>JAWWEY010000055.1:68127686-68169962 GCA_035582745.1 Loriotus luctuosus | reverse complement strand
TGTCATTTCTTTGCATTTGCTCATTTTCTGGATTCCTATTCAGAGCTGCCTTTGCTTGTGCTGGGTGAGGGTTCCAGATTTTGATCTGGGCTTTTTAGTGAAGGTGGTAACAGTAACGCAGTAATCTAATGATGCTCTCCTCAATAGTAGGGCCAGATATTTTGGACAATTAAAAGGTATAATCATGCATAAAAGGTGGTCATCATTATTTATTTATATTTATTTTTATAATGGCTGCTTTGGCTAATTAGTTTTTTGGGGGTTTTGGGTTTTTTAAAGCCTTAACTAGGAAATACAGCATTAACATTTCATAATGGGTTGGGATTTTTCTTTTTGATGGTTGTTTGTGGGTTTTTTACATCCCTAAGGGAGGTAAAATACTCTCAAAGACATAGAGTATTTTGTTTTATATCCCTGAAGCATGTAAAAACATTTCAATCAAATTTCTTTAAAAATAAAAGTTCTTTAGAAAAAATAAAGTTATTTCTATGAAGCAGACTAAAATGTTTAAGACAAAAACTCTTTTAGTTTGTTTGCTCGGTTCTTTTAGTAATAGATATGAAGACTGTACCATTAAAAGACCTTGGATTCCTTGTAATTTTTGTTTCATTAAATTATATCTATGTCACTTCACAAAGTACACAACTATGCAATGGAAACAACTACAAATGTGCAGGGAAATCCGAAGTGTTAAGAATTATTTAATCTATGTACCTGCATACATCTGTTTTGAGTAAAGGCTGTCTTGTTCTTCTGCATGAGCTCTCACATCTGAAAAGTTTTATTAGTTTGGTGTCTTGTTGGAGCAGTTGTGGATCCTGCAGCTCCTTTCAATCCACTCAGGTGGATCTTTTCTAAACTGTGTTTACAGAAATCCCACCTGCTCACAAATGCAGTGTAGTACTAGGTGTGGGTTAAAAATGTAAAATTTATAATTCCTCAGAAAATCCACCCTTGTTATTTTCAAAAAGAGTCACTGACTCTGGGTGTTGTTATTTGAAAATATCAGTTCTATCACATCATTCTCTCTTCTTTCTATGCTTCCAGACCTGGCATCCCTTTTTGCTAATAACTTTTTACATAATGTCTTCAGAACCACTGCACTCTTTCTTGCTTGCTTCTACTGGAGTAGCTTTCAGCATATTTTGCAAAGCGGGATGATTCCCAATTGTGCTGTATTTATAATCTGCCACTTGGGTTGATTTTTTTTTTAATTTCAAATACTCCTGGAGTTAACTTCATTTACGCAGTTAAGTAGACTGAAGCTTTTTTTGTGAGCCTGGACAGGATCAGACGTTAAGATGCAAAATTTTCAGCTTGTGTGGAGTCCTTGCAAAGGGAATGACAGAGTTTTGTCCATCTTTTTCTCACAGAAGTGTAATTCAAAGCATAAACTGCATAGAAATTGTTATATACTAGTATACTAATCCCACATTTATGCATGCCTTATTCTCTTCTCCCCTCTTTGCAGATGAAAAGCACAGACAATACCATGAGCAGGAAGAAACAGCAGAGATGATAGCAGCCAGGATTGACAGAGATGTTGTAAGTGAGGAGCTACAAATGGTGCCACTTCATGTCTGTGAGATTTTGCAGCTCTCCTTTGTGGGAAAACTTTTCTCCACATGGGAAATTCAGTTCTGGAGAAAAGCTTTCCAAGCAGCCTCTGCTTGTTGGGGTAGATCTAAAATGAACAGGTGGCAGTTTCTTTCCTTGATATTCTTTTTTAAAAAGGAAGAAAAGCACACTGAATGTTGATGACAAGTTTTCTGCTGTGAAGAGCTGGAAATATAAATGATATTTTTTTAAGTAGACAGACTTCAGCAAACTATGTAAGGAAAAAAATTTCCATCAATTTAGCAGGACTTGGATATGTGTAACACCTGGAAAATGAACATAGTCATTTCTGAAGACAGGTGGACCTTTTTTATATATAACTTAAAGCATTCCTGCATATAAGCAACAATACTGGCCATGTTCTATGTTATATGCTGGATCAAATATTGTCCCATTTGTCATTTGTAACTTTCTACTTCTCCACTCTGCTGTTGCCCTCAGCAACACCAGAGGGTCCTGAGAAAAGCACGTTGGGACCTACTGGATTGGTGTCTTTGTGTTTTCCCCTGGGGTTCTTTCATTCTTCTCCAGTTACTCTTTGAAATCAATTCTTCAAAGAGCACTTCTCCACAAACAGCCTAATTTATAGAGAGCTTCACCAAATAGTTTAATACTTAGTACAAAAGGAGATTATGAAGTTATAGAGATTATGAAATTATACTCTTTATGAAAATGCTGTCCATTCAAATAATTTCAATTTTTTTCATGTGCTCTCAGCAAAAATGTAGTGTGGAAGTAAATTCTGTAATTGCAATCTGAGCTGAAATATCTTGTTACACATAATTAAAACCTTCCAGCAGGCCTACGTTTAAAAAAAAATAAAATTTAAAATACTTTACAGGTATTTAAAAACTATATTTAAAGATTCAAAAACACAAGGAATCTGAATATGGAATGTTCCATCATGGAGTTTGTTCTAAGGAAACTGTTGGTGTCTGGGAGTCTGGACGTTTCAATTTCTGGAGTATTTCGGCTATAGATTCTGATATAGAGAAACATTTACTTTTCTTTTCTCCCACAGCAAATTCTGAACCATATTTTGGATGACATAGAGTATTTTGTTACCAAACTGCAAAAAGCTGCTGAAGCATTTGCTGAACTTTCAAAGAGGAAGAAAACTAAAAAAAGTAAAAAGAAAGGACCTGGAGGTAAGAGTTCATACTGCACACAGTTCTGTTTCTCTCAGGACCATTGAAGGAGCTAGGAAATGTCTTTTTGTGTAGTTTTTCTTAATCAGTGTAGCAATTTTCTCTCAATTTGAGCACAAAAGTTCCTGTGCAGGATATGCTTAGAGGGAAATCTATGAAAATTAATTGCTTGAAATCAATGGGGAGTAGCTAATTAGAGATGTGACCACAGAAATGCTCCTGCCTTGGTTCTATATTTACAAAATTCTGTATGATGGTAAATTTATTATGTATTTTGTTGTTTGCTATATCTGGAATGTTTGTGGAAGCTATAGACATATAAATGGATGTATTAAAATCTCATTTTGTTCACCAGAGGGTGTTCTTACTCTCCGTGCAAAGCCACCTCCTCCAGATGAATTTGTTGACTGCTTCCAAAAATTCAAACATGGCTTCAACCTCCTGGTAAGTGATAGCAGCCAGTCTGAGATGTGAGATTAGACCAGGGCTGACCACCTCTGGGCTAGCTTGGCCTCTGAGCTTTGGGATGCTGCTGCTCAGGTTCTCTACACAATGACTAGATGAGCATGTTTGGTGTTCAGCATCGTGTTTCTTCCTTTCCTGGTTCTTTAAAGCCTTTTACTTGGGAAATTTGATTTTGAGTCGTGAAAGCATTCCTAGGAAGGTCTGTGGGGCCTCACAGCTCTGTTGTGTGTTTGCCAGCATCACCAGCTTTGGCCTTACTTTGATTTTATTCAGCCATGCCCATGAGACTCGCTGTGCTGCTTGCCATCATTAACCAGGACCTTCTGGCCTCAGAACGTTCCACCCAACAAATTTCTGTCTCTTTAGAGGTTCCCAATAAGCAGAGATGACAATTTAAGAGCCTTCTGCTGGGATCTCGTCCTCTGCAATTGGGAGTCTCCTGTTCAAGGGGGGCAGCACGTGGGGCATCCTTACAGCATTTGCTGTCAAACATTGCATGTCCCTTCCCATTGCTGTGCCGGGGGGAAAGCTGCTCTTGAATTCACTGAGTCAAATAAGCTCCTTTCTTCCTCCTGGGGAATAAATTTTGATTACAGGGCTGTAGGAAATATTTAGACATGTTAAAAATATCTTTAAAAAAAAAATCGACATCAAGTTTCGTGGTTCTGACCATAAGGGATTGCTGGTTTGAGGGAGGATGAGTATCCTGGAACATGCTCATCCTTCTCAGTAAAAGATGTAATGTCCAGGGCTTTTTTCCATTCTTTTTGCTACATTCTGCACTTAAATTCGTTTTTTCACTCAAGAACAATCTGTGCATCTTTGAATCTTTCTCTTCTGTGCAGAAGAAGTCACAACTCTTGTTTTGATGCTCAGAAACCTGGGACTTGGTTCTGGTGTTGCTTTTGAGGAGTTGTGCTGTGACAATGCTTTAACAATGCTTTGCTTCAGCATCTTTGCAGGAGCAACAAAAGCCTGAAATTTGTGCTTTGTGTCAGGCAAGGAGAACTGTATAAAGTGAAGAATCTGGTTTAAAAAGAAAAGGAGTAGCTAGAAGAATAAAATCTTCAGTTAGAATGGAAATTGTTTTAAAACCTCATGCTGGAAGCTTCTGGAAATGCCTACCATCTGTCAAAGAGCTTTAGATAGACTGGGGCTGGGTTGTTATGACTGAGGAACAATGTTTAGGAAGTTATTAGAAGCAAAATCACATCCTCCTCCTTTCTTCATTTGGAGGGACAGTTGGATATAAAAGCAGAACAAGGGCAGCCAAAAGCAGTTTGAGAACAGATGGCAAGATGGAATAGAAACTACTACAACTCTTAAGAGCACATTTGAGCTTCTTATTTCTGGAGCCCACAAAGCCAATGGGTGATCAGTAGAGAAAAGATATTCTCCAAGAAGCTCTATCAGTGAATTTTAATGGTTTGGGGGTTTTAGAATATTTTTTTTTATGGGGGTGTTTGGTCATAGGTTGGATCTGATGATCTCAGAGGTTTTTTGTAGAAATATCTTATTATAACAGATAAAGCGGTAGAGGAAGTTCACTATTGATAGATATGATAGTCATGGGCTGGCAAGGAAAAATCTCATATGTAGAACAAATCAGAACAAAATGTTGATGTAATGTAACACATCTGTGTTGAGTGCAATCAACTAAGCACATGACAAAAGCCATCAGGGGGAAAAAGACAACAGAATATTAATAAAGAGCATCAATATGCCATTATGTTACCTGGCCTGATATTTTTGGCAGTGTAGCAAAATTAAAGAAGGTCCAGGGTGGACAAGAATGCTTGTAGGAGTTACTTCAGCTTGGAAAAGACCAGATTCAGGAATAATGTAATAAGTCTGTAAATGGTGATGAGCATTGCTAGAAAAAGTGAGTTGAGAAGGACAATTAAATTTTATTTGGAGAGTTTGTAGAATACTAATGAAAGTAAGAAGTGTCAGATTTCCAAAGGAGATGCCTCTTCACAAAGCATGTCATTTGGTTGTGGAACTTCTTGTTTTGCACAATAGGTGCTAAAATATGCATGGAGTCAGGAGCAATGGGATGGATGAGCACTTGCCCTTGTTGCAGGCCAGGCACTGGGCTTAGGAGGACCATGGCCATTCTTATGCAAAGTATTTATTGTCTTAATAGTCAAATATTTCATAAAATGTATGATTTGTTTGATTCCTTCAGGCCAAGTTGAAGTTCCATATCCAGAATCCTAGTGCAGCTGATCTGGTCCATTTTCTCTTTACCCCACTACATATGGTAAGGTTTTACAGTTTTCTAAGTGTTTCCCTTCAGAACTCTTGTATTTATATGCTCTGTGACTTTTTCAATGATAATAAGATTGAAATGTTATGTCCTTGGACAATAAGTAAGGAGAAATGATTGTGTCTCAGGATGAGGTTTTCTTTAGAAAATAATTTATATAATTTTCTGCATATTTTCCCTTCTATTAAATGTATTTATTTAAATAATCTATAGCCTCATGTTATACTTTGCCATTATAATCTTTAATTAACAATAAAAAATTGAGGTTCTCCACATAATGCAGGAGGAGAGTTGGAACCATATTTAATGGAAGTATGTGTGGCTTTGATCAGTAAAGCAAAAATAATATTGCCCAAATTGGGTCTGAACAAAAAATGGTTGGTGACCAGAACAACAGCTCTTCAGCAATAAATAGTTTATTTAATTTATGTGACATCAAGACAAGATTCTCAGAGGGGTTTTTACTTCTGAGGGCTGTTTTTATGAGTAATGGCTGTTTCCTAGCAGCACTGTAGGTAACACAAATTCACAGTCACCTCCTTACTGACAACGTGTGTGTTCCTGGCATTATTTTAATCCTTGGATTTAGGTGGTGCAGACAACAGGAGGGCCAGAGCTTGCCAGCACAGTGCTCAGCCCCCTGCTGACAAAAGACACCATAGACTTCCTGAGATACACCGTCACCAGCGAGGAGGGACAGCTGTGGATGTCCCTGGGGGATTCATGGACCAAAGCCAGGTGAGAAAAAAATCTTCAGGTTTTAGAGAATCTTCAGGGTTTTTAGAATTTTCTCTAAAATTTTTAGAATTTTTTAGATTTTTTTCTAATTTTTTAGAATTTTCTCTAAATTTTCTCTAAAAGTTTATCGACATGGTCTTAAACAAGTTACCCAGCCCCCAATAAATTCAATAATACTTTGTTAGGATTTGGACTCTTGAGAAATGTTCTTTGAGGGTTTTGGAAAGGAACTCTTTAGCTTTGCTGGGACTTGGGATCCCAAGGAGAGACAAAATGCATAGAGAATTTTTTTCTTTTTGTCAGTGGTATCCAGAACCTCTTGACATAACCTTCTGGAGTATCTTTTTCTGAACTGTTCCTTGCATGTTTCCAGTTGTTTTTCACCATTATTTTTCCAGCCCATCTATCTGGACTTCATTAAAATACAATTTGGAGATGCAATAAAGAGTGAGAAAATATTAAATAATAGCTACAAATGTCTGTTTTCAATTTCCAATAATTATTAAAAGGTAAAAATTTGAAATGTCTTTAGTTATTGAAATGCATCATAATGCTATAAAAACGTTTGTAATTATAAAAAAATGTTTACTGACTGAACTGTGCCACATGTGCATACCTTATGCATTGCATTTAATGGATTCACTGTTATGATTTATCTCAGCTGAAAGTTAACTTCCTTATTTGAAGAAATAGAAGTTAATTTCTTATTTGTTGGGTTCAAAGTAATTCTGTAGTTTGAAATTCAGTGACTTGAACATACAAAAGAAGAATCTTAAATTAACAAGGTGCATTTTGACTATAATCTGTGGTAGATAAGTACATTTGATGATGATGAAGTATGCAATCACTTGGGCTGGGAATGTTTTTTGTGTCTTTCCATCCTTGCTCTTAAATTTCAAATTGGAACACAAATGTCTACCAGATGGATTTTGGGTTTATTAATTATTTCATTAACTATTTGGTTGATGGAAGGCTGCATGGGAGTGGAAATGACCTCATAGCATTGGAGCCCGTGCAGGGAAAATGGATCACCAGCAAAACAACGGGCCCCTTGTCTTGGGAACTACTCCATTTGTTTAGTCCATCCTGAAAAAAGGGAAATGGAAAGAGAAATGGCTGGTGTATGCTAGTGAAGAATTAAACACTTAAAATGTAGTTGGCTGATCTGTGTAGATTAAAATTGATGGTCAGATTGACCTCAGTATCCAGAGGTACCCTGGGGTGGGATGTAGCAGGAGAGGGGAATGATAAAATCAGGGATTACTGACCAGCCCTAACAGGCTGGGAATTGCTGATTGCTCATGTGGCTGGCACATTTGCCCCTTGAATTTGGGCTGTGTCAGCAACGAGCCTGTTAAAAGACTGTAATGTACATTCCTGTTTCTGCTTCTACTGTGAAGACACAGCAATTTATATTGTGGGACAGAGTGTTATGTGTGGTGCAAAGGCAGAGCAGGACTGCATTAATTTAGGTGTTTGGTATTACAACAGAGAATGCTAGTGGAACTCTGAAAAGTAGCGTATTTTATAAGGATCAATCTGGAACATAAAACAGCAAAAATGTTGATAATTCTTGTGTCCTGGAGCATGTGGGGTTTAGGTCTGTAAATCTATTGTTTGTTTTTTTGGTTTTGGTGTAGCTGGGTCCCCTAGGCTTCCATGTTCCATACCTGCTTTCAGGTTTTCTTACAAAGCTAGCTGTTTCTCTGGATTCTTATGTTGGTGCTTTCACACAAATAGAGCATTGCAATATTTTTCCCCATTAAATGTCTCACCATTAAAACAAGTCCTAGATTTGTTTTGATTGATTCTTCTGGTACCCATCCTTGCTATAAGGAAGAAGTTTGCTGTGTTTTTGCGCTGATGTGTCCTTACAGAAGCAGCAAACTCCTTCTGCAGGGCACTGCAGGGAGTATAGCTGAGGTAAATAAATGTGCTCTGCTGATCCTCCCTGTTCTAGCATGATTCTGCCTGTACTGCAATCCCAACCTCTCCTCTATGCTAATAAAAATTCTGAAGCATTTCAATTTCTATAAATTGAACCTCGTTAAACCGGCATTTGTGTATCCCTTGACACAGATTTGTGATTTGCCTTTCCCACAGAGCCGAATGGCCAAAAGACCATTTTATCCCCCCGTACGTGCCCCGTTTCAGGAATGGTTGGGAGCCTCCTTTGCTGAACTTCATGGGAGCTCCAAAGGAGCAGGAGCTCAACCATTTGGCTGAGTCTGTGGCAAACGTGGCAGAGCAACAGAGGAAGCAAGAGATGAAGAGACTGTCCAGTGAGGTAAGTTACTGCAGAAGTGTGAATCACAGCACATATGAGCTTGGGAAAAAGTATGAATATCTTCCCTAGTTAAAATCCATAATGATATTAACTATTACTCATTTTTGCATTTTTCATGGACTATAGCCATATTCAGTGAGGGTGTGACATGTGTGAGCTCTTGCAATAGAGTGATAAGTTTCCTCCATCCCTTACACACACTTACTGTTGGCTGGCCTAGATCTTTGCGGCTTGAGTTGTACATCCAGAACAGAAGCTCAAAGCAGTTTTTCTGTGCAGGGTATTTTAAAGCAGTTCAGCCATTGTTTATAAGTTTTGTTGCTGTGGTGACAGCTGAGAGATGACACAGCCCTTGCCCCAGAGATCTGTTTTTCTACAGAACATCCACTACAATATTAATGCAGTGGCACAACTCGGGATAGAAATTCTTTTATTCTCATCCTTTTGATCTCCACGTTTACCAACTTGAAACGCAGAAGTTATTAACTTTTCATGGCAGAACTGAGAGCACCTGAGGATGGGGGTGTGGTATTTGCTGAGTCCCCAGGACGAAGAAGGAAATGATTGAATCTGACTCCATGTTCTTAGAAGGCTAATTTATTATTTTATGATATGATATGACATGACATTAAGAATGCTGTACTAAATTATACTAAAGAATAGAGAAAGGATACAGACAGAAGGCTTAACAAGAATGATAATGAAAAACTCGTGACTCCTTCCACAGTCCCGACACGTGATTGGTCATTAAGTTAAAACATTCACATGAAACCAATCAAACAATGACCAGTTGGTAAACAATGTCCAAACCACATTCCAAAGCAGCAAAACACAGGAGAAGCAAATCAGATAATTATTGTTTTCATTTCTCTCGGAGGCTTCTCAGCTTCCCAGGAGAGGAATCCTGGGCAAAGAGCGTTTTTCAGAAAATAGGATGGTGACATGGTGGAGTGCTGGCAGGGCCCCTGGTGGGGCTGGATGGAGCTCAGGGGAGGATGGCACTAATCCATCCTTATCCTTTTTTCATTCCCTTTGTGTCTTGCAGCCTCCCGGCGTTCCCGACTACCCCCCGACGGATGGGTATGCATTCAGTAACACGGTGTACAAGAGAGGGCCTCTGCTGGACCAGGGGGCAGCTGTGGCTGCCTTTAAGCAAACTGTTAGCCGACATGTAGATAGGTAACCCTGCCCCGTGGTGCTGTGGAAAACTGTCCGCACTTCTTGGCTCTTGGGGTGGCGGGGTCTGTGACTGCCTCTGGTCGTGGTGTTGTGTCTGCTGGGGAAGTGATTCTGTTTAGCAGTGCTTTTCTTTACCTAAACTGTGTGTTTTGGACTCTTTTTGTATAATTTTTATGAGATATCCTGGTTATCTGTGACGTTAAATTGCTGCTTTTGTCAAAAATGATACAGTGGAGTTCCAACCCAAATTGCAAGCACAGAATCCACCCACTTTGGTTCAAATTTTAGTTCTGATTTGTTTCATGTTTAAATACACTTTTTGCTCTTTTCAGAATCACAAAGAATGACAAGTCTGCTCTGAGATTCACCTGTCCTTGGTTTGACTGATTGTTTGATTTTCTTAGCTGCTCACTTAGTGTTCCATCATCTCCTGCTTTTTTTTTCTGGTCTGGTGTATCAATACCCGCTTTCACTGGAAGAGACACTTTGTCTCTTCCATCCTCTTTCAAATCTTACAGAAAATACTTTGAAATGTTTGCATAGCAAACAGTGTCTTTTTGCACATCCTCTTTCACCCCTTTCATTTTATCCTAAAACTGAATAACTTGACAAGGTGGTATGCAGTGATCCTTGCCCTTGTCTCTGGGGAGAGTTTATACCAGCACAAACTGTGGAGGCACATCAGTAAAGGAGCATTGGAATTGCTCTCCTGTACCAAACCATATTCCATATATATTATATGAAAAGCTTTTTGTCTTATGAGCCATGGAAGATGTTTAAGCTAAATTTTGGGGATCAGCTTGCTGTTTAAAGCATCCTCTATATGTATATATATATATAACTCTTTTGATGAAGACCCTTTCAGAATCCCTAGTTTTGAGCCATGTGCTAAAAGATCCTGTTTCTAATCTGCATGAAAGCCAATTCCCATGTGGTGTGCAGTGGTGTGCAGGTTTAAGACACAATTAATTTCTCTGAACTTTGGATTTATTCTTCATGGCAACAGCTGCAGAGCAGTCATCTCTTAATTGTTTTCTCAAAGTTGATTACCTGTTGCAATCTTATCTCAGGACCATTTATTTTGAAATCTAGATGATCTGCACTCTAAATTCCTTTCTCTTACCTGTAATGTGGTAAGACCTGCTTTGTCCTTCCAGAGTAAAAATACTCCATGCAAAGGTTCTTGCCTCCACTCCAATTTTAGAGGAAGAGTTATACTGCATTGGGCTGTTGATGATATCAGGATGTCTGGAACAGAAACAGTTATCCAAGCCTCCTTTGTGGCAGTAAAGAGAAATGAGTGTTTCTAAGAAGCAGTTCATGAAAGGTCAAATGAGTCTTTGGAAAGTTGTGGAATGAGACCTGCTGTAGTGGTGCCTGCTTTCACCACTGATGTAAGACATACCTCCCTTGGGTGGTGCAAATAAGGTGTCCAAGTCTTAGACTTGCAGTGGATATTAGGTATTTCAGGAACTCTGATGCCACAAGAGCACTGAATAATTTTCAGCAAGTTTTGTGCTGTTTAAAAGCAGCAGTTTCTTGCTGTGGAGATGCTTTCACTGTCATTTGAAGAAAACCTCTCTGAAAGTCTGTGCAACCCTCTAGGATCTCGAGCAGGGTACAGTGAAGAGCTGAGGCCTGAAATTATGGTATGTCTGATAGGCAGTGAGAAACACAGAGGAGGATGGATGGAGGGAAGTGATCAGAATATTTGTGCCCAGAGTAAACTGGCTCATTAGGCTGGGCTTGAAGAATTAGGCTCTCTTCAGAAGCATTCACCCATTGTCTGGCCCATGTTCTGGGCATGTTGCTAAGTCCAGTAAAACTAAAATGTAGACATTTTTAAAAACTCTTCCTAAGTTACGTTTTTGAAGTAATCAGGATAGTTAGGTGTGGACAAAACAGGAAGACACTGTAATGGAATAGAATATTGTAGAATATTGTAATGATTTTGTAAAGGCTACCTGTAAGTAAAAGTAATGTCACAGCTACATTAGTCACATCTCTGAAAAAGAAATTCAAAATTATATTAATTTTAGGGGGGTAGCAGGAAAAATTGGTATTACACATTTTTCAGCCTCATAAAAGCTATTCTGCAGGCTGGGGGTCATCCCCTGCTTTTCACTGTCTCCTTAAATACTGCGAGTGTTTTCTCTTTCTTTCAAAATAATCTTTCAATCTAAATATGATTTTCCTTGGTTTTGCTTTTCAAATCAAGTGAGACAGTTCTCCACAGCCATGCAGTAGCCAGGTAGCTGCTGGATTGCTCAGGCACACCTGGAACCCAGAGTTACACAGCAGCAGCAGCAGCAACCACCTTGTGACCTTGTACCAAGCATTTCAAACCATGGATTGCTTCATGTTTTAATTAGCTGTTTGGATTTATTTATTTATTTATTTGTCTATTCATGTGGGGGTTTTTGTTTGTTTTATTTCTTTACTGTGCAGTATGGGTTTATGTTGTTGGTGTAATTTGCAGCAAGTGTATAAAGTTACTGGACTGTGGAAGTGTATAAAGTGTGCAAGTGTATAAAGTTACTGGAGGGATTTCTGGACCTGTTTGGTGTGGGCTGGGGACTTCTCATTTGAAAAGTGTTATGTCAAAAAGTGTTATGTTCCTCATGGAAACAGAGAGATACCGAGCTTACTGTGATATGCCTTGTTCTACAAAGAATCTTGTGTGTAAGAAGTTATTTCTCATTCTTAATTGATAAAGTAACTTGAAGTTGTTGAAGTTGATGGCATCTTATGGTCAATTAAGAAAACTGATCTGCAATAGGTGAACATTTTTTAGAGTTTAACTCCATTAGTATTGATGGCAACAATTCATTCATCTATTATGTATTTGAAACAATCTGTGATGAACACTAGAAATACAATTTCATACGAAGCCCAAGCTATCAATTATAACCTAAGTATAGCCATTTGTTTATACAGCAAATGACTGTTTAATCTTCTGTAGGAAAGCAAGCTAAATATAGAGTACATGTTTATTTTGAAACAATAGCACCTGCTAATCTAGGTTGTTATCATACATCTTGCAAGCTGGGAGCTAATAAAGATTAGCAGTTCTTGAGGTCTGTGTATTTCAGCCACCTCTTTATTTTGTTTATTTGTACTTCTTTTTTTTTTTTTTGGCACTTAGATCAGTGTATTATGAATAGGTAGTCCTGCAGCAGCACCATATTATGGTTGAGGTTTTTGTTTTAAAAAATGTTTTGCAGGTTATTCAGAGAGGGCATTTTGTGTTTTTAGTTGCTTGACTGTCTCACTGAACAATAGCCTGATCTTTGCTTTGCAGAAACTATGAAGCACACAATAAAGCACAGAGCAAGAAATATGCCAAATGCAAGTACGAATTCGTGGCAAGAAACAACAGTGAGCTTTCTGTCATGAAGGAGGAGATTGTGGAGGTAATTTTGTTTGCAAAGACAACACACAAATTTCTGGTGCTACTCAAAGCTGAGGGTACCTTTCCTGTGGACAGTGTGGCTTTCCTTAATGTTTCCTTCAATGTGTTTGACCTGTCTGCCTCAGTATGGAAAGTTGTTAATTTGTTTTGCATCAATTTTGCTGACTTAGGAAGGGTGCTGTCGAGATCCGTGCTCGAAATACATTTGTGTGTTCCGTCCACCTTCTCCAGTGTTGCTTTTAAATATTAAGTAGTGTTTAAATAACTATCTGTGTACACATAGAGTATAGTGAAGGACTGTTCTTTCCAAGAGGATGTGGCACCAGAAAAGTGAGATACACTTGGAAGAGAGGGAGCAACAAAGAGAGAAAATACTGAGTGTGAGAGTGTGGGGCAGCCAGGCAGACTTCTGACTGCTCCAGGCTGTCCTGCTCCCATTCCCTGTTTACTAGGTGTTGTGTCCCCAAATTTGTGCTCCCCCAGAGCTGCCTTTACTTGGATTATTAGTAATTATTTATTCCTTTTGTCAACAGCATGGGGGTTGTAGAGATGGCAGCATCTCTGTGCAAGTATTTGGGTTTTGTTCCACTGTCTGATCCAGCACATTCCTGAGTTTTACAAAACTCCATTACACATTTATATATTCTTTCTTGAGAGTCTCATTTTGAAAAGTGCAGTAGAACCATGCAGAGTTAATGATGGTGGGAATCAGGGAAGGTACAGGGGTTTCTCAGGGACACATCTGTGCAAGATCTGTTGGCAGACTCAGAACCTGGCAAAGCCATGGTTTTGTTTTGAAATTATTCACAGCCTAAGCACTGGCAGGGGGAAAGTCAGAAAAGACATGTAATTAATTTACAAAATTATTTCAGATTCTGGATGACAGAAAGCAGTGGTGGAAGGTTCAGAACAAAAGTGGCAGCACAGGCTTTGTGCCAAACAACATTTTGGACCCTCTGAGGAACACGGAAGGCAGTCAGGGATGGCCGGAGCCTGCCTACACCCGCACCATCCAGGTACTGTCCATCCTGGGGGCAAAACCTCCAATGGAAGTGTCACTGTGTGCACAAAACATTTACATTTATTGGAGAGGCTGAAGGTGATGTGGGGAGTCTTTGCTTCTTTTTTGCCAGGGCTGGGATTGAATGTGTGAGACTGAATTTCTTGCTGAGACTCAGATGTTCATTAGTTCTTATTCATGTCACAGTCTCACAAACCCTGAGTTCTGCAGCACTTCACTCTAACAAACTGAAAACAGAGCCCCATCTCTCTCTCTACAAGGCCTTTTAGGGATAAACTGTCCAATTAAAAAATTACACCTAAATTATTTTATTTACTTTTAACCCAATAACCAACCACCCGTTCCTGCAATGTGGACTATTTTACCCAATTGCACAAAACCACCCAAACTTGTGGAGAAGAAGAAGAAGAAGGACAGAAAGAAAATAGGAAGGGAAAGAAGAAGGACCAGCCTCCACCCCAAACCTCCATTTTGCTTTATATATATTGCTGTATTCCAAACCCTTAAACTCTGAGTTTTCCACCCTGTGATATCACACACTTCTATTCAAAGTCCACACCCACAATCCCAGTTCTGTCATTCAATTTTGGGAGCCTTCTCCATGGTCTCAGGTCAAATGCAGTGCTCTCCTGGGGGTCAGTGTCTGTCGGCACAGAAAGTCTGAAATTCTCAGCATCCAGGGTTCCAACAGTGATGTGTGTATTTCACAGAGGATACAGCTGATAGAGATACTGAAAAAATGTTTTACCTCAGTTTTTTTATTTTTTTACCTGCTCATTTGCTTAGAGGTGGTAACTTCAGTCCTAGTGGATGTGTATGCATTTATTTTAATTGCAAATATCCTTTGTGAATTGATAGCTGTTGATGCCAAAGAAGGAGTTTGAATTATTTAAGGTAGGGTCATCTTTGTTTTTCCTAGAAGAGTGAGCTCCAGCTTTTCCTTTTATTTTCTGTCTTTGTGTGTCTCTATCCCAGTCCTGAATTTATTTAATTGTTGTAATGTTGGAGTCATAAAAAGGAGGTATATTTCCTTTTGAATTCACAAAGCAGGTATTTTTCAATTACTATGTCTGTGCATCAATAGCACTCTTTTATCCTGACCTCATTTTAATTTTCTTTCTTTCATCTAGTGGTGTGGAACTAATATTTTTGTTGTTGTTATTTCTTTTATATGTTGAACAGAATTAGAGAGAATTACTTAAAAAAATTCTCACATCAGCACAATTATCCGCCCAAGTAAGGATATATAGGATAAAGTTGTAATATGTATTTTTAGACAAAAATTTAAGGGGGTTAGAGGCTGCTAAAAGAAGTTGTTCTATTTTCCAAGACCTCTTTCTTTCCACTATTTTTTCCCTAATGACCTTGAAAGTTTAGGCAAACAAGTTTGAATTAAGCAAGAATTCCAGGCCTGCCTCTAAATCAGAATTTTAAACCAAACTTCTGTTCAAGCTTGAAGTTTAATAATTTAATCCAATCTAATTTGTTGTGTCTCCACCTTCCCCCTGATGACTGAAAACCAAGAAGTGCCACAATGTTTTGCAAAATAATGTGGTAGACCTGCTTGATCTTGGTGGGCTTGAATCAGACCATTTCTGAGCTTTCTTGTCCCAAATTGTTTGCCTGTAACATATTGGCTCATTCTGCATTGGTTGTGGATTTGCCTGTCTGTGGAGTGAAGCATGCATCTAGAGTGCTTTTCAAATCCTGATTTAAAGATCTGGCTTGGTTTTTTTTTCTTCCTCTGCATGTTATTTTGTGTGTTTGGAATTTGCCAGCAAGTCCTGAGCAGGCTGAGTACAGTTTTGAGTAGAGGTTCTCACATTATTCTTCTGTAATGCACTGCAGGGTTTGAAGTTCTCTGTTTGAAATAACGACAAGACATGGCATATAATAAAATAACCATTTCCACAGAGCATTCTCCATGGACCTATGAAAATTAGGGTCAGGGAACACAGTTTAAGATAAGTTTGTTACTTTGCCCCCTGGCAGGTTATTCTACAGCTCGATCATATTCAAATGTGAGCTTGAACTACTGTGAAATTATTTATGAATATAATGAATTGCACAGGATAAATGAAGTCTTTACCAAGACATGTCAGTAATGCTGTTTAAACTTGGTGGTGATTATTATAATTTTAGCACTCCTGAGCACTCTCATTTGTCTGTTTTCCTGTGATGGACATATGGTTCACTTGGGAAGTGTTTGCATAACTCCATTTATTTTCACAACAGCACTATGAGACATTGCTGCTGTTTTCAGACAGAATTTATTTAATAATTAAATAAATCAATGCCTTCCCAAAGTCAGACAGGGTAACTTGTGGGAAGAGCAGGAAATCAAAGTGGTTCCCATCAGCTCTTCTGCCAGACCCTGCACAGGAGCAGTACCTGGTGCTGTGCAGCTTTTGCTGCTCTCCCAAGTAATATTCAGCTCTCAAAAAGCTGCTTGCACAGCAGCCTGGCTGCTGTGGCCAGCTGCAGATAAGTGTCATGAGCAAGGTCAGCTTCTTCCTTTACAGACTAATAACCTTCAGTGCACTGTTCATCAAAAGGTGTTCATTGATTGTTAGGAAGAATTAAGGATTCCATTGGAAAAGAGGATTTTTTTCACTTGATTGTGCTACAGATGCCCCTTCTCTGAGAGACAGGTACCTCATTATCACAGTTATTCTCAGAGCTGCAGAGGTTTTTTTGCTCTCTGTCCCCCTGCCTAGTGACCTCTAAGGCCACACATTACTGATTTTTCACTCAATCATTTTCAGGATCCAGGTACCAAAAAGTCACTTGAGAGCACTGAGGTGATACTTGCAGGACATTGCCAGCAATACCCCAGTTATTTAATTATCTTTGTGAGTCAGAGGCTGTAACACTGTTTGTCTTCTGGTCAGTTGAATTAGTTCCAGGAAAAAGTATTTTTGGTTGTTTTGTACTCTTGTACTTTTAGGAGAGAATTTTGCTGAATTCTTCTATTTTTTGCTATTGTTAATTATTGTTTATCAGAGTTTTCTGGGGTGTTGCTCATTTAATCTGTTTATTTTGTTGTGAGCCAGCACTGGTATTTCACTATCCTATTATAAATAAACATAAAAAGTTTCCCAAGCACTCTGATTTCTTAGTTTGTAAAAGTATTGCTGGTGAACATATGGAATAATTCATCATAGCATTTCCTATTTTCTGTGCATTTTATTAACTTTGTTTTAATGCTCTTGAAAATGAAGTTTGAAGAACATAATTAGGATAGAATTGTGTATCTTGGTGGGCGTGTTAATTAATCTCCTGACACCCTTTTGGAGGTGAGACAGTTATATTATCAGTGATGTGTACAAAATCCTTAGGCAGAGAGTAAATTTTTAATAAGGTGCAGGTTTTCTTTTTTTTTTTTTTTAGGATTGGGGACTAATCCTAGCTAATAACAATTTGAATAAGTAAATTCTGTTTAAATTTCCTGTCAATTCAGTAAAATCACAAATGTGGTATACCCTGCAAAGAACAGCTTAGGGATTTTAATGGGATTTTAGCAGGCAGCTGTTTGCATAACAGCTGAACCCACCAAAGTAAACTCTGGCAAAAGACCCTGCTTGAAATGTTCTCTTCCAGTCTTGGGTGCCTCACTGGCCCTTTTGGCTGAAGATGAGTGGTTGGTTCTCTCTTGTCCCTTCAGTGGAGCCCCAGGACAGGATCCAAACCTCAGAGCTGCTGACAAAGCTGAGGCTGAATGCTCTGCAGCCCTCTTGGTGGGCTGGTGTCACTGTGCAAACAGGAATGTGGCACTGAAACCTTCAGAAAGAGAGTAAACTGAAAGCTCTGTGTCTGTGTTAACTTAATGAGAACATTTCCCACTGGTGTTTGTTGTTTCCAGTGCCTCTTTGTCTGGTCCCCCCATAGTTTGAATATGTATATTCCCATTTTTTTAATGCCAAAATATATTTGAAAATATATTGTTCCCACTCTTTTACACTGATCAAGAATTAAGGTTGGAACCATTAACATTTTTACTCAAACTTATTATTTTTCTTCCATTAAAATTAGATTGAATCATACTGAATCTTGGTTTTTCACCAGATGTAGCCTGTAGCGTGTTGAAAACAGCTTTGGGGCTTAATTTTTTTCATGTAAAAACAAAGATTTTTCTGGCAAGAAATAAGAAAACAAAATTTAATCCCAGTAAGCTTTTATGATATATCCAGATTTTTAATGAGTGCGTGTGTACCATCACCATTCCAAACAGTTTAAATTTGTTCCAATTTACATGAATTGAGGTGATCAGAGGGATGAAACACCTCTCCTGTGAGGAAAGGCTGAGAGAGTTGGGATCATTCAGCTCTGGGGAGACTTTCCAAAGGCCTGTCAGTACCTAAAGGGGGCCAGCAAGAGAGATGGAGAGGGACTTTTGCAAGGGCATGGAGTGACAGAACCGGGGGTAATGACTTTAATTTTAACAAGGACAGGTTTAGATTGTATATTGGGAAGAAATTCTTTACTGTGAGGGTGGTGAGGCCCTGGCACAGGTTGCCCAGAGCAGCTGTGGATGCCCCATCCCTGGAAGTGTTCAAGACCAGGTTGGATGGGTGTTTGAGCAGCCTGGGATAGTGGAAGGTGTCCCTGCCCATGGCAGGAGTTGGAATTAAATGGAACCACCAGGTCCCTCCCAACCCAAACCCTTCTGTGAGCTGCACCTTTATCTCATTTACTGAGCTAGACAACATTTCTTGAGCTAAAAAATTGGAGCATTTTTAAATACCTGCTGTGACTTAAATCTTATTTTTCTCCAGTTACAAGTGTTCTTTACATTCGCCTGACAATCTTTAATCCTTTGGCACTATTTTCCTTGGCTTTTGTTTTCTATTAAGCCTGTTTCTGTCTGGGTACGTGCTCTGAAAAGAGCTGATTGCATATATGGCATCATGTGTGTATGTTTTGTAGCCAGCACTCTGTTCCCTATTCAAAAAAAGCATATTAGAATAACTATTAGTTTCCTAGTGATTAAGAAGAGGTAATTACTAAGACTAATGTTCCTTTAGTTTAAATTGCTAATGTGTATGAAATTTCAGGAGTGATGTATGAGACAGTTACTTTTCACCTTTCTAACAATACTATTTGATGTGATTTACTCCATTTTCCTCACAGCAATTACTGGGAGAGCTTTCAGAGGTAACTGAATTACTCTTCTGATATTGAATCTCAAAATTTCCCCTCTTGGACTATGTAGTCACCAAATTCCATAGTGCATGCTTCTTTTTATAGCAATGAATAGAAGTGATGGGATGAATGTGTGGATGTCCTCAAAAGATCTGGAGTTAAAAAAAGAAGTGTTAAAAAAGGGAGCATTAAATGGGATTCAAATGTATAATTGGTTTTTGGGCACTGTTTAGCAAAATGCAAAGTGTATTTTAATGTGGTTGCATTTGTAAATTTAGAGTTTGAGTGACGCTTCCAGATTAATTTTTGTTTTCACTGCAGCAAGTTGTTTTGATGAGGTTGATGATTGCAGTACAACATGTTTTTGCAGCTTCTCCAATAACATCTATTGAAAGTTACATGGAGTTTTTAGCTCTCTCTTTTTCTGGATTATGATTGTGGCAGTGTGCAGTGGTTGTCTTGGCTTGTAACAAATCCTCTCTATCATGAAAGTTTTACTTTTTCTTTTTGTTTTTTTTTTAAGAAGATCAAAACACACATGAAGAAGGTACATTTTGGGGATAACAGTCTAGTAATTGGAATCTGTGAACAAGATAAAAGGATATGAATATCATTGGAACCTTTTAGAAGCTGTGAAATTTTAAAATTCTTTGTCAAGATTTTGAGTCTATCACAGTACATGTATATATAATAGATTATGGTATATTTGCTGTACACTTAGTGGGGAACTGTCTTTCCACCAAAGGGCAAGTTTCATAAATATATTTATTCTGCTTGTTCAATTTTATATTATGCATTTCACTTTCCTTGTCATTTGACAATTAAAGGACCATTCATTTTCTTAACATTGAAGCAGTAAAATACAGAAAAGTCAATCATTTTTTTTAATATCCCTACATTGCACAAAGCAGTTAAGATGGAGGCCTTTGAACAACTAAATGCTGAGATAGAAACAAATGAACAAACAAAAGACTTTAATCAGAGATGTTTTGCAGGGATATATGTTTGATTTATTAGCTGACTATTATGGTTTAAGTGAAAAATCATCCAAGGGAAGTAAGACTTGTTTCTCAGGCTTAATCAATTGGCCAGAGAAGCTTATGGGATAAATTTTCTGCTGGTGTAAATCAGTGTTGCTGGAATGGTTTACACTCGCTAATAAATGCCTTGTCCATCAGCTGGACTTCTCTGAGCTGGGGATTCCTGTACAAGGGCAGTTGCTGACATTTGAGGAAAGTTTGATTGTTGTCAGGGCAGTGATCTGCTGCTCAAATTCTAACATGTGGCTTCTACAAATATTTCCCTGCTTGATCTGCTGTAAAAGCCTCTGCCTCCAAGGGAACAGGGAGAGGTATTTCAGGAAGGAGCAATGAATCTGGAGAATGCATTCATCTCTCTTCATACCAAAGTAAGCAGATTCTCATGACTGCGAGATGAGGAATCCCTATTGAGCAAACAAACCTGAATATTGAACCTTCAAGCTGTGTTAGTCCAAAATTGTGGAGAGGGAATGCTGTTAAACAGTGAGATATGGAGTTTGAACTGCCTGAGAGATAGGGGTAGCATAGGTGGCTTATGGATTTGTCTCTCTTTATGATTGCTCTGGGAAAAACACAGGTGTTCTTATGTAACTGGTCCCCTTCTAAAGGCAAAGAAATAACTTCCCAAGTTATTCTTGAGACAACTGGTAGTTAGTTATTAGCAGCAAGATAACTTAAATGTTAGAATGTTGCATGAAGTGGGGGAGAAAGAAAAAACAGCCCTGTTCAAAGAACAGTACAATCTGGGCCTTGTTCTAAAATCAGATTATTGCCTTGAGATGGCTTGTAGTGATCATGTCAATAGCTGAAAAGGCAGAGATGAATGGATGGGAGGAGCAGGAACCTCTTAAATGCTGTCTGTAGTGCAAAAATCAATGCATTATGCTGCCCTCAGTGACATTTATAAGTTAAAACATTAGTTAAATTTAGGTGTGGCTGGATGTGTTCATTGTTCAGATTTTTTCTGTTAAATAACATCTCTGAAATATACATTTTTACACTGATAAAATTCAATAAGTCAAAAGCGTTAAAAGCTTTTAAAAAGTGCCAGTTAACAGAACTTTGAGATTTAAAAACAATCTCATTGATAGAATTCATCTCCTTGAGAGAAAGAAACATGTTTCAGAGGATTTCCTTGCTGTGAGTCTTGCGTCCAGCAGAGAAACTTGTTACTGTGATATTTTATGAAAAATCCCTTCCCCAGGATTTCTTCTCCTGGGAAGATGAGAAGCCTCAGCTCCTCCATGTTTTGCTCCTCTGGAATGTAGTCTGGAGATTGTTTATCCAAACATGGGAATTGTTTTTAATTAATGGCCAATCACAGCCAGCTGTGTCAGACTCTCTGAGTCAGTCACAGGTTTTCACTATCATTCTTTCCTAGCCTTCTGATGTATCTTTATTCTTTTTAGTATAGTTTTAGTGTAGCATTTTATTTTAATATAATATAATAAAATAATAAATCAACAATCTGAGAACATAGAGTCAAACTCTCATCTCTCACCTCATCCTGGGGACCTCACAACACCACAGAAACTGATGGCAAACTTTAATGCCAGATCAACTTTTGGCAAATTTTGGAACGATACCTGGCAAGTGAGATGCCTTAGTGGAATAAAAGGCACAATTTGTTGCAAAATCTGGGTTTGTCTGATGTGTTGCCCAAATGTTGTTTCCTGACTGATCCTTTCTCCCTCCTGCAGAAGCAAAGGACGGACTACGTCGCGAAGCAGCCGGAGCCGGCTCCCGCCACGCCTTCGCCGCCCCCCACGCCCGCTCCTGTCCCCGTGGCTGTCCCTGTGCCTGTCCCTGTGCCTGTCCCCGTGCCCCCCAGTGCCCCAGCTCCCATCCCAGTGCCCGTGCCCAAGGCACCAGCCACCGTCAGCCGCCAGAGCAGCACCTCCAGCGACAGCGGCGGCAGCGTGGCCCGCGACACGCAACGGCAGAAGCAGATCCCTGTGGATCGTAAGTGTGCTCTAAGATGCAAGATAAAAAGCTTTCCTCCCCTTCCTGTATGCTTGGCTTAATTCTGGGGTCCCTTAAAGTTGTGTTTGAGATGAATCTTGGTGGAAAAATTTGGTTTTAACTTTATGTTTAAAATACAGGTGGATGTGTGTGTGTAAAATACATAAGGATGTGTGTTCTGATCCTTGTTATAAATACCATAATGGTAGTTAGGGAAAAACTCTTTACACTTGTCCCATCCTAAATCACAGAATTCACAGAATGACCAGGTTGAAAGAGACCTTTAAGATCATTGAGTACAACCTATGCCCTAACGCCTCAACTAAATCATGGCACCAAGTGCCACCCTCGTTATAATTACCATAATGGCAATTAGGGAAAAATGCTTTACACTTGTCCCATCCTAATTCACAGAATTTCCAGAATGACCAGTTGGAAGAGACCTTTAAGATCATCGAGTCCAGCCCATGCCCTAACACCACTTCAACTAAACCCTGGCACCCAGTGCCACATCCAGGCTTTGTTAAACACACCCAGGGATGGTGACTCCCTCCACCATCTCACCGGGCAGGCCATTCCAGAATTTCATAACCCTTTCAGTAAAAAACGTTTTTCTAACATCTAACCCAAATTTCCCATGTCTGGGATCTCTAGTCAGTGGTTTTTAACACTGGAAATGCCCATGCTGATATGCTGGCTAATGCAGGTTTTCCACCTGAACTCACTGCCACATTACAGCCTAAATTGCTCGTAAAATCAGTTACACTGTTTTCACACTTCAATTCATGATCATCCATATTTCTAGTTTGTTTGCACCATTCTGATACACCTATTCAGGGCTTCAAGAACACTTGCAGGTCTGGCTGATGCACAAGAACCATGTTGTAATAGTTTTGTAGAGTTACTTTACAGCTGGGGCACCCTGGCTTGATCAAAGCAGCAGCAACTGGCAGGCCATGGAGCAGACTTTGGTGTCCTTGTCCCAGGAGGACACAGGAACATATTCCATACCTCCATAGCTGGAAAAACTTGGGAATGTGCATCCAATAGTGTGTGGCTGCCTTGAGAAGTTCTGATTAAGGCCACCTTGCAAATATGCCAATTGAGGCATGCTGAGGCTGCTACTTGGTATTGACTGAAAAGCAGGTTAGAAAAGTTTGTTTAGTCAGTAATTTCTGTCCTAAATGCACTTTAGGCAGTGTGATTGCTTGGCTTAGAAATAATTGAAAAGTGTAGGCAAGCATTTGCTACAGCTTTTAAAGTAATAGCTGTAAAAATAATGAGCTTTTTGTAGTTCAAGAGTTGACAGCTTTTCATACTTACTACCTCACCAGCAAATCCTGCTTCCACCTAAGGTCAGAAACTGGCACTGAGCGTAATCCTTTCTGGAGAAGGGTTTCTTTGGTCCCTGTCCCCAGTGGATGGGAATAATCCTGTTGGTGGGGTCTGTGGTGACATTGCCTCGTGGAGGACAAGCTCCTGCCTAAGCTCTGAGCTCAGGAAGGCTCTGGGAACTTTTCTTTATGTTCACCTAATGGGCTGTCTGGCTGGAAATCATAACTGGAGAACAGCCTGGCTGCAGGAACAGGCCTTACTGCTGCTTCCCAAAGAAAGAGTTACTTAAATAAAAGCAGAAATATAAACACAAAAGATGTGGAAAGTGAGGGTGATTTCCCCCCCACACATGCGCAAAAATGAAAATTTTATTTCTGTGGAAGGACTTTGTCATAGCATGGCTGTGTCCTTTAATCCACGATGGCCTTCTCTATCCATTCTAGATGGAAAATAAGAAGATCATGATCCTGGCTTCAGGTACAGGGTATGTGTGAGGTGTGAAGAGTTACTGTAGAGGCTGTGGGTCACACACAGGTGATCCTGCTCACCCAAGCCCAGTTAATGAGCTTCAGGTGCCTCAGAACCCTCACAGAAGAGGTTTCTCTGCAAAGGTGATGGGAAACCTGCTGGCCAAATACCCACCAGAACCATGCAGAGAACACTGCAGAACCAGCCCCACACCCTGCTTATTTCTGATAACCCATCTAACAACGGGAAGGATCTCTTACCCAACAGCTAAATATTTGTCTCTTGATACAGTCTTGGTCTAGATTAAGCATAAGCCTTTCAAAATCTGTGTAAATAGAAGGAAGATAGCAATGTTCTGTGTCTCTTCCTGCTTGGTAAAACAGCGGGTGCAGGATTTGATAACACTGCCTAAAGGTTTTCCTTGTATAACCCCTGTCAGATTTGCACAAATCACTGAGCTCGTGTCATTGGGCTTCTGACTCACACTCAGGGTGGGGGGAGAGGAGAAAGCCCTACAGAACAGGGCCTGAATGCCTCAGATATTATAGTAGAGATCCTTTTTCCACTTTCAACCTAAGGCTGTTTTGCAAAAGAAAAAAGCAAATGGTTAAACCAACATTTATTCTTCTTTTTGCTCTGGTGATTAAAGAAATAATCTAAGAGGCCTATGTAAAGCTTGTTCTTATTTGTTTAACTGGCTAGAGATATTGATCCCTGGAGAGGTTTTGAGAGAACCCCTGGAGAGGTTTTGAGAGAATACAAAAGAAAAGTAGAGAAGGCAAAAATGTTTCTATCTTACAGGTTTTTTCATATTGAAGTTTAGTTGTTTTCATCTGTTCCTATCAGTGTAATGGGAGAAAAGGAATAGGTTTTGCCATCTGAGTGCATTGAGAGGGTGGTGTAGTTACTCTTTTATCAAAGTGAGAAGGTTGAATAAAGATCACTAAAAATATCTTGGCAAGGAAATCCTGAGAATTTTTGAGATAATTGGAGTTGTTTGTCAGAGCATTTTTATATTTGTTCCAATGTTATGGCACAGAGAGTTTAACTGTGTGAAATCAGTATCTTCTATGAGCCCAAAAGGTTATTTATACCTTATTGAATTCTACCTATTTTTGTGAAGTTATCCACAGAAATTTTTATAGTAATTTTAAACAATTCTCACTGTCATTATAATTGATCTTGTTGAAATGACAGAAAAGCATTTCAGTTTGTTGCCTGCTAATGAACAGCAAATGGGTTCTGGGGGATAATGAATTCTTACAGTTTTGTTCAAAATGAGAAAATAAGTAAACAAATCTTGTCCAATTCTTGAGTCTCTGGTGAGAGCAGCTACCCCTTATTTTTTTATTATTCCTTTTTTAATGCAAAGTGTGACAATGTTTCAGCTAAGCAGCCACTCCAGGCTTGGAGTGATTTCAAATTTCTCAAAACCCTGTCAAAAATGCAATTGCTACAACAGCTCATTAGATATAAGTTGATATATGTCAGCAGCTGTGAAATTTTTTTGCCTATGTTGATTTGCACTAAAAAGTTGAACTTTCAACTAAAGAACTGCTTGTGGAAAGTACTACCTTCCCACAGTGTGAACAATCTTACAACCTTCCTCATCATTTTCTTGTTTTCATTTTTAAACCCTCAATTCTGTTTGAAAAAAAAAAAGTCAGACTATGACAATTGAATAACCCTCCATTCCCATTTTATTCTACAGCTTGGATGCTGTCACACTGCCCTGGCTCTCTGTGACATCCAGTCATCTCTCCTTTCTGGGGTCTTAGTTGAATTCTCTCTGGGGTTTTTTGTTTGTTTATTTTTGCATTGTTTTGCAAATGCAGGATTGGGAGTATTGAAATATTCCATGGGGGAAAAGAAGAGTAATAATAAAAAAAAAGAGTTTACGATTTAAAGTGACATAGAAGAAATTACTTGGCTTTGAAAAAGAGACTAATTTCTGTGAGATGTCTCTCTCTCTAGGCAGGAAATCCCAGATGGAGGAAGTGCAGGATGAACTTGTGCACAGGCTCACCATCGGCCGGAGCGCTGCCCAGAGGAAATTCCACGTGCCACGGCCAAACATCCCCGTGGTGAACATCACCTACGACTCCTCTCCTGAGGATGTCAAAGCCTGGCTGCAGTCCAAAGGATTCAACCCTGTGTAAGTCCCAGGGCAAATGCAGCAAAACTCCTTTAAATATGAAAGGAATTGTTTTCCTGTCAGGATATGGTCTGACCACTTGTTAAAATCAGGCAGCTTCCTGAAAATCAAGATGATTTCTTGATCAAGAGATGTCAGCTGCACTCTCAGAAAAATTAATTTGTTTTAATATATATATACATATACACATACATATATGTGTATATATATATAAATATCATACATATATGCATATATATAAATATACACGCATATACACATATATATATACATGTATTTATACACATATGTATGCATCTATATATACATATATATACATCTCTATATCCATATATAAGCGTATATATTCATCTAGAAACATCTATTTTACATGCATATATATACATATACACATACATATATGGATATAGAGACATATATTTCCATATATACATATTTATGTACACATAAATACATATATGTATATATACACATATATACACATCTGTATATACACATATATATACATCTATAAACACATATATTCATCTAAAACATATATTTAATATGCAGATATATACATATACACATACATATATGTATATATACACATATATGCATACATATACATACATATATGTACACATATACATATATACACACATATACATCTATATACACATATATAAACATATATATTCACCTATAAACACATATATTTTACATGCATATATACACACATATATATGTATATATACACATATATGTGTGTATATATATGTACACATATATATATATATACACACATATATATATT
This sequence comes from Loriotus luctuosus, assembly GCA_035582745.1. Taxonomy (NCBI): domain Eukaryota; kingdom Metazoa; phylum Chordata; class Aves; order Passeriformes; family Thraupidae; genus Loriotus; species Loriotus luctuosus. Next base: position 68,142,928 of record JAWWEY010000055.1, on the reverse strand, counting down.
TATACACATATATATGCATCTATATATACACATAAATATACATCTATATATGCATCTATAAACATATATATTTATCTATAGATATACACATATATGTGTGTGTGTAAGTGTACCTAATACATCTATAAACATACATGTCAATGTGGTTATAGAGCTACTGTCTATATATTTTATATCTCTAGATTCTTCTCTATATAGTATATAAATATAGTGCATATATATTTTAGTGTCTACCAAAAAGTCTACTTATACACCCAATTGACTTCAGTAGTCCTGCTGCACCAAGTTTACTCTGAATTTAACAGCCCTAGCCCAGGCAATGTGGGATGGAGGCAACCTTGGCCAGTGTGGTTTTGCTGATTTCCTGTTTGCTCCCTTGCTGTGTCCCAGGACTGTGAACAGCCTCAGTGTGTTGACAGGAGCTCAGCTTTTCTCCCTCAATAAAGAGGAACTGAGGACTGTTTGCCCAGAAGGGTCAAGAGTCTACAACCAAATTACGGTACAGAAATCTGCCTTGGAGGTATGGACAACTCTTCTCACCTAATTTGGGTCACCAATTTTGAACCTATAGAATTAGATGACTCCTTCTGTGAGGCAGGTGGTTTTCCCTCAGTTCCCATCACATTGATAAACATTCTTTTCATCGGGGTTGTTTGGTATTAATTCATTGGGACAGCATTCATCAAAACACCAGGTGAGATCTTCCCCATTTCTAAAGGGGTCCAGAAACAGAAATAGCAATCAAGTTTAAGTTTTGTGGTGTAACCAGACTGCAAGAAGACAAAATCAGCCAAAAAAAGCTTTGGGGAAAACAATAAGGGAGTAAAATGCTCCTTTTCCTGCTTCTTGCTTTGCCTGGTTCTTGGACAAACACATACTCCTGACAATTTCGATGGTGATAAGTGAGTGCTGCTTTATCTTTGTAGATGAGATTTGGTTTACAGGGTGTGAGAAACTGGTAGGGTGAGCCCACTATTGTTGGCCTTTCAGGTCTAACACAGGCACCTGCACTGAAGGGAAAACACACTGGACACTGCTAGCGGAGTTTCTGAGCCAAAGATCAAGTATTCTGTCTCTGTATTTATTGCTCTGGAGCATTTGCTTTAATTAAAGAAGTTTTGTCTCTTAAACTCCTTAAGCTTGTATCTAGAGCTGCGCTAAGGACAATTCTTGCAAATTTTAAACCAGTAAAATTGGAGATGCACCTACTTTTTGTTTTTTTTAATTTGCTGTGGCAAGTGGAGAAATGATCTAGATGTGAGATCAACCCAACTGAGAAGTTATATTCTCCACATTCTATTTAGAAGAAATTCTTGAAGAGGTTTCGAATATTTTCCTCTCCTTAAGCTGAGACTGTCTCACTGAGATGATTTAAAGCATTAACTAGCAGGCATATTTTTAAAAACAGGCTTATGATGATGCATATTTTACACTTTACATGATCAGTGTGGATCAGAAAGCATCATTTTCTAACACTGTCAAAATTGCTTTATTCCCTTCTTCAAGCCCGATTTTCCAGTTAAAGGAAAGGAAAAATATTTTACCTTTACTCTTACAAATACAAGTCACTACAGTCCAGGTCAATTCATCATTTCCTAGTGAAGCTGGATTTGTATTCTTCAAGGTTTTTGCATGTCAGTCATCTTATTTCAGTGTCCTGAGATGGAAGTAGTTTTGTAGTGGAATTTGGTGTGAAAAGCAGAGATGCCCTGGATTAGAGGAGTTTTACCTCTCCATGCCATTACTCTGCTTGCCCCAGTTAGGCCTCACTCTGCAGGAAACTCAAAAGTTCAAACTTGTCTAATAAATGCCCTACAAGAGTTAATTAGCAGCTGCTTAGAGACTAACAAGGTCATAGTTTTTTGGGTTTTTTTTTTGTTTTTTTGTTTTTTTTTTTGTTGTTGTTGTTTTGTTGTGTTTTTGTTTTTGTTTTTTTTTTTTTGGTTGGGGGAAATGTTTATTTCTGCCTTGGTTTTTTGAGGTTGAATTTCAGAATTTAGGCAATTTATCCAATTCCTGACGGCTTTAGCCTGTTGTTTGCTGAATTATGTCATCAAAGGAAGTTACACCATCCTTTCTCTCCCTATAATAATATTATAATATAATGCATTTCAGGCTCATCAGTCCTGTTGTCATTGATATCAGGAAGGCAAATTCTGTCAGCTTGGGCTGCTCAGTTATTCTCAGAAAAATATTTGTACATGACCTCTGATGAAGTGCATTGCTGGGTATCTGCTGATGGTTTTTTATGTGTGAACTCAGTAATGAGTGCTGCACTTGTGTATCTGAAATCCAGAGGGCAAGGACAAGATGAATTAAGACAAGTAAAGCTGCTCCCTCAATTTCAGAGAGTCACTTCTAGGCTCCCTGCCTTGCTCTTTCACTCTGGGAGAGAAGAGCAATGGTATTTTAAGTAGGAGGAGCACTGTGGTTTATTAAGAAATTGTCTCACTCTTTGTGGCACCAGGTGCTGCATTTTAATGGATATAATGGGCTAAATCTATGTGAAATTTTATTAAATTCTTAGGATGCATTTTCAGAGTTCACAATCAACTGCAGGATTTTCCCCTTAACGATCCTGGAATTTCTTTTATAAATTTCAAAACCAGTTTCTGCTTCCTTATTTTGGAAGCTGATTTTAAAGTTTTGAAGGTCATGTCATGGCCAGATAGCACAGCAGCTCTTGGTTTATAATCCCCTAGTTTTATTCATGCACACTTTGGGAAATTCTGCTCTAGTGAATAGATGTCCTGGCCTTGCTAATAATTTCATTTATGTTGAAAAAACAATGTTGGCAGCTGGTTCAGCAGACCTGGTTTTCACTCTTAAAAGGTGAAATAAAGCCTTGTCCTCACAATACTTCACTGTTGCTAATATTGTAATATGGTCCAATTTCTATGAGTGTGCTCTAAATTTGAAATCTGTGTTTCTGAGCTGCAAATGCCTCATGGTTTGAAAGCCTGAGACTGAATCCTGACTTAGGTCTTGCCTGTGCAACCCTATGTGCATGTGTGAGCTTTTAAACCCATCAAGGATTTATTTTCGGGTTTTTAATTTAAATATTATTGCCCTGATTTTTAAGTGTGGAATCTTAACAAACTCATTGAGCTTTAACTCTGCTTTTACTGAAGCTACATTTTATGAACCCACTAACACTTCCAGGGCCTCATGTGGAAATTAAAGATGCTCAGCAATGATGAAATATGTTTTTAGTTGTCTGCAGATTTTTTTTCTGGTCTATATTTAAGGATAGTGTAAATACTTTTCTATTGGAGCTGCAAGGTGAGTTTGTTCAAACAAAATAAATGCTGGCAGAGGAATTTCAGCACCTGTCAAAGTAACTCTTTTTTACAAGTAAACTCTTCTCTTTTGTTTATAGGCTAGCAGTGGTAGTTCAGAACTGCAAGAAATTATGAGAAGACGGCAAGAAAAAATCAGTGCAGCTGCCACAGATTCAGGTGTGGAGTCCTTTGATGAAGGAAGCAGCCACTAAACGTGTTTTCTCTTTTCTTTAATTCCATTGTCCATAGCATTAAACCATCCAGCTTTGCTTTAGGAAGCAGTGAAGGGGAATGTCTTATTGTATTGTAAACATAACTAGCCAACATAAAGAAAATTTACAGTAGTCTCCACAGAAGTACCTGCTGCTGGCTCCTCATCATGAGAAATGAACAGATGAGAAACACAGTGGAGATTCCTGACAGGTGAAAATATTGGTACATGATTCATTTACACCCAGAGATGAGTCTTGGCTTTATGGAATTAACATGACAGATAAATTGGAGCACGTCTTTGTTGGTGATTCATCTGAGGGAAGCTGAGCCAGCAATAAAAAAGCACTTGAACCCTTCAGTAATAATAAGATTCTGAATCCCATCTCTTGCTGTAGTGTGCAATTATGTCCTTTTTGGCTCAGTCTTTCTTGTCAGGCATTTGGCTGCAGGATGTTTACTTAAGTTGTTGACTCCAGCAAATGTGGAGGAAATGTTTAGGGAATGAACAGCAGCCCAACACAGACTGAATCTTTCCTGCATCACTCCCAAGATGTTTTATTACTGATGATGCTGTTTATAGAAAAATAGTATTCTGTACATTGATTTTATCCGTATTTCACCTCTGATGAACTATAATATTGCACAAGAACGAGTAACTAGAAAATAGTAACACAACCCAGCTCAAAGAGGTGATGAGATCTGCTGTAGCCATGCAACAACTTACAGTATACTTTTCTTTAAAACATAATTGCATTTTTTTGGTCTGTAACTTAACCCATCAAAAAGAACGGTGTATAATCTAGACTTCTCTGTGTGTTGATCCCAGATATCAGTTTTTCCTCATGCAAAAGCCTTTTTAATTGCCTTTATAAATGTAATCTTTTGGAAAAGTGGATTCCTGAAGGTAAAACAGGGGAAAAAAGAAAAGAGAAACATCCCTTACAGAAAATGTTATTTTTGGAGATGCAATGATTTTGTCACATAATGTTCTGTTTCATATGGTCATGTGATTTTATATATAATATATGTATTATATATAATATATAATATCACTTAATTTAGACAAATTTAATCATCTAGTTTGATTAAGTTTCATAGTGCCTTTTTCACATGAATCAGCTTAAAGTCTGCAATAAACAGTATTTCTTGTCTGTTAAATTATTGTATCTTTGTGGCTACAAAGACAGTATTGAAATAAGAAAGTAATCTTGATTTTTGCCATTAGTTTGCTTTTCCTCTGCATACAAGGGAAAAAAAATCTATTAATTTTTTCACAAATGAAAAATTAAAATCTTAATAAAGGTGTTAGTGCCATTTATTGTAAATGTCCTTGCAAATACTACTTCTGTGTGGTTGGTTGTGTGTCCATGTATGTTTTTACATTTGCTATAGATTCTTTATGCCTGTCTACATAAACATGGCCTTATTCAGAAATGGATCAAGAAGTGATAAATCCCATTACCTGTAAGTGCAACAGGAGGAACCTTTTTAAAAGATCTTTGAGACTCTTATTTAAAACTTAAGAGTCCTTGCCTTTTCTCATGGGATGATGTCTGATTCTATAAAAAGCACTCTGGTGTTAACCTGCACCTCCACTCCCCTGATAATTACCAAAATAAGAAGCCAATATTGACATTCTCTGCTGGCTTTTATTTCAGCATTCAGCACATGGTTTGCTTTTGCCCAGAAAGAGGCACCAGATCTGGGACATCCCAGAATCTGTGCAGTTTGGCACTCTGAGGTATCAGAGGGGAGAACTCACATTTCACCTATGAGAGAAAAGAGGTGGCTTCACAACAGTTTGGGGTTTTTTGGAGCTGGGTTTCTGCGGAGCTGATGTTTAGAAAGTGCCAGACAAGTCTGAATGTGGTCAGTGTGCTCAGAGGAACCTTAGGAGATACTTGGGGGGGAAAGAGGAAACCCCTTCCACACACTGAATGAGCAGAACCATCTTGGGCTTGGTGGGTTGGTTTGTGGGTTTTTTTTTTTTTCAGTTTTTAAACTACTAATAAATTAACTACCAGGTGCTCCTTGAGCTGTATTTACCCTTTAAACTTTGCTGAACTAACCCCTATGATTTCTGTGTTACAGTATGGGAAATCTGAATGGTGTTGAGGCAAATATTTCCCCATTTGCTGGAATTTCCTTGGTGGTTTAAAGCACTGCAGGGAGCTTCATCCTTATGCTGCTGTGCAGTTTTTGAATTTTCATTTTGTTGTTGGCAGTCATAAGAAATCAGAAGGAGATCTCATTTGGGGTTCCTCAAATGAAAATGAAATGTTTTCCTCAAAATATTCCATGGTTAAAATGAAACCAGTAGTAAAATGCAGTGTTTCATTCAAAATGTTTTCTCTAGAATCTGAGCAGAGAGGCTTATTTTTTCAACACTAATATTTTAGAAGGACGTGATATGTCTTTGAGAAGGAAAGAAAGCAGTTTTTTAAATGCCAAAATCAGTGCCTTATTAGACATTTGATAAGTGGGAGTAATTTACTATTTTTCTGCCATCAATCTGCCTCTTTAACTGGGTGGAGGGAGGGAGTTTTAGCAGCCTGTGTTCACTCAGCAGTTCTGTGCTTTCAAAGCACAAACCTCTTAACATCAGCAAGGCACTTCTTCCCACTTCTGTAGGCTGCTTGTTCCCTTGGGACACCATGGGGAGAGCAAACCACTGTGAAATTAATTCAGAAAGAACAATTCTAGCCAATATTATTGGGTGGAGCAGTTTACTTACCATCTAGAAATTCAAATGTTAAACAGGGCTTTGCTCAGACAAACAGCGATCTGTGGGATTTTATACAAACTTCAATTGTTCCAAAGCATTGATCTGTATAAAAATTGGTGTTTATTGTTAGTTAGGTTTTTGTTTTGAGTGGGGTTGGGAAATAAGAGCATATATCCATGACTGGTGTGTGCAGGAATAAATGGTTTATGAAGCAGTAGAGATATCATATCCAAAATTATAATGGTAGTCTGAAATGTGCAGAGCTCTCAGTGTGTTCATCAGTGTTTGTGAACTTCAGAATTTTGATAATTTAAGGGAGCAAACCAAAGAATCCATGAATATCTGTAAGATGTAAATTCTTTCTAATTATGAAACATGTAAGTCACAGAATTTTTATTTTAATGTGGGAGTGAAGGCATTTTGAGTTTTTGGGTCATAGACAGAAGCAAGCTATAGCTTGAATACCAGGCCTTGTTCAAGCAGGTATGATCACTGATTTTTCTGCATTTGAAGCATAAAGGATAAGTGATTTTGAGTGGGAACTCAACTTTCTGGCCAAATCACCCTTTCATAGGAGCCCAGTTTTTCTACTATGTTGAGTCTGGTGTCTAAACCACCCCTGTTTAAGGTTCAGATGCATCAAAAGTATTTGAGGGAATGATTTTGAGATCAATCTCCCACCTCTACATAAAAGCACCAACATTATAAATGAGAAGTGCAAATGAGAGGGAATCTGTATTGATTCTGTGTTTAAATATTTCACAGACTCTAAATTTCTACTGCAGCTATGTCAACTTTTTGCTAACAAGTGCCTTTGGCTTTATCTTTTTTTTCAGTTTCTGAGTTGCTTAGGTTGCAACTTTGGCCTCTAACTACTTCCTAAGTTTTCAGCCCAAAATGAGAATCAGGATATGAGTCTGTGCTTCTACTCCTTGGTAATATTTGCAGATTAAAAGAGTGGATGAGTGAAAATACATAGTCTTTTAAAGGATTCCCAGTACCCACTGGTGCCTGTCACAGCAGCAGCAAAGCTCAACCCACCCTGTTCCCATCCATGCCAAAAGCACTAACAACATAATTCTCTCACAAGAAATGGCTGAAAAAACAGCTTTTGCCTGCCTCAATGAAATTGCAGTTTTGAAAAAAACCTTAAAAATTAAAAGTGAGAAGCAGATGGTGTGACTCTGGTTAAAGGAGGGAGGGAAGGGGTATTTTAGGGATAAGATGTTGATTATTTGACAGTGGAAATTCATCCTGGTGTAGGGAAAAAAAAACCCCAAAGCATTAAACTGAAATAAAGCACAAGTAAGGCTTCCTGGCCTGTTCTTCGTCTTTTGGTGAGGTTTGAAGAAAACACCTCTGAAGACTCAGGTCTCACTGCACAGGATATACTTGGAGAAGCCACACTTCCACACATTCTTCTTACCACTTCTAAGTACTTAATTTTACCTATTTTTTTGCTTCCATAGCAGCACACACAGCATGAGACAAGGAGAAAACCTGCCCTGGTTTCAGATAAGGGTCACTTACATCACAGAGCTGCTTTTACAGACATCTGGAAGAGCAGCAGATCAATAACGAGCATCAATAGTGTCAGCAGAGCTTTGGACATGAAGCCCATAATTCCAAATATCTATTACCCTGAAGCTTCAGACAGCTTTACAGCTGTGATGACTGGAGGGTTTTACTTTAGCAGATGCTGGAAACAATATTAACATGAAGCATGAGTCCAAAGCATTGTTCTTTTGGACTTACACTGAAGGTGTGTGATGAGGTAAAGCCAAAATTGTGATGTGCAATTCAGACTAAAAGGCTCTGCATGAGTCTTCTGAGCCACAGTGTCTTCCAGGCCCATTTATTGCTTTACTCATGCCCTGAATGCTGGGAGAGGTGGTTTTCATTGCCATCCCACATGTCCACTGCCACAGCTGTGTGGGGTAGGAAAAGGTATTATTCTGATGGAGTTTTCATTGTAATTGACTTTGTGATTAAGTAGCCATGAAAGGAAAAATACACACCTGCTGCTGTGCAAATGGAGAAATTTCTGACATGCTTTCAAAACTGTCTAGTAAATTCAGGCTGCTCAGTGTCCTTTGCAACAGTGTGATTTTGGCATCTTTGCAGCAATTCTGGACCCTGCCACGTTCAGCCAAGCTTCTGTTACAGCCAGCTCACACTGTGACACTCTGTGGGCACAGGGAATGGTTTAGCAGTAACCTGCTTACCCTGCTCTGTGATACAGAACAAGTATTGGCTCAATGGGCAATGGCCAGCAGGAGGGAGGAGACAGTAGATGAGAAAGAATTTGTGGGTTGGTTTTTTTTCTCCCCAGACAGTTGTCTAGAGGGATAAAAAGCACATTTTATGAGTAAGCATGTAATGAAAATCTGAAATGCATTCTTTTTGAAAGCATGAAGGCAAGGTCTAAATGGTCAAGTGCTCATTTATAATTATGTTTTCTGTTCAGTTTAGGCTCTTTGCTGTTCCTACTGGAATGGTAGGCCCTCCAGCTGAGGCACACAGTGAAATAAGGGAGAAATGTGCACCATTGGGGCCTTTCTTGTTACCAGCTGGCTCCCTGAAACAAGGGGCTCTTCCCTTCTGCATCCACCTTGTGCTTGGAGAAACAGCATCCCTGCTCTAGGACTGGGATCAGTGGGAGCAGTGGAAGCAGCATGAGGTGCCTGGAAACAGAAGGGAGGGAAAATGAATATCACACCCATTTAGTAACCAGCTGTTATTTCCTGTTTGTTTAGTACCCCTCACAAGGACCTGTTTTATCTGGGAATTATGTTAAGTCTGCAGTTTTGCATAATATACAGTTTTAAAGAAATTTTCTGCTGTAACCAATACCACAATGAAATAATTATCAGCTAAGTATGCACCTATTTACCTGCCAGAAGAAAGGAAGAAAGAAGAAAATCAGCTGAAGGAGATTATCAGGCTCCTGAGTGCAGCTGAATACTGCCCTACACCCTGGTACCCTGCCAGGTGATAGCAGAGCCAGAGTAAATGAAATAAAAAGCATGTGCAGGTGTATTTTGCTGTTTTGCTGACAGTGACTTCTCCACAGGTAAGCAATCCAGTGTGTTTACTTCCAGTTCAAGTCTGCTTTGTTTACATCGAGTACCATTGCTGCTAACTCCCAATGAGGTGACACAAAGCAACAGGTTACAAAAAATGCCATCAAACATCCATTCTGACAGCATCCATGTCACAATACACAATGATGTACCGGCATTATACAAAGACCAAAAAAAAAAAAATAATATATATAGCTAATTATTTTGACTAGAACTGAAATGGACAGCGAAAAAGAAAGGAGCCCCCCACCCTGCCCCCAAAGGCCCTGCAGGAATCCATACTGACACTTTGGCAGCCTTGTAGCAACAAATTGAAAACCAGCCCTTCACATGCCAAAACCTTGTGTTTGTAACACTGTAAATTCCTGGTTCAGGAAGAATAGTTACATCTATTAAAGCACTTTTTGTGTTGTTTTTTTTTTCCACCCCTCCAACCTGAACCAGCTTCATGTTTTTACACAGGGTTAACAAGTACTAAAAATAATACAAGAGAGAGGGGTATAGGCACCATAGACTGCTCAGACAGTTAAATGCTATATGTGCTAAGATAACCCAGCTGGGAACTCAGCTGCCCTGTGATTAGATCCATCTAAAAGAAGAGCCTGATCAGCGGCATTACTGCAAAAAGGTTGGCAAAAAGAGCAATCCCTCTGCTTAATGAGTGGCAGCCCAGTCAAGAACCAACCCCACCCCTTCTCTCAGCTGCCTGTTTCGGCTTCACAGCTCGGATTTCTGCTCGTCAGTCTGTTCCTCGTGCTCCCCCCAGCCCCACATCCATCAGTGCTGTAAGGAAACAGTCAAATCCATCAAATCCATGGACCCAGCAACCCCCCCGCCCTCCCAGCCCCCCTTTCACAATCTCCAGGTTTCTTCATGTATGTTCATGCCTCGCTATTCACTAATGAGGTATTATTAGATACTAACAATGCCTGCTCTCCTAGGGACAGACCAGTGACACATGAAGAAAGCTCTCCAGACAACCATTAAAAAAATATTGCACTTACTTTAACCTTAAGCCCAACCTGCACAGAAAAAAAAAACATATTATGAAAGAAATTAACCAAAAGTACCAAACAAAACCCCAACACTCTGGAGCAATCTGTCTTATGCACATATAGTGTCTTTTCCTTCATGTTGTTTAGCTGAATTTGGTCCAGTATTTAAAAAAAAAGTCCAGAAATTAAACAGTTCGAAAGACACCGCAGGCTCGTTAAGGCTTTGTCTCCCCAGTGCTTCAGAAAGGTAAAAGTTTCTTTCCCTCATTGTCCATGCACTGCAGAGCAGTGGTCTCTCGTGGCACAGCACCTGCCCCTTCAAACCATCAACAGAAAATAAATCAGAAGCAAGGGAAGATGGGTGTGCTTCATGGTCTCACCTGCAACCAAACAAACAGAATGCTTTAGAGAGAAGAAAAGGAAATAAATGCAGTTTTTAGCATTTGCTTTAATAACTCTCCACTCAGGCTGGGACTGCAGGTCACCAGTACAGGGTGCTGGGACTCAGACTAGACAGCAATCCTAAACCCAAGGGACAGTGAGGCAAACTGGGGTCCTTTATAGGCAGGGGATGATGCACACAGGGGTTAATAAATACACATGACCCACAGCAGACACAGCTGGAGGTGCTGCCCTCAGCACAGCTCTCCACCAGCTGCTAGAAAAGCAGTTTGTGTCAAAGTCTGCAGCTTCCTGGTTGGAACCCAGGAAATTCCTCTGGCTGCCCTGGAGGACTCAAGACCCTGCCCAGAGACCTTGGCACAGAGCCCAAGACCCCTGTGCCTTTTGATTTAGCCCTTGGAAAATACTATTACCAACCTTACATGAAGAATTACAAACCACAAAAGTTTAAGTAGAATGATAGTGAATTTATCACAGGATGAAAAATAGATATTTTTGGGGTTTTTAGAATGGGGGTTCAGGGGGCGAGATGGAGGGATCTGGGCATGTCCAGCCTTTCTCCTTCTTCTTGGCCTCATCTGCTGCTGTGATGGTGGCACTTTCGGGTTGGTTTAAAGTAGAAGCTCTCTGTCTGAAATAGGTCATAGGTATTGGAAAGTAATTGTAAATGCTGTACACGTAGTTTTTAGTATAAAAAAATAACACCACCCTGGGGGCAGGCAGAGTGCCTCTGTCTGACCTGCTGGACAAACCTCGGCAGGGCAGGAGAAAGAATTTTATAGATAAGATACAATAAACAACCTTGAGACCGAGAAATGAAGAGTCCTGACTCTTTCTTTGACTGCTGGGTTGGAAAAACAGACTTTCTAACACATCTCAGGGTCACTCTGAGCAGCAGAGATCCTGAGACTTCCTGCTCCACCCAAAAGGGTGTGTTAAGGTTATGGCTGGGTTATTGCTGCCACCTAATGAGCCAAAGCTTGGTAGCTTAAAGAGCAGTGACACAGGTCCCCACAGCTTGTCCCCAGCAGCAAACATCGTGGTCACAGCCACTTGTTTTGCTCAGGCTCAGGGGCCAGTAGGAAAGTGACACCAACCCTTCACTAAAGCTGCTGGTGGTACCACCTTGAGAGCCTGCTGGTTCTGTGATTTTAGATTTAGGAAAACATTTCCCACTGTTTCATGCCAGAGCTCTTTGGGTACCAACTCACCCTCCAGCAGAGCATCCCCAAGCCCCTCCTGGCCTTGGTAACCAGGCAAAATCCTTGTTTGGGAACAACTGGAGATGTTGAAGTTCTCCCTCCCTTTAAGCTTCACAAGGCATGTCAGGACAAGTGGCAGGGAATGCTGAGATGGCTCACCAGGAGTTTGGATTCTCTTTTTCTTTACACATGAGTGAGCCCATGTATTCTTACAGTGCCATGGAATTGGTAGGGGGCTATTTACTGTGAGAGGTTGGATTGTTTACTGGTTATTTACTGCAAGAGATGGACTTTTCCCTCACTCTGCATGTGAACAGGGAAGAGGAATAAGAAAGGCCAGGCTTGCCTGACTTACCACCTGTGACTCTGAACTAGGACTTGCTGACGTTCTCATATATGACATCACTGATGCAGAACTGCTGCTTCTTCTTCTGCCACATCAGCTGCACACACTGGTGGATAAAAATGTACTGCTCCTAGAAGAAAAGACCAAAGAAAAGGGCATTTTTGCATCCCAGAAAGCATGACAAAAACACAACCAGTGAAATAGTTTGAAAGTTCACAACAACAGCCTGCAGAGCTCCATGGCTCCCAGCTCAGCTCCTCACAATGCACAATCAGCTCTCAAAATAATAGTCCACAATTGTTACAGATAGCAGAAGGGGAGGCATGAAATCCACCTGACACCATAATCACTTATTAATAACCTGAATGATGACAGAAGAGTTGAATCTGAGTTGAAGTCGGTCTATTTTACATTGCCTAAAAATAAATAAATTCCAACAAATTGTACCCATGCCACATATGCACCTGAAATATTTTAATGAGGTTCAGGTTCCTCAGTGTTTGACTTCTTTACCAATAAGAAGAAAACTCCCATTTTGCTCACAGAGCAGTTAATTTGGAGAGCCTGGTTTCAATTCAGGATATTCCCCATTCTAAACCCTTTTTTTGGGTCCATGCCATTTGTTTTTTTTTAACTGCTCATTGAGACTCTGCCAAGTTTCCAGCATACCAGACAATGTGAACTCAGGTGAGCTGTCAGTGGTTTCATATTTTGCAAGGAAAAACTGTTTGGTGGCCTCTGTGACTGAGTGTCAGTGTCACTTGGTGACCTCTGAGGCCAGGCTTGGCCACTGCCTTTAGCAGCAGGAGCTCAGTAACTGCCCCTAACATCAGCCCCAGGCATGCAATGAGGTCCTACATGAACAAAAAATGAAATATTTAAAGAAAAAAAGCCCTTCAAAAACCCACATCACCTCTGGAGTGGTAAGAGTTGCAGCTGAAATCAATCAACCATCAGGATATTTTCCTCTGGAGGAAAGGATCTGCCTTTAGTACAGTGAATTGTGATGAAAAGTGGCAGTTTGATAGGAATGATCCAGAATGGACTGAAAAATACTTTTTTTTTCATTTCCAGATCCTAGTTTTTGTCACTGCAGGTTTTCTTCCTCCTCTCCTTTCCCTGCTACAAGTTTTTTCTTTGCTTTCAATTCAACAAACTTTGGCAATAAACAATCTAGCCTGAAAACAGTGATGGTGGCACTTCCAGGTGCATGGAGCTTGCTCATTTATACTGTGTGTCTAACCAAGGAAGAGTACAACAGGCATGAAATATGAAATATTTCCCTCATTACCAGGGGAACTGGGAAGGTTTAGATGCATAAAATCTTCTGCTTTTAAGAATGAGTTTGAGATTTTTTTTTCCCCAGTAAATATTGTCTATATATTTTTGTCTTAAAAACAGAAAAAGAACTACCCAGTAGATATTTGGGTAGGGAGAGGGGCAAGGAGGGAGTCTGGCAGATTCACAATCCTTTTGTCTGTTTTGCTTGTCTGAAATTCCATTGTGTGATGAGCTGGATGATACCAACACGATACTTGAACAAGGCTGCCTGATACTGATATCATTTCATGAGCCATTAATCCCCTCAGTAAGCCCAGCTCTTTACAGTGTGGCTTGAAAATTTCATATGTTAATCTCTTCTAATGCATTGTTTGCATATTCATTTCACAGAAGGTGAGAATAACTCATTTCCTCTGGCAGACAGTGAGAGCGCAGATACATCATCAAACCCACCTATGCAGCAGATTAATAATGTGACAATACCACAATGAAGATGAAAACTTGATTATATTGATTGATAGGGATTTTATCAAGTGTTCAGGGTGTTGAATTTGCAGGCAACCCTGATGAGGGGAGAGAATGAGTGAATCTGACTCCATGTTCTTAGAAGGCTAACTTATTATTTTATGATCTATATTAAACTATACTAAAGAATAGAGAAAGGATACAGAAGGCTTAACAAGAATGATAACCAAAACTCGTGACTCCTTCCAGAGTCTGACACAGCCTGACCGTGATTGGTCATTAAGTTAAAACAATTCACATGAAACCAATCGAACAATGACCAGTTGGTAAACAATGTCCAAACCACATTCCAAAGCAGCAAAACACAGGAGAAGCAAATCACATAATTATTGTTTTCATTTTTCTCTGAAGCCTCTCAGCTTCCCAGGAGAAGAATCCTGGGCAAAGGGATTTTTCAGAAAATATGATGGTGACATTCAGGGGGAACAAGAGTCTGCAGAGGGGTATGAAATGGGCACACCACCACTGTCACAGTGCTGACGTGAACAGACCTTACCTCTGTCTGCACCATGGACATTCTGTAGGACCTCATGTCCGACACCAGGCCCAAAATATCCACGAACTCGTGGTCACGGATGTGCTGCAGGAGCCGGTCCAGGGCGATGAACGTTCCCGTCCGCCCCACACCAGCGCTGCAACACACACAGACATGCAGTTCATTCTCACAGCAAAACCAGGGGCACTGCAAAAGGCAGGAGTGCTGCAGCTGTAGCTATCAGATATAACTGATCTGAGGCCAGGCAGGCTGGTCGATCTGATTTAGTGGCACACAACTCATTGGTTGGGTAGAGTGGATGAACTCACACACGGAACGTGCACGCACAGCCTCACCCACCCTTAGCTCCCTCTCTTCCTGCTGTCACTGCTCCCCTCCCTGACTTCATTACACCCCTGCCACTCCAGGGGCTGGAGCCAGAGCTACAGACACCTGCTCAGGAGCAATGGACATCCATAGAGAGAGGGGGTAACACCTGAAGGACTCAGCTCCACAGCTCTCCACACTGCAAAGCTCTTGGCTTGCAAAGGCACTGAACTACTGCAGTTCATCCTCAAAGGACAAACCCCCAGTGATGCCTTCTGAAGGCTAACCTAGAACAAAGGCTGGATTGAGTTAAAGTAGGGATTTATTCAAAGGATCTCCTCCATGGATCCACCTTGGGCAGCACAAGAGCCCAGCCAGGGCTGCACC
>JAWWEY010000055.1:68116303-68127514 GCA_035582745.1 Loriotus luctuosus | reverse complement strand
GGATCATTTGTCCTTGGTCCCCAGCTGGAGCAGGAATTGTTTTGTCTCCCTGCTCTGTGCACAGAGCTCACCATCCCTTACTAAGAAGCCCAGACCCACACACTAAAGCAGAACAAAATCTGAAAAATAGAAAAGCTAAAACCTGAGGCATCACCAGAAGAGTCTGCACTCCAGGACTTCTGCCTCAGGAGCATGAGACAGAAATAGCTACTACTCAGCTGAAAATCTGCATTTTCCCCAAAGGGAAGCTTAGCAACTAGAAAAAACACACACTGCTTTCATTTAGAGATTCTCATGTGTGTACAATTCTTTGCACTGTAATTTCACATGTGGTGTTTAAGTCAGATTTCACAGAGGTTTTACAGAGTTACACACAGCATCCCAACACCTGACCTACTACTAAGGGTGTATATCTTGGCAAAAGCTCTTTCTTCTGTTTTGTCATGCTTTTTCTGAAAAGCCTTGAAAGTGTTTGCAATAATGTTTAACAGCTCATCTCAACATAGTTCAACAGAACTGTCACAAAACAGGTCTCTAGCTTGGCTTTCGTTGTGTTAATTTCTCAAGTAGGCTGAATACAATGGAATTTCTGATGTGTTAATTGGACAGATTAACTGATAAATTCATTCTGTGCCTTCTTTAAAGTCTGAGAACCATTACTGCAGGAGCTGATCGATACACCAATTCTCTGCCTCTCCAACTAATTTTGTAGCATTTTTATTTTTAATCTATGTGATCTAAGATGTATAGACGTATAGACAGTATAGTCTAAAAATACTACCTGAAAATATCCCTATTTGCTGCTAGAAGAATCCCCATCAAAAAAAAGAAAATACTACAGCTGTTGCCCAGCTCTCTGATACTTGCTTCTGTTCCTCCCTAGAACAATTAAGCAGTAAATACAGGGTCTGATTTCATAATATGATATATAACTCTCTCCCCTGGCTTATTGTGAACTTTTTTTGGCACTAAGACTCACGGAACAATATCCTCTATGAATTTCTCCATGAGGTCACAGGGCAGAGTTGCATAACAGCAGAGAGAACCACCTTCAGCCAACAGGTGAGCAGAACTCCAATATCTGTCTCATGGTTTCATTTAATGCCACACCTTGTTCTTCTCCTATTCCTTGAAGCATTTACCTGCAGTGTATGACCATGGGGCCTTTAGTCTTGGCTGATTTCTGCCTGACCATCTGTACAAACTGCAGGATGCTCTCGGCAGCGTTGGTGGTGGGCACGCCGTGGTCTGGCCAGGCAGTGAAGTTAAAATGCATCACGTCCTGCACCTCATCAGCCTGGTGGGACAAGCAGAACAGCAGCACGTCATCACACTCAGTCACACTGAGGGCTTTTTTGTCATTATTTGGTTTTCTTTTTTTGCCCACATACAGCCCGAAAGACTGAAGCCAGCCAAAAAAATTTTCAAAGAATAAACGAGGTATTTAACTACAAAATGGGGGGTATCAGGCCATCATTATCAAAACAATATGAACTTCCTGTTTCTGGATTTGGGACTTGCTTTTTGCTTTTGTCACTGTGGTAGTTCCATCTTATTTTGCTTTTAAATCAAGAACTGTTGCATTTTTCAGCTCTGGGCTTTTTTCCTCTTTTTATTCCATTCCTTTTCCTGTTCTCATTTTGTTCTGGCAAACAGTCAAACCTGGACTCTGGAGAGAGTTTCTTTTCAAGTTTTAAAGAAAAAAAAATCATACAAAAAAACCCCCAAAAAACAAAAACCAAACCCCCCTCCAAAAAAAAACCCTCAAAAACCTAAAAAAAAACCCAAAAAACAAACAAAAAAACTCCAAATAAGCAAACAAAAAACAAAGGGAAGAAAAAGACATTACGAGAGGAAACATTTAGGAAAAAAACTCATTATAAAAACCCCACATTTACAATACTAAAAATTCTACTGGCTTTAGATGAAGTAAGATCCTCAACAAAACACATGAGGTCCTGGGTCAGTGGTGAATTGCCAGTGTACAGCTTTTTCCACATCACCTCCATATCCCTAAACTTTCCTTCATGAGATGGTGCTGGTAATGAGCTGATGCAGGAAACAAAGGTGGAAGGAAAGTCTGGGGAGCTTCAATTTGGACACCACACACTCTCACTTTTGTTTAAATATTTTATAGGTTGACACGATTATTGCAGAACTGCCCTTTTGAAAATTATTTTCAATTCTTCCATTGGTATTTTCAAGCTTTGAATAATTTATAGCAAGAAGGTGTGCCTGAGATATGGGAAAGAAGAAATTCACACATTTGTTGTCAGTAATTATTGGTACACAGAAGTGTCCAGAGCTCTGGTGCTACTTTTGTTTCAGCCTTGCGTTTTGCTGAGAAATTCAGAGACGACAATTTTAGGGGAAATTTTTGTGATTTCATCATTTGCCTGTGTGAAGTGAGGGTAAGGACATAGATCTCTATTAGGTGTTCCCTGCTGAATGCCAGAGATGGACAAGAGTTAAAGGAAAGGATAAAGGATGGACTGCAATCACTCCCACTCCTCTGGCAGAGGGTTTCACTCACGTAGCTGATTCGGAAGCTGCGGTACACCCAGTCCGTGTGCTCCTCCTCGCTCAGCATCTCCACTGTGATATCCCCATAAGCAACAGGATCTTCTGTGAAAGGCCAGTAGTGGTCACATTTCACCTGAAATGTGGGGAGATCCAGGCATTTTTGTATTTATATTAAGATACACATATGGAAAGAAGTACACGCGAAAGGAGGCAGAACCTCAGGTTTAGCAATGCCTGTCACTGTTCACTCGCTGCTGCATAAAGAGGAAATTTATCCTGCAATGACTTCCAGTCTGACCATTCCCATTTAATTGTGGCCATCAGCTGTTTACCAGTTTTCAGAAGGGCAGCTTTAGTGCAGTGATGAATAGACAAAGAGTGCCTTCTGTTATTCTTCCTGATATAATAGGTCTAAATGGAGCAAAAAGCTGAAAAAGAGAATGCCCATATAAATCCCCCTAAATTATGTTCCAAATATTTCTATTACAATATCAAGGGGCAATGTAAAGCTAGAACTTATGTTTTATAATTATTTAAACTTTAAAGTGCAGAATCACAGAAGACCTGAGGTTGGAAGGGACCCCTGGAGGTCATCCTGTTCAAACCCCTCCCCTCTCAAGCAGCATCACCAAGAGCCAGCTCTAGACCATGTCCAGGTGACTTTGGAGTATCTCCAAGGATGGAGACTCCACAAGCTCTGGGCAGCCTGTCCCAGTGCTCAGTCCCTCTCACAGTAAAATAAGTGTTTCCTGACTTCAGAAGGAATTTAATGTGTTTTTTTAATTTGTGCACATCACCTCTTGACTTGTCACTGGGCAAGTCACCACTAAAGGAGTCTCTTGTCTTCATTCCCTCCCATCAGGTATTTGTACACAGTGACAAGACTCCTGGAGTCTCCTCTTCTCCAGGATGAAGAGTTCCAGCCCTCTCAGTCTCTCCTCATGTAGGAGGAGAGGCTTCATAATAAGGTCAGGGGAGGTAAAAGGGTGGAAAAGGTTGAAGAAGGTCAAGGGTATTCAAAGAGGTTCAAAGAGGGTGGAGGAAGGTTAAAGAAAGTCAGGGAAAGCCAACAGCAAAGCAGGTCAAAGCAGGTCAGGGAAGGTCAAGGAAAGGTCAAGGTTCAAGAGAAGGTCAGAGAAGGACAAAGAAGGTCGGGGAAAGTAAAAAAATATTAAAGAAGTTCAGGAGAAGTCAAAGCAGGTCAAAGAAGATCAAAGAAGGTCAGAAAAGGTAAGAAGGGGACAAATAAGGTCAGGGAAGGTCAGAGAAAGTTGAAGGAGGTCAGGAAAGGTCAATGAAGGTGCAGCAAGTCAGGGAAGGTCCAAGAAGGTCAATAAAGGACAAAGAAGCTCAAGAAAGGTCAAAGGCAGTCAGGGAACATCAGGGAACGTCGAAGAAGGTCCTGAAGTGGGAAGGCAGATGCCATTCCAGGGCTGGTTAGGATGCTGCCTTGTGATCAGAAACAATGCAAAGACATAGACTCAGCAGAAAAAAAGCTCTTTTTCAGAGCGGTTTCTTTTACGCCACACACAAGACTTTGTTACATACCCGTCTTTTCTCATTGCACTGAGTGAGCATAACAATAATTTGAGATTTTTGCTGGAGAACCATCTTCCAAAAATCATTCCTAGTTTCTGGCAGTGGTCCTTGGGTTGCAATGTATTCCTGGGGTGAATTATAACCCTAAAAGATAAAGAGATGGGTCCTGCTTACCAACATGGTTGCTGCTTCAGAACATACATTTTTTCATATTTTTTTAGCTTGCCCAAGTTCAATTCGTACTTCTAAAAGTGATTTTTAATATAAAGAAATTAATTTTTTGTATTTATTTTGTGATAGTAACTTTTGCTAGATTATTTTGATGCTCCTAAAGTATAAGCAATCTAAAATGCAGAAGATTAAGCTGTTACCACACAAATCATTTGCCCAGAGAGCAAAACAGGCAACTTTAAAAAAGCAAGTAATAAGAACCCTAAAAGAAAGTTACAGCTCCTTCCAGATTATGTAATTTTAGGGTTTGTTTAGTTATAGGCACAAAACCAGTTACAGATGCCCAGCCTGCTCATGCCAAATAGTGCCTGTGGTGATTTTCAGTCACTGGTGTCAATGGAACAGGAATATAGACATGTGTTTACATCATGAGGCCTTAAGTTAATAAAATATTAATTAGATTTCTGATTAAAATAATAGAGAAGATTATGAGTCAATGCCCTTAACAGATGCTAAGATGCTTCATTTGCATGTATTCCCTTTCCCATACCTATCAATATGATTTTAGTTGGAAAGATTCCTTTCTCCTCTCCAAAACCAAAAGACTCTTATTAGGACTAGACCACAGAATGACCCTTTTGGCATGTGCTATAACCATATTTGCTAAGATTGAATCATCAAAACTGCATTTGGAAAGTAATTTTATATTCCTAGTAAGAGCAAAAAATACATCCAACACACAGCATGATCCCATGCAAACTGGGCAATTTCTGTGCCACCACTGTATGTGGATCATAAAATTATTTGTGACTTGGGAGCACTTTCCACAAATGGCTTCCTCCAGACATCTCTGCAAACAAGCTCAATCCCAGGTTTTTTTTGCACTACACAGAATTTGCTGCCTGTTCTGCGTGGGTTGTGTCTGACCTAAGTGACAAATCCCTGTTAGCACAGGGACAGATCACCCCTGGTTTCTGTGTTTGGAGGCAGTGGAGCACTGATTATCAGAAAAAGAACAGCATTACCATTACCTGTTTATCCCAGTTTCCATGGTCAGCACTGTGCTAGAAGTAGAACTAAAGAGATGCAAAGCAGAACTGAACATCTGAGAGGGACTGCTGCTTAAGATCCTGTTATCCACAATCCCCTGTGACAGAAGTTTGTGCATCCTGGAAGATTTTCCTTTCCTGTTTTTTGCAGTGTGAGTGTTCAGGTTCATGCCCTGGGCACAGAGAAGCCAAGCACGGACACTTGGCTCAACACTGCACACTTGGGCAATGCCAAAGTGACAGAGAAGTGGCTCCTGTGACTCATCCAAGGGCTCCTCCTTTCTCCATAACGCTGGCTCAGCTCTCTCCAGCACAGCCAGAGTCAGCTCTAGCTACAGCCAGACAGCAGAAACGCTCATTTCTCTGTGAAAGGTCTCTTGCTAAAGGGCTGCAGTGGTGCCCTGCCTCCTCTCCACCAGAGCAGTCCAAGGAATTCTTGCTCTCCAGCCCTCAGCACAGAGGCACCAGAGGGGCAAACCCTTGTGGCATGGCAGGGATAAGCCTGAGTGACTGCACAAGTTCAGGGGAGACTGGAGAGAGCTGATGAGTTTTCAGCCAACCCCCAGTGTCAAAATATTTGCCTACAGCTCTGTGCACACTGCAATTATCCTGGAACCGTGGGTGCTACACCCAGTAAGTGGCTGCTCTCTGCCAGGTGGAGAGAGGAGCAGGGGAAGCACCAGGGAGGAGGCAGAAAGCAGAAGTTGTCTCCACACACCATCTGGGCTGTGTGTATTTTGTGCATTTGGAGTGTCTGCCTTAGCTCTTTTCTTCCATGTGCAGTAGAAATCTTCAAAAATTCCTCATTTGAACATTTATGTTTCACCTCACTACCTTAAAAGGCCACTGAACCATTTTAACATTTCCTGCTCATTTCCATACCCGTCCAATCAAAGTCTCACAAAGATTAACAGCTACTGCAGCAAAATTTGCCAAAAACCTTCTCCCTCCACCCCTTTTGCTGTGCTATTTTCAAGGGCCCAGCTCTGCCTGGCATGCAGGACACTGACACTCTGTACTCACAGGGATGTAGTTGGCATTGATGTAGTCAGAGCCCTCCTCTTCATTCATCGAGACTAAGCGGACACGACTGAAATCATCTGTAAAAGGAAACAGAAATTAGGAAAAAAATCACCTCTCAAATATGGCACTCACCTCCAACTAGGCAACATTTAAATTAGCCCTACAGGAACGGCCAAAAATAATCTATTAAAAAATAGAAAATTCTTGTATTGACTAAGAGAGCTATGTTTGCTTCAGCAAACATGGACACACCATCATTAGTGTTCTGCAAACACCCCCTCAAAGTGTTGTCCCTTTGGGCTCCCTTAGGCTTCATTAAAGTCATAAGAGAAATACAGTAACACTACTCAGCAGCATGAAAAACCTTGTGTTTCTCACCTCCAGCCTCTTGCCACGATAAACATTTCCAGGAAGCCACATCTATTCAAAGCTAACATAAAAACATCCCTTGCCTGGTTCTCTGCAAGAGTAGGATTGCAGAACAGGCTTTTACCAGTCTTAGAAAAATCTCCTGATTCTCCAATTTTCTTATTGGAGCTCTTCTTTCCCTCTGTAGGGATTTCAGCAGGGTTTAGTGTGCTGTACTTACATGGCAGGATATTTGTGTAGCGATTCTTGCAGCGATTCATGGGGAGATCAGCAGCAAAGTGGGGGATGTCCAGCCCAATCAGCTTTAGCTCCTGAGATGACAGAAAGGAAAATGCGAAGGTCAGCCTCAAAAACTCAGAGAATAATTCCTTGTGATCACTTGTGGCAGGTAGCAGACAGAAAATGCTCATAAATCACTTTATAAATTGACAGCAGGACGAGAGATTGTCTTTTTTTGATGAGTTGGGCTCCAAGCAGCTGGAGAGCAGAGCTGGGTTTTCTCCTCCTGATGTTGCCAACACACTGCTGCCATCCCAGAGCTGGGACTCAAAATTGCTCCTCTCTATCCCCACTCACTGTCAAACCAAAAATCCTGTCAAACCAGGAGCTGGCTAAATTATTTCTGTGGTGGTCATCTGCCCCCCTTAAAGAGGCTCCTTGAAATCCTCAAGTGGCTTTCAGTCCTGGGGAAATGCTTGGAAGATCTTTCTAGTCATCATCTTCAGTAGTCACATGTAATACATTGTGCATCAGGGGAATTTGCTGTCAGCAAGGAATCATGGAAACACCCTGAGTCCTCTCCACTGCTTTCCATCTTAAATCTTTGAGAAACAGCCCCAGGATAGGGATGGGGTTTAGTTTTACACTACTAAACTGACTTTAAATTTTGAGTAATTAAGACAGTGCACTTGAACTACTCAGAGAAATCTCCTTGCTCTTTAGAGATTTCTGATGCTACTTCCTGATTTCAGTGCTTCCTCTCAAATTAAGGACATTAAATAAACAAAATAAAGCCATTAAAATCCCAAATTCAATTCTGGTTGCCAGCATGACCTCAACTTAAAGCAAGTGTGTTTTTTCTGACAGTTAACTCAGATTGAATGTGAGAAGCCACTCCAATAAGCTTAATAAGTGCAGGATTTAACAACACCAAGCTTCACTTCTGAATTCTGCAGAGGAGGAAGTGAAGCTGGCCCACCCAGCAACACCACAGACCAACCAACACAGAGAACACAGGAGCATGCCATGCATCCTAAACATCTTGAAAAAGCTGATCTGGGCAAGTAGTAGAGGGCAGAATACTCAGAGATTTACCTCAAATTGCAGAGAAAATTTATAATCTGAGTCTTTGGCCATATCCTTGATGTATCCATCAAAATCGTCCAGCTGGACTGGGCTTTAAAAGAAAAATATAGAGAAATTAGGTTAAAAAAAAAGATCTGATTTTTGTAACACCTTTCATTTCTTTCCCCCAGAATATTCTCAAGTCATAAATATCTATTTGCAGTTGTTAATGCTAGAAAAAAAATAAGGACAAACCTTGTGGTTCAGGGCCACAAAACTGTGGGTGTATTACATTTTGGATGCCACTGCCCTGACTGCTTTCTCTGCTGGCTTTGACAACTACACACATTTGTAATTATGAGTCCAACCCTCTTCCCAGAGAGATGGTGGCTAAAAACAGGTGGTCTATAACTACACAAAACCATGGAGAGCTTCAGTAGGTAGGAATTAGCCTTGATTTAACGTCTCCCCTCTTTCCATGCTTTTTTTTCCAGGTGAGATCTATCTGTTAGTCAGGCACAGCCCCTGAACATAACACAGAAATAATTAGGCTGTGAGTAACCAAACACAGGTAAACATCTCCCCTCACCTAATTATCATACTCCAATTTACAAGCTGCTGGAGCATGTACACAGTAATCTTCTCATTTACTTGGAGGCAATATGCCCAAAGGAACCTGTCTTATCACCACTTAATTACTCCTGTTTACCCACTAGCATTAATGATCTGATCTTCTAGCAACAACTGTAATGAGAGCCCCATGTCAACAGGGAAATGTCACTGCAAACAAATGCATCCCAGCTTTTTTCACCATTTGCAGTTTTTAACTAAGGATAAGCTCTGTTGAAATCACTAAGTTGGATAATTGATCTTTTCCCTGCTGCCCAATTTTGTATGTTTTACTACAATCTGTTGAGCATAATTCTTTTTGTCCAATTTGTGTTTGTTTTCTGCTTTCAGGTATCTCTCTTGGGATATGTCTATCAAGAAGTTTCCTGCATCTGTAACTGAAATACCACTATGCCATGTACTCCATAATGCCTATTTAATCTAAGACTTATTCCTTTAAATATCAAAGTTGTTACATACTTGGTCAGCTTCCTCTTCTTTAATCCATTTTTACTCCTGAAAAAAAACAAAGAAAAAAAGAAGTGTTTTTAATTCATACTTATGAATTAAACAGTTCATTAAACACTTGTACAACCTTTATTCAGAGACAGCACTGATTTAAGAATGTGTATTTTTTCATCATACTCGGGAGGAGATTGGTGATAATAACTTACAATAATTTTAAGCTGATAGCAAGATTCCTGTTGAGTCCAGTGGGAGGCACATCCCATTCTGTGGCTCTCAGAATGGGATTTGTGACTGGAAAGGAAAATCTGTGCCCAGAAAAAGCCACGAGTCCCCTATAAATCCTGACCCATTGGCTCTGGATGGGCTGGGGCTGAGTCCCCAGGGCCTGAGCTTGGAAAATTGGATGTCAACACTGGAGAGCACCTGGGAATGAGAATCATCTGTTGGGTAAAGGGACAAGAACACCACTGGAAAATTCAGGAAAAGGTGAAGGAAAAAAGAAAGGGTCTGTCTCATAACCTGCTAATGATGATAAATGAAGCCAAAGGCAAATATCCTACTGACCTCAGTGGGACTCAAGCTTAAACCTTAGATAATATAATTGACTTTAAGCAGCTGGAGATAATTGTGCCAGTCATGTAAAACAATGATTTATGGCTGATGTAATTCACTAGCCACAGTTGTGAGTAGGTTTCTGAGTGTGCTAAGCAGTAAAACCCAAAGGACTGGATTTAAGAACTGTCCTACACCAGCTACTATGGGGTGGATTTTTGGAAGGGGATGAGTGTTCCTTTTGTTTTTGCCACAAAGAAGTTAAGCAACAATAAAATTAAATAGACAAAGCAAGCACCCTGGAATTACTTGGCTAGAGGTCTAAAAACACTGATTTCTGTTCAATCAGCCACAGAGCTCAAATAGATTCTTGCTTACTCAGAAGGAATTTTAGCAGTGTCAGTTTTTAATTCCTGGGCATTAAACAGTATCTGTTCTTTTTTCACATTATAATGATGCTACTTTAAATTTCATGGTGATGTGAAAATTATGTCTAGATCATTTGGTTCACTGCTTCAATTAGTAAATTAAAGAACAAGACTTTTAAATTCTAAATAATGAAATTATACAGAAAGAAACATTAAAAAGCAGAGTATTTTTATTTTTCTACCTTGTTAAGTTTAGAAGCTACATTAAAAATAAATAAAGGGCTACTTTCTAAAATTAAATTTTACAAAATATTCAGTTTCTGGAGCAGCCACAACCTGTAGTAATTTTGTTATTTTGCCAAAGTACATTTATATTTAGATGAGGAGCTTTGCCTGCAGAATTAGCAAGACCTATGGCAATACCAGCTTTATATTAATGTGGAGATTAAATATTATAAACCTCTTTAGCCTATCATGTTATCTGTACATTCATATGTACTGAACTCCTAAACTAGTAGTATTTATTTTCCATCTTCGAAGATTTTTTTCCCAGTGAAATCTTAACATTAATTCCACTAAATTATTCAACACACCTCTATCCCCTGTGACTATGGTAAACCTTTTAATGTCAGGCACATAAGAATTAATTTGAAAAGAAAAAAAAATAGCTAAATGCTCTTTATGATGGGAATGCCTCTAAGAACGCTTCTCCAAGGAACACTTCAGGAGGCAATAAAACAAATGATCGACAAACATTTCTCAGCAAGAATTTTGTGTGCTTTGATAGTCTCAAGAGGCCTTTGTTTCTTAGCATTGCAATTGTTTCCTGAACATTCATAAATGTTTTAAACCAGCTTATGTGCAAAACAAAAACACTTGAAACGTTAGCTGGTGTTTCATCTGTTATTCCATTTAGTCTACATATTAAAATACAAAGAGAGGGATTAATCTCATCTCATTCCACTTCAGCTCCTGTAAACTTAATCATCTAGACTGAAATAGGTAGATTGATTGAAGGGAAAACCTCTGAAGAAAGATAGGCATCTGGAGAGGTGAATGAATGAATAATAAAGAAAAAAGGCAGAGGGACAAAAGATGACAACATTTCTGCAGCAGTGCAAAAGCAAAACTTCAGGTTTCAGCTTTTATATTTTTTCAGATTCTGTGCTGCTTTAGTGTGTTTCATATCAGGGGATGGTGAGCTCTGTGCACAGAGCAGGGAGACAAAACAATTCCTGCTCCAGCTGGGCACCAAG
>JAWWEY010000055.1:68074820-68107719 GCA_035582745.1 Loriotus luctuosus | reverse complement strand
GTGCCAGGGCAGGTGAGAGGAGCAGAGCCCTGGGTGCCAGGGAATGCAGGACGGCCTCAGTGCTGAGGACTCTTGGAAAGGGCCACAAGATGTCACTGCTGCTTTCACAAAGGCTCCTTCCACTTTGGCACTGAGAGGTTTGTTAGGGAACAGATTTACTGAAGCAATCGCTGAGGAAGGCAGCAAATGCAATGCACAGACAATTTAGGGCCGTTTAGAAATGTTTAGTAAGACTATTCTCCCGAATTAATCTTGAAAATGTCCTTTTATGCTGCTGAGGAGATATAGTATAAAATCCTTGCAGCAGCGTTCTTTTCATTTTTAAAGTTCCCAGCCCATCCCTGTGCATCCTTACAGTTTAAGGCCATGAATATCATAGACAAATAATGATTTGCCCCTGCACCTTTTTATTGATGGCATGTTTTCATGACAGTGAATGTCCAGGATATGTCACATAAGATCAAGAGCCAGGGCTGGTGTGACCCAGCACAAGGTTCTGGGGAGCACAGGGAGGCTGTGGGAAGTCACACCCTGCTGCTGACCTGGACCAAAGTGACATCTGGAAGCACCCATGGGACCAACAGGCAGCCAGCAGCACCCAGGGCCTGTCTTTGTCACTCCTTTTGCTCCACCAAAGACAAAAGCATCCTCACTGCAAAAAGCAAATGCTGGTGGCCCAAAGAGCCTTTGCTCATGGTTGTTTTAAATCCAGCTGTTTGCAGCAGGTGGCATTAAAAACTCATCAGTCACCACAGCAACCCTGGCAGCGCCACCATCCCTGCCTGAGTAAAACAGGAGCTGAGAGGACAAATGCTGCTTCTGAAAAGTCTCTTGGATCCCCCAGATCTCCTCTCTGTAGCTGTGGGAGAGAGCTCCATCTCATCATCCCAAATCCTGAGCTCAGCACAGCCCCAGCCTCCCCAGGAGCAGTGGGATCCTTCTTTAGGGAGTTTCTGCTCTGAGCTCCCTGCAAGCTGCATCCTCAAACTCCCAGCTGAGCCTTCTCCTCTGGTTTTGAAACTCAAGCTTATGCTCCAGGTGTGGAGGTTGGCTCTCCAGTTCTACACAGAAGAGCTGACAGATGGTGTGCTGCCAAGCCTACAAAACATCCACTCCAGGATTTTTAAAATACAGGGTGTTTTGCTGTTTTGGCTTTTTTTCTGTTTGTTTGTTCATTTTAATTCCTGTCAACCTGTGCAGGGGAAGTGGCATTGTTCAAAATGGTGCAGAAAGGGACTAAGTGCTACATAAAACCATCTGCTCCCTCTCTGGGAGGGAAGAGGCTGAGAGTGAGAAAGAACTCTCAGTCCCCTGGTAGCTTAAAGCTGTGAAAAGGCAGCACCTACTGGGGACAAACTTTTCAAACCTGCAGATATGACAAACTGGCAAGCCTCACAAGCCAGCCTGGCTGCAGTTCCTGGGCAAAGCTGAAGAGATTGCAAGTAATGAGGCAATCAGAGGACAGGAGTGCATTTAATGCTCACATTCAGTGCTGACCATCAAATTGGTTTGCAATTTGACCAAATCAGCTTGCTTTGTTAGGGCTCTTTGCTTAAAATCACAGTTTGATTTTAATGCCTCATTGCTATTCAACATTTTCATCAATACCCTGAAAGAAAAAGCAGGGCTGATGAACCATGCAAGGAGCATGGAACTGGCAGAGGAGGGCAGGATTTGGACAGGGCTGAGCTTTGAAATATTGCCCCCTGTCCTGGGCCTGCTCAAACAAAGTGCATTTCAAGGTGCCAGGTCTGTTGGAAAATAGCATGTAGACAACAATTGATCAATTCTGTTAGGAGCCATAAAATAGAAGGAAATCAACACAGACCTCCAGTGTGATGATGCAGGAAATGCAATCATTTAGATGCACACACAGGAGAGCTTTGAATGGGGAGATGATTGTGCCTCTATAGGAGTATTCAGCAAGCTGATATTACACTTTCAGTTTTTATGTACTTTAGTAAAGACAGTAAAAATTAGAGAGGTGAAGTGAGGAAAAAAACTAACATGGGAAAACACCTAAAAGTGAGAGCACCTGAAGAGTTCAATGGAAGCAATTTATTAGCAGAAAAAACAAACTAAATTCTGTATAGAGACCAAAAAAAAAAAAGAAAAAAAAAAGGCTTTGTGTCTCTTCTATCAGTAAGATAAAAGTGCAACAAATATTTTGGATTGGATATTAAAAATAGAAAAATTCAGATCAGAATCATGGGGTATAAACCATTGATAACAAGAAATTAACCACTGATACAACATTCCAGTTGGATATTTTCACTGAAGACCAGACCTAAGAGAGGTTTTGCCAATCACAAATGGATGATATTTAGAGGTTCATCCATTTCTGGTTTTGTCTACATCTTCTGGTTAAGAAGTTGATAAATTTTTCATTTAGCAGCAGTAGCAGTTTTGCCTGTCATCACACAGAGATCCAGATTGGTACTGATGACAGATTACCTTTTAGAAGACCCTTGATCTCTCTCATTTCTGCTGCAGGTTTCTGGAGATACAATACTGAAGTGAGTGTCCCACTGGAACACTTCCACTCTAAAATGCTGAACCTGGTACCCAAATCAGTTGGAAAAGACATTTTTTCCCTCATACAGCAACCAACCAGCTGGAAAATTGCTTCCTTACAGTGCTGCAGAAAAGCTGATTGATGCCAAAGGATAAGGAATATCCCTGGAGACCTGGAGACTCTTCAGGAGGCCCCAGCTCTGAGACACTGGAGAAGTGCCAGAATTTGTCAGCAGAGTAACCTGGGATGAGGTATCTCAGCATGGGAGGGTTTCAGTGGAGCCACAGCTTTAAATGCCGCTGGCTTTTCTCTCGTGGCTCTCTGGGGCACAGGCTCTGTGTAAATCATCACTGCAAATTGGTCTTATTCAGTAACTCTTCCAGGTGCATTCTCTGAATCTCACCAAACAGAAAATCTGGGACTAGACTAGTGTCTGCTTTGGGGTGAGTGGCTGGGACATTATACCCTGATTTTCCTTCTCATTGGATTCCTACAGATGGAAAAGAACAAGTATAATTCATTGCAACTCACAGTAAAACTGAATTATTTACTGCTTTCAGTCACCTCAACTTCAGCAAGGTGAATTAAACAAACACTTAAAAGCAAAATGATTCAATGGAGAACTCTGATTTTCCCCTGACCACCCTGTGTGCATGGCTAAGTGCTAACAGGGCCTCTTTCATCCTGCTCCCTCTGTGGCTGATCTGTTGGGCACATTGAAAACCCAAATCCAAAGAATCTGCCAAGAGATGCCAGAGTGTGTTAAATCCAGGGCTGGTCCCAAGAGGAAGAGGGAAATCCCTGTGGTTATGTCAGTTCACCCATCTCAGTGCTGCACAAGTCATGCTCTGACCTGGGGATTACTGGGAGGGTGATAAAGGAGGAAAAACCACTTGGAAATATTGCAGATGTATGAAAAAATGCTTCATAATATTAAGAAACCTAAGAAGTCAGGTTTACTAATTTACCTATTAACTTCTCCATATCAAATGTATGGTGTGGTAAAAGTGGAGCAGGACCCTGGCCCTCAATGGAGCCGTGCACTCAGCTGATGGAGGACTGCAACAGAGCAATCAAGCACTGTGCTTGGCACAGGGAAAATTCATTTATATGTTCATTTCAAGCAGTTTTCAGAGACTTAAAAACAAAATAATAGAAAACCAAATACCAAAACAAACCAAATAGAAAGAAAACCAAAAAACCGAAACCAAAACACCAAAACAAACAAAAAAACCAAAACCCTAAACCAAAACAAAAACTTAAACAAACAAACAAACAAACAAAAACACAAAATCAAAAACACACAAAAAAACCAACCAACCAAAAAAAAAAAAAACCAAACAAAAAAAACCCAAAAAAGACTTAGCTGATAAATATCCTAACTTGCAATTATCTGTAGGTGAAACACAGCACCCAGGTCAGACTTCCTCAGTGCCTCTGCCCCCAGGAGCACTCTCACAGAGTTTTCAGCTGCCTGGTTACCTGTTATGAAGCTGATGGTGGAGCTGTCACAGCAGCTCAGCTCTGGGTCCCCCCAGGTGACCATGGTGACACGGAAATTGTAGTACCAAGCCGGCAGCAGGTTGGCTATTCTCTGTAAAGGGACAAAACACAAGAAGCAGCTCAGGAGAGAATTCACCAGCGTGAGGACTTCTGAAACACAACAGTATTTATAAACCTAGTGCCCACACTCATTTTCTGAGCTCCCATTCCTTCCTTCAGTGGAAATTGTCACTGTCACATTTTCTGAAAAATCCCTTTGCCAGGATTTCTTCTCCTGGGAAGCTGAGAAGCCTCAGAGGAAAAGGAAAACAATAATTATCTGATTGCTTCTCCTGTGTTTTGCTGCTTTGGAGTGTGGTTGGAGATTGTTTATCCAACATGTGAATTGTTTTTACTTAATGACGAATCACACTGAAACTGTGTGGAGGCTCTGGAGAGAGTCATGAGTTTTTTGTTAGTATCTTGTTAAGCCTTCTGTAAGTATCCTTTCTCTAAAGTATAGTTTAGTATACCATTCTTTAATATAATATTATAAAATAATAAATTAGGCTTCTAAGAACATGGAGTCAGATCCATCTTTCGTCCCCATGATGGGGGACCCTGAAAATACCACAGGAAATCTCTGAAATTTAGCTTTTCAATTTACTAAAAATTCTGTGTAGGAGGAGCAAACACAGCTGTGATGGCTCTGCTGCTCATCCACATCCACCTGGTCACAGGTTCTGTCCACCATGGGAATCCCAAAGCATTTCCAGGGTGGCAAGAACCCTTCATACTGAGCAATCTTCCATCGCAATTCCAGTGTGATGAAGGCAAAATATTTAACTGGAAAATGTAGGTGTTTCTAGTTTGATTAAATGGAGTTTGAGAATAAATTAGAATCAATGTTTTTGTCTCAGATATTGTCACTCTAAGAGATGTATTTTTTTCCAATTTTCCAAGTGCATTTCACTTTCTATTATCATTTATTATAAATGGAATAGGAATGAAACATAAATGACTTATGAGACATAAATTATATATGTAAATATAATTGAGATATAAATGAACTATAAAAAGCAATATGTTTTATATTATAGTATTGCATGTAATATTCAGGTTAAAATTCTAATTCTTCCACAGCACAGGACATTTAAGATATTGATATTTAGATGAAAAGCCTCTTGATATTTTTAAAATTCAAAATAAAAGCAAATTGAAAATAACTAACAACTTCAACAATGTAGAAATTGCTATTTTTACAGATCTCTGTTGTTTGCAGTGGCCTTTTTTCTCCAGATACTACAAGATAGGTGGTGGGATCTGTTCTTTTCATTATTTTTGGAAGAACTTGTATCCATCCTTGAAGATGATTAGACTTCTTCTGACATACCCCTGGTGCCATACTGGAAATACCAACATCACTTTGACAATTTCCAAGTAACTTGCAGAGCACAAAATGAATGAAGCAACTAAACAGAGTGAAAAGACAAATCCAGTTCCAAAGGTTCTTATCAAATGTTAACCCTCCAGGAAATAATGCTTGATTATTTCATGCTGCTGGAGACATTGATTTTTGACTCTGCTCATTGTTGCTTCAGAACACAGCACTCAGAGGTGTCAGCAGGGATCACTGGGATTCTGGAGAAAAGTTCACCAGTCCCTACCTGTACATTAAATGCCACAACAGAATAATAGGGAAACATTTTTTCCTAATTCAGGATTAGTCTTTAAAATTATCCTTGAAGAAATGCTCACTTGAGCTGCAATACAGCACTGATGCATTTCAGATTGAGATCCAGACAAAGCAATTCCAACTTTGCTTCCCTGAGCAGGATTTGCAACAGTAAGGGACAACACCATCTCCTTTCCTAATGAACCACATTAACTCTGCATGATAGCTTTATTTCTTGGATCACTTAGATCACTCAGCTGTTAATCTATTTGTGCTGAGTCATGATTACAAGATATTAATTACCAGTTTGGTAAGTTATTTTTGTTTTTAATTTCCCTGGAGATTTATGTGTTAGATTTATAGTCACATACCCAATTACAGTAAAGTTGCTGGAGCCAAAATGACTCCACAAATGTTATTATGCAAATCAATTACAGTAAATCACTGCGGCTCTCACCAGCAGCAGAAGTTATTGCTATCTTTTTTGCATACTCATAACTTTCTTGAACAACTAATTTAGGCTGGAATTGCTTTCTGTCTTGCACTACAGCAAAGTCTGAATAAAATCTTTTAACTTTCTCCAGGAAATAGTGGAAAAGAGGAGGAAAATTTCACTTTATATCTGCAAGGGCACCTGTGAATATATATGTGTGTTCTTATAGAGACCAGCATTCACCTAGTAAAAACTCTGGCCTAAGATTTGGCAGCTCCAGAGACATGAAGACTTTTTTTCACAAAAACCAGAGCTAAGCCTTCCACATGGCACACTGAGAGACCAGCCTGCAAGCCCCAAATCCATACTATCAATATTAATTATGCAGATAAGCCTTTGCACTGCACCCCCCGAGGAGATGATGGAACTTTTAAAGCCTTGACTGACAAACTGACCCACAAACTGAAGCTGCCTCTGGACTTGCTGAATAACAACAGCAAAAAAAAAAAAAGAGGCTAAACTCCTGTCTCATTGCTCTGCTTGAAATTTAGCATGGTTCAGCTGGCAGTGCCTTACTTTTAGAACAGAAAATGCCTCCAGCACCCTTGGCCATTTTCTCTGCTTTGCTGGGAAAAAAAATGTACCAGGCTTAAAGGCATAAATATACATATTCATGGGGAAAGGCTGGGGGAAGAAAAGTGTCACAAGGTGCCAGGGCCACACAGGTACGGGAAAGAAAGGCAGGAATGGTCACTGTACCACTGAGGCAGTCAAGGAGACAGTTGCTGCTATTTCATAGTAGGTTGTCCACTCCGAGGTCATGGTCGATGGGTTGAAGTAAAACATTTCTACCACATATTTCCTGAACACCCCCAGGAAAGGTCTGTTCCAGCTCAGAACCACAGCAGTAGGTCCCAAAGGGTAAAGTGTCAGATCCTTTATTCCAGTGGGCACTATAAAGCAGAAATTATGGTTAGTAACGTGCATGTGTTATCAGTTGCACTTTATTTTAAAATGATACCGTTCCTTAATCAAGGAACACCTACTTCTGGTTTTCTCATGACTTTAATTCCCCCAGAAACTTCCTGGTCACAAGCAGTTGAATACCAATTTTTAAGCATTTGTTCTACAGTTTAAAACTACTTTTTCAGAAGTTGCTACAGACCACTTTGTGTTGGCTGCTTAGCTTGAGATAAAGTACACATCTTGCTTTTTCATAAATGGAGCGTTCTATTCTACTTTGAAAATCAGGATGCTCAGGAGATATTTCAAGATGCTCAAAACCAAAAGCATCAAAAGCCAGAGCACTGTAAGAAAGGGAAGTTTTCATCTCCAGTCCTCCTTCCCTGGGGAACCCAAAGGTTCTGTCATGTACTGCTATTCTTGCCTCACAGACAGTGACACTGAGAAAGAGTCAAGTGATTTGAAGAATGTCACGTTAAGGGTCAACTTCTGCAGCCTGGATGGTCTGGAAAACAATTATTCTCCATTATTTCACTGAGGCTACTTAAATAAGGACTTAGAGCTACCAACTTACCAGGGCTGCAGAGCCCCAGCTATTGCACACCGGGTCAGAACCCAGACCAGCACCCAGGTTACTTCAGCCCATGTTGGCACATGGCTGCCTTTACCTTTATAAACCATTTACCACGTCTTTGCTTTGCTTTCTCTGAACTGCTGATGCTCACCCTGTGAAAATGAGCCTTAGGATAACATGGGGAGAATGGAATGCTTTTCAAAGTGCATTTTATTTTATTTGAGTTTCATTCGTCGTTAGCCACCGCTGGTAAGTTCACAGGACAATTTGTTTTTCAGTTCTGTTATTTTAGTATCATATTCAATAAACTGTTGTGAAATGAAAACTCATACAGTTGTTGTTTTACTGCATAAAAACAGCCTCTTTACAATATGAAAGTTATGAGATGTTCTATTTAGAAACTGATTGCCATTTTCAATTTTGTAAGAAACTTTCATGGTTGTAAAGCCATAAAAAAGTGGAGAAAATGAAGGAACTTATTTACTTTGGGTATACAGGATTTTACTTTCACAAATAAAAGAAGAAATTTTTAGATTTTTGAATTACAGTGAGAAAGAAAATCAAAAGTGTTTGTGAAAACTGTCTAATGATAGTAATTTTAACAATAAAGTAAATATAAATATTTCCTTACTAACTTTTCCTTCCCTGAAATATAGTATACTTTACAAATTTTTATTCAGACCAAATGTATGAAAATATATAAGAAGATTGACTAGAATGAAAAGGCTCTCACCATAATCACTAAGCCACATGTTGGCTTTTATTTAAGGATTAAATTCTTAACAGGATAACATTTTTTTCTGTTTCACTTTCTTGCCTACATCTCAGAGAGGAAGCAGCATTAAAAATACTGAAGATCTCTAAGTTTCAGCCACCTGCTGTCCCACTGAGCAGACTTTTTGTCAAAAGCAGAAGCTGGGTGACAGAGGTTGAATATTTCTCTGCAAATGTAACTCTGTACACTTGATCTCTTTCTCTTTTCCCTGTCTCTACTTAATGCATTTTGTTTAAGTGGTAATCTTAACAAAATAAATGACACTGAAACTAAAAGTTCCTAAATTCTGTCCCAAATGACCTTTTGTAGGAGCCTGGCGAAATCCTAAATTACAGGTATGGGGGCAGGAGCTCTGCCTGTTGGACATAAAACATTCTTGAAAATGTCAGTGCCAGTCTCAGAGGGCTCTTCTCATTTTCAAATCCCAAAGCAGAGAACATTGAGATTCAGTCTTAAACTCAAGAAAATCAAGGCGTGGTCTACAGGACTTAATGAACACAGTGCATATATTTAAAAAATAAAAGAAAAACAAACCCTAAAAAGAAATAAATGCATTTGAATCAGTAGGTTCAGGGGTTACCAATGGAAAATGTGACAGGATCAGAGGGAGGTCCAACCAAAGGTCCTTTCCGTAGGTAAACCACGACTTGGTACTGGGCACCAGGAACAAGATTTTCAATGAGGCTGCTGCTTGAATTCACCTGGGAGGAGAGGAACTCGTCAGATATGAAGCATTTACTTGATTAATAAAAGAATATTGAGACTATTTGAATGGCTCCAGTTACAAAAGGCACGAATCCAAACACATTGGCAGCAAGAACTTCATTCATTAAGCCCCACGTGGCAAAGCTGTTGCAGTGGTCAGGACTGGCTTCACAAATGGTCTGACTCAGAGAATTGCACTTGTCTGGCTCCATAAGGTCAGCTATCTCACTGCAGACACACTCTCTCCTACTGTTAAAGTGTATTACAATATTCAGGCTACATTATTCATTTTCAGGTGGTGTTATTCAGGCTGGAGTATTTAGACCACATGCTTCCAATTAGAGCCTGAGGTTTTCCATCAGCCATTGATGCAGCTCTGTGAGCTGAAGGCAGCATTTTGGGCAATCTGTCCTCTGACTGCAGCTACTGAGTGACTCCACAGTGAAATCAGAGAGGACATATTCTCTGTCACCGACCCTCCACAGCACTACAAACTGTAACTAAGGGGCATTGTGATTTTTCTTTTCAGTTTGAAAACGCCACCGTTAAAATTCCAGCTATGCCACAGCAGGTTTCAGTCAGAGCTGGAGGCAGAATTCCTGACCAAGTGATTCCTGCTCTGATACAGCAGGAGGAGTTTTATCTCCTGAAGACTCCACAAACAGCAAATGCACAGAGGAAAAGGCACTCACTAAGACTTTTGAGGAAAAGCCTTCACACATCCTTTCCAGAGCTGCAGGCTGGTATTTCCTACTAATATTTTCTTCACAACCTTCCCAAAGTCTGTATCACAGCCACCTCTGCACTGGTGGCTTTTTGCAATGCACATGAGTGTATCACTGCCAAGCACAGATTTAGTGAGGAACAGAATTTGTCTTTACCAGCTGCTCTGGAAAGCTACATCAATTTTAAATCATGCACCATGTTAGAAACAGATAGAACTCTGCACTGAATTTTGCTCTTTTCAGCTCATCATGGAGAAGTCAAACCAACAATTATTAACAATTCCAGGTATAGTAAGTTAATAAAATTGCATACAAATATATATAATGAGAGAAAGAAAGAAATAACTGTATTTAGACTTTTCTACCTACTTGCAGTAAATACACATTTACTTCTACAGATATCTCGTTTATTCACAGATTAACTTTGGGTACTTGGTTTTGAGTTTTTAGATGAATCCTGTAGTATTTGTGGAAATTATAAATGCAAATGTTTGGGATCTGTGTTTATAATCACCTACTGTACTCTGCTTCCCATTTAAATGACTGCACTTCTAAGAAATACAAGTAACAATGAGATAACAAGATGATTCTGAAAAACAATTCTCAAACTGTCAAAACAAGACACTTCCAAACCTTTAATTTCAAAGCCATTCTTGAACTGAAACTCAAAACTTCTTCAGAGATTAATTTTAAAAGGCATTTTAAGGGTCACAAATTATTATTAATTCACTGGCAGGGCTGATCATGAAGTTGAAGGAGGTGATTTACAAGGATGCCAGCAGTCCCCTCCATTCCCATGGGTGGGCTGAGGGTGCAGCAGGGCAGCTCTGCAGTCCTTTGCAAACTCCTCCATCACACACATTTCAGACAGAAGCCATGGCCCTGCTCAGAAAAAGGCTGTATCAGCATCCTGGTGAGGTCACTGAGATGTGGGCTAAAATCTTTCTAATTGAACCCACTTGCCACTGACCTATCACAGGCACAGAGTCTGCACTCACTAAGGGTTTCAAGTAGCAGAAAATGGTCAAGTTTTGGGGTTCAGGACTCTTGATGGTTATAAACACATCCCCTAAAGGACTTGTCCATACAAATCACTGGTGGTCTGAATTGCTGTTTGTCTCCCAGTGCTGACACCCTTTCCTATGGATGAAAAGACATGCTGGCTTCTGATCATCTCAAAACCTCCAGAAAATTTACAGCCAGGCTCTATACTCAAATGTGGGACAACTAAGAAATAATTTATGCTGCTTTGATGATAACCACGCATGTGAGCACTTTGCTTTTTACAGATGCACTGCAGCACATGCCTGAGTGAAGCCACAGCAAGTCCAGCAGAAACAGCACTTTACCAAGCCTGTGCTGTACTGCACATCCTCACTCCTGGCTCCTGGGCTCTCCCCTCCCCTCAGCACCAGCCACATGCCTCACTCTGGGCTGCAGGAGGGAGCAGCTGCCACTGTCCCCTGCAGCCTCAGAGAGCCCTGGGGCACAGGGATTCTAAACAGCAGTGTGATTTTTTTTACTGGATTGGAAAATGCTCCAGGTTCTGCTCCTTACCTCAGTGCAGTAGTGTTTTTCCAGCCTTTGGCTTTCCTTTTGCTTCTGGCAGGTGAGGGAGAGCACAGACACGATGGTGCTGTTGCCACTGCTCTCGTGTGATGCTGTCCAGGATGTCAGGGCAGTCGTGGAGCTCAGCACTGTCACTGTCACATGCTGGGGCTTCTCAGTGAGCTCCTCTATCCACTCCCCTGTGGGGCCTGGGATATGGCCCAAAAGCACAGGTGAGCAAGCCACGCCATCCATTTGAGGCACACAGGTTAAAACACCCTTCTTTCAGGGAATTATTTATTCCCTTTATTCCCTTTTAGAATTATTTATTCCCTTTATCCCCTTTTATAATTATTTAATTATTTCTTCATTATTTATTATTAATAACGTATTATAATATATTAAATAATAACAAAACCAAATTTTTTATTATTTATTTTATTCCCTTTCAGGTGAGGGAGGCTGGACTGGCAGATGTCCACCCCCAGGTAGCAGAAGTGGCAGCCCCATGGATAACCTGCAGCAGAGCCCATGACAAGAGGAACGTGCCTGTCTGAAAATTCAGAGGGCAGTATTCTCTGCTGCTCACCAGAAGCCACCCAGCAGGATCAGATTTGCCCCAAGCAAATGCTTAAAAGCACTACAGCCAATAATGTACAGATCATTGACCAATATTAAAGGATAAGCACACAGATTTTTTCACCTCTCCACACACTGACACACCCTCCAAGCACACCATGGCCTCAAAGCATAAAATCAAGTTCACAGAAGTCACCACAGTGAAGAATCTCATTCTTTTGGTGCACTTGGTTGAGAACACAGCTTTAAATATAGATAAAAGAACAGTTTGGAAAATAACTTCAGCTAGACTTAGTCAAAATTTTGTATTTAATGAAAATGGCCCATTTTTCTTGTCACTTTTGAGCAATACTTGTGACCCTCTCTCCTTGACATTCCTTCCTCTATGCACCTCTAAAGCTAATTTACATTTATTGATAAAAGAAAACAAATGCCAGAGCAAGAATATGGTTTAAGATCAGCCTATAAGATTTGACTGCTATCTGGAGGTAACAAAAATATGTAACACAAGCCAGTAATTTGACAGGATGATTCACCAACCAAGCATTACAAGGAAAATATAGGATTGATACTGTGGGCAAAAATTTATTCACAGCAGCAGACCCACACAGGTAAAAAAGAGGAATTTGATCATTAGATTATTCTCTGGAGACAGAGGATGTACATGTAGCTCTCACTATTCAGAAACTGTTTCAGCACTGGCACTAAGGCAGCAGAGATGCCTCATGTCATAACCCAGAGTTGCAGTGCCCACACAAAAAGCCTACTTGATCAGACTCAGGAAGAGGAATGGAAAAGCAATTTCAACTTAAGAGCATTTGTTCATATCTCCAATTTGGCATTCTACCAGAAATACATATAAAATCTATCTAAAATATTAAGGACCTTGCGTTTGACAGAATAACTAAGACAACTGCCAAGAACCATCATTTTGTTGTAAAAGCCTGCAAAACTAACTGACAAAACCCAAAGTTTCTTGTGTGTTACATGTAAAATGAAAATGCCACTGCCTTCCTCTAACACCTTAATACTTTATCCACAATGAGATTAAGGTTCATCCTTAATTTGGCCATCCACACCCCTAAACTTTGGGTTAACATGTTCTCATTTCTCTCAGGTCCACAGTTAGCATGGTGGACACCTTAAGCATTAAATACTGCTTAATGAAAATAAAGTATGTCACACCTTGCAAAATGGAACAACATTTGGTACTAATAGCAATGCTACATATTTCTTTATCTACTTTAATGCTTTTTATATAATAAAGCTGTCCAACTATTCCTAAAGAAAAACAGAAGACAGTGACATTACAACAGTAGAGACCTTCTCTCTCACGTGCTGTTTTCTGGATGTTTTCCAATTACTGTTTCTTTCTAGTATAAAGTTGTTAAAAATGGGAGCTATAGTGGAATTGCTACATGCAGTCTAGCATTATGATGAATTCAAGTTTAAATACCTATTATTTGTAAAGGTTATGAGCTACTAAAGGCACAATTTTTATTCATAATATACTGAAGTGCTTGACTACATTTCCTTTTAATAGGATTTTTTCTGCCAGCTTTGGCTACTGTGTCTTGTTGCAGCATTCATGGTTTGGGAAGGCATTATCTTTTCACATGC
Organism: Loriotus luctuosus; assembly: GCA_035582745.1. Classification (NCBI taxonomy): domain Eukaryota; kingdom Metazoa; phylum Chordata; class Aves; order Passeriformes; family Thraupidae; genus Loriotus; species Loriotus luctuosus. Next base: position 68,094,125 of record JAWWEY010000055.1, on the reverse strand, counting down.
AAAATTGTGCAGTGCTGCAAGTATTCCCCTGTCTCATTCTATAGGGTACATCTATTTCCTTTTGCAGAAAAAGGTACAAAGGTGACCACAGGCATTAGAAGGATAATGATCTGAATTCACCAACACCTGTCTCACTTGCTGATCCAATCGTCAGTCATGATATTAGTTTACACAGTAGTATATTATTACTTTGTCTTTTACTAAATCTCCAGTTAGGAAAGTCTGGGATTCTACAGGGAAATAATAAATTACTTTTTCTCCTTTGAATTTAGCAGGCTGAACCACTTCATCTGCTGTAATTTGCTCTGTGTTCTCTCAGAGACCATTCAATTTCAGAGTTCAGTGTTTAATTGTGCAATTCCCACACTCTCAGCCTGGGCTGCCCTTCATCCCTAACACAGTACATACTCCAGGAGTAGGAAAGTTAAATATTTCCAAAGCTCTCTACAACCACCAAATTAATTCTTGGAGTTAAATCCTCACTGTGAGAAAAGGGAAACTCAATTTCACTTCTGAACACTCACAATGACTCCATCACATCACTTGCTTTCCTAAGACTGCCAAGATGGCACAACCAGGGCCCATCCAGGCAGGTTGCAATATATTAACATATTTGCACTGCATTTCCTTCTCTGGTACAGGGAATTCCAGAAGACCAGACCCTTGTGATCCATCAGCAGGTGCCAGAAATACCCCAGTGGTCAAACTCTGTATTTTATAGCTGCATTGCTCAGGGAGAAAAAACTGAGTTTGATGAGATACTTACTGATGTAAAAGCTGAGTGTTTTTGCTGATTGACTTCCCCGAACTTCACAAGAGCCAGAGGAGCTGAATGTTGTTACAGACAACTTGTATTTTCCTGGTTCTTTCAGTTCAGCAACAAATTTGTGAGTGTCCTCACTCACTGTCAAAAATTCTGTGGAGTTCTCTAAATCAGGAGGGGGAAAAAAAAAAGTGTGGATTAATTGAAATTTGAAAGGTTCCAGCCACCAAGAGAATTATTTACATCAGAAATGCTAATCCTGTTTCAACTGTGGGATTAAAAGGTATCCAAAAGGACTTTATTCAAACAGTGTAGCAAAATGTAAAACAGTATAAACCTTGTTTAACAAAAGAGAACTGAAAACTGTGGTTTACTCCTGCCCAGCCAAAAGTAGAGGCTGCTCAATGCAAAAACTCCTCAAGAAATACATGGGATCTAACAAAGCCCTTTGTGTGGGAATTTATAAAATCAGAGGGTTTTGGGAAAGCTGCAAAAGGCAGGCTTTAAAGACAGCAGGACTGTGATTAGGGCTAAGCAGTAGCCATGAGATAGGTCAGTAGAAAAAAGATGTAAAAAGTAGAAAAGTAAGGATAATAGCTGCAGAAAAGTTTATCTAAGCAAGATATTAGGAAGTTTTAAGCTTAATAATGGAGCTCTGTGCAATGTGTTTTAAGGCTTACAAGCAGATATTGTATTCAAAATAAGCAAGCATTGTTTTAACTAAAGGTACGTGTGCTTATAGTGCTTGGATGGAACTACTGTCAATGTGCTTTTGCTTTGTGTGATTGGTCAAAAAACTTATAAAGTAAGTTGTAACATTAAGATCTTGGTCTGCTGCCTGGGATGTGAGCTGATGGCATCTTCCCATTGTCATAACCATGGAATGAGGCTCATGCTGGAAAATAAAACAGCTCGAAACACATTCCCAGCAGCCCCATCCTGTTCATGATTTGCATACAGCCCCAGCCAGCAATACTCTGAAGCACAGTACCAGATAATTAATAATTCATAGAGGAGACAACCACCAGTGGAATTACAGAAAAGGAGGACGAGAAGGGCACAAGGCTCTGCTTTACCTTCCCTTTCAATATTGATGTGGAAACCATCAAAGGCAGTAGGGGGCTTTGGAGGCAACCAGGTCAGCACCATCTGCACAGGAAGGAAGGGAGGGGGCTCTGCTGTGGGTCTGCCAGACCCCGTGCTGGCATCAGTGGCTTCATAATCCCTGGAACCTGCACGGACAAACTCCTCCTCGCCCTCGGAGGACTCGGCCTCGCTGGACCACCAGGACAGCTGTGAGCCGGTTCCATCCTCGGTGCTGTTGGAGTGCTCATCCAGCCAGCCTGCAGAGGAGTTTGCTGCTGGGCTTTCAGTTGGGCTCTCTGAAGCATGGCTGGATTTCTCTTTCCTCATGATTTCCTGAGGCCCGATGAAGGATTCTTCGGCGAAATTCCCGCTGTGCTCTTCCCAGTTGTTCCTGTTGATTGGTATGATCTGGACAGAAATGTTTCGGGGTGGGTAAGGAACTGAAAGAGAAGCAAGGGACAGGCTTTTAATGGGTGTGTTCTGTGCACCTTTAAATGTATTAATTCCCCAGACAAATAGCATTCTTCTAGATTGCTTGAAATAACTTCTTCTCACCAAGATCCTCCTTTCTTTTGCCTATTCTCATACATATACCAGAAGTGACTGTAGAGGGATCAAGATGAGTAAATTCACAGAAAAATTCACAGCATAATCACAATAAAGAATGCCAGGAAGTAAAGTAGGTGTGAAGTCACAGTAAATCAAATTTCAGCGCTATTATAACAGCAAGGCTACTCCAGTGTGAATTTTTAACAGTGAATCTTTACTGTGTCTTCCAGGAAGTTCCCAATCGTGGAAAAAAAAGCCCACCTCTGTAGAAATGAATTGAAACATATGCAAAATGAATATATGGCATAGCTCATTTCTAAAAAAATAACCTTGCTGTAGGGCTTTTCATATGCTTTTAGCAGCCACCTTTTCACAAGCATTAAACATCAGTTTAAAATTTAGTATTTGTGAAAGCTTGATCTTAAGATTTGGGTCTCTACAAGACAAGAGTCTGGCACGCAAAGAAGTTACTTGAGCTGATGCCAGGAGGTGAACATACAGCATTTTGTCTGTCTCACTGTAATTGCTTGTCTGCCTCTCCTTACACACTCTAAGTGTGAGTAGCCTCTGCAAATAATTTTGCCTGGCACCTTTTAAGCTGGCACTTTACAGCACACTAATTTGTTCAACTCCCATCCCAGTCATAGCTACTAATAGAAAACCAGACTCTACGTTCTCATTGCAGTTCATGTGAAAAATGAGGCATGAGAGGGCAGCAGGAAAAAACAAACCAGGTGATCCTGTTGGTTATGGTTCAATATCCCAACAACTATATTTAGGAACTTCAGGACAGACCTCAGCTGGCATCAGTTGGCTTAGTTTTGTCCAAGGCAATGGACCAACACCAGCGTATTCATCTGAAGATTTGGCCTTTTGATTTTATCGCTGGTACATTTCACTTTGGACCCTGATAAATGTCTGCGGTCCAAGAGATTAACAAAAAAGTTTTGGGCACCATCCCAGGACCAAATTAAATTAGTTCTGGACCCTGAACAAATGCAATTTTCAGCCTTTGCAACATTGCTGTCTTGGAAATTAAAAGTTCATGCTTCAGGGCACAGAGTGGCCGCCAAGTCGGGCAGCTATGACATTCTTCTCCGTGATGGAAAAGTGCACAGTGAGGAAGGTCTTCTCGAGCACTTCAGCTGTGATTCACTGCACAAGGAGACAGAGCAACAGAGACAGATCAATAGTCTGCTCACTGCAGCTATTCCTGTGGCATAAAAATTCATTCCTTGCATGTGGTGGTGTTTGAGGGTCCCCAGGATGAGGGGAGAGATGAGAATCTTGATCCCATGTTTCAGAAGGCTGATTTATTATTTTATGATATTATATTATATTAAAAAAAATATATATTAAAACTATACTAAAGAAAGAGAAAGGAGGGAGACATCAGAAAGCTAGAAAAGAATTAATAATAAAATCTTGTGACTGACCAGAGTCCTGGCACAGCTGGACCTGTGATTGGCCATCAAGTAGAAACAATCCACATGGAACCAATCCAAGACGCACCTGTTGGTAAGCAACCTCCAAACCACACTCCAAGCAATCAGAAAACTATTGTTTACATTTCTTTTCTGAGGCTTCTGAGCTTCTCAGGAGAAAAATCCTAGTGAAAGGATTTTTCAGAAAATATATCTGTGACACTAACACACGGCGTAGGATACCTCACATGAAGGAGAAGCTATTTTTTAAGAAGCAAGCTTTATAACAGAAACACTCACACAAATTTCCCTCTGCACTGTTTGCATCACAAGCCTATGGAATAGCCACAACATCCTCCCCTCCTGTGCTCCCAGGGGTGCTCCCACACAGGCCCTGCTCTCTGTGGGATCAGCCCCCTCCCCACAGCAGCAAGAAAAGCAGCAATACTTGGAAGAAATGGTGTGTAAGAATTTCCATCACCTGTTCTGTGTTGCTTTGGCTCATGCTGGACCCCACTGTATTCCACCAGCGTGCTCTTGTTGAAGGTTGCTTCTGATACCAACTGAAATGTGATGTTGCTGTAGCATATGCCTGGCAGCCAGTGATTGAAAACTGTTTTACCTTTGAAGAAATCTGCAGAAGGTTTAAAGAGAAAAGAAGGAATGAAAAAAAAAAGCAGATAATGCATCAAAAGTTTGCTTTCTGATAATGCAACCGCACATGGTGAATGGGCAATGCTTTAGATGTTTAAACATTTTTCAGCCTGCTCTGAGACATGAAATGGTAATAATTCAGTTTGCCAACACTTTTCCTGGCTGTCAAAGCCACTTTGCTACCAGAAAAAAGACAGACCAAAAAAAAAAAAAAAAACAGCCCAGCACAAGAAACACATGAGCTGCTTTTCACTGGCAAGGGAACTGAATCTGGCAACCTGCTCCCCGTGACAGGGAATATCTCAAAGAGCATCTGACAGCTCCTGCAGACCTTTAACTGCTGCACGCAAAAGCCTCTTTGGTGTTTTGCTGACTGAGGCCCAGCACTGGTGGGAGATGTTCAAAGGAACAATTGAGTGGTGCTGAGGGCTCAGCTCACTCACATGAGGGCTGAAGAGAGCTTGCTCAGGGCTATCTGGCTGTGTGCAAGCTGATTAGTGATTCTCCTAATTTAGGCTGACTCTTTTATTTATCAGCAGTTTTAGCTTTACAGCCCCCAGAACCATCTATTAGCTGTGGAAGAGACAAATTACTGCTGGTGTCCCTTTTGTTCTCTGCAAAGAGGTCACCTGTATTTTCTGCCACGATCCAGACTTTACCCTTCCTAACTTCTGGCACTTTACAGCACTGAGGAGAGGATTTCTACCCCACTTTGTATTCAAGTAAAGAGACTCCCAAATTCTCTGACCTCCTTCTGGAGGTGAGTATCTCCCTCTGCTGACTTTAAAGAGAGTTTCCAGCGACCAGTCTTCTATTCTGGGATCCTTAACTCAGTGCCTAAAATTCAATTCAGCGCCTACTGGATTGCCCAAAGTTTTTGATTTTGGTTTTGATTTGGGATTTTACTGCCACTATGGGATGTTAAACCATTGGGGTTTCAGGGTCCACAAGGCACGTGGGTGCCTTCCTCACCTCTTAGGGTGCTTCCCACAGGACATTTATAGTCCCATTTATATCTCTGAGACAGATACTGTGCATAAGCCATACTGTAGGGCAAAAGTTGTGAACAAATATACGAAAGGGTTCAGTTGTGAACAAATAAAGAAAGCAGAGTTTGCTCTTGTTTAGATCATTCTAAAGAATGTTTGCTTAGGCTGACTGTCTAGACTGTTAGATTGATTGCCCTTGATTAGATTATTTTAGGAGCATTGAAATTTCTATTGTGCAGCAGGGTTTTTTAGCTCAGGGACACACTGAATGCTGCATTGATGTACTGTACAGCACAGCACTGTGTCACTGCAGGGTGACACAGAACCACCAGGTTTGATCCCGTGCCAACAATCAGGTTTATTGAATGGGTTTCCCTCCTCTGGGACATCCCAGGGCTTTTCTATCATCCACAGACCAAAGAGGGAACCCTGGCCAGAGGGAAGAGCCTGGGAGCTTTTGTATTGCTTTGAACTGACATACAAGCACCAGCAACTGGGGATGCCTTCCCAGGCTAATTTCACACTGAATACAAAAATCCAGTCTTCCTCTAAAATCCAAAAGAAAGGGAACACCACTAGAACAAGGATTCTAGCAATTTAAAAATCCCAAGTGAGCCATCAGCTCAACTCAAAGACCCATCCCTTACGTCACAATATAAAAGCACATCACCAGAAGCACAAATCAGGATATAAATACTTCTCAAAACTCCATCTAAGGCCACTGTTTTGGATGTTTCCAGCAGAGTTAGCATTAAATTTTGGTGAAATAGTTTCCACCTACCTTTGTAGAGCATTGTTCTGTAGTCTTTTCCTTCCCAATAGCTTATATTGACCCTGGTAAAAACATTGTACTTCTCTGGGTACTGAATTTCAAACAACACTCCTGTTTCTGGAGATGGCTTGTAATCATAGATAGAAACATTGCTCACAGGAAGTGGTTCTAAAGGATATACAAAAAAAAGGGGGGGAAAGGAAGAAAGGGGCAGATTAATAGGCAAACTGAGTTCTTTGCACATAAAAAATATCAACAAAAATAAATGTTTTTGTAGGTACGGTATATACAATATCAGTGAAAATAAATGATTTTGTAGATATGGCACAGACACTCTTAAATCTACCTGATGATATTTGGGGTTTTACTGAGGTGTGGGGCACAGCTACTGGGACATTGTCACAGCCAGTATTTCTATATTTGCCTCCCTTCAAAGAATGTATCTTCTTAACATTTATGGTTCAACAGCAAAATGTCCATGTTTGACATTAAAAAATGTTATTATTTAAGCACTCACAGTCATGTCCTCAGTAACATTTTAATCTTTAATACTTGTCAATCATGTAGAAGTGCCCAGACAAAACCAACACAACACTTGAAACTGCTTGTGACTTCAGCATAAATGCAGAGCTTTCAAGATGAGCTGAGAAAATAATCAGTGTAATGGCCAAAGGAAGCTACATGAATAAAGATTTCCCATTTTGGTATCTATACGTTTCTTTATTTCATGGGTAGTTCTACAGTCCCCACTCTCACCATGTAAGAGGGCCACCATCCTTACCTGTCCATCCACACCAAACTTCTACAAAATAAACAGGACCACTACCATTATTTTACAGATTAATAACTGAGGTACAGAGAAGTAAAGTGGTTTATTGGAGGACACAGGGAAAGCCTGTGCACAGGAAGGAGGTTAGTCAGGAACTGCTGCTCTCTGAACTCAGAGTCAGGTAGGCCACAAAAAGTAAGAAAAATATCTTGTGTCCTGTGATCTGAAATCCAGACCAGTGCAGCTCCATCAGCTGAGGAAAGCCATGTCAGTTCACTGCTGCATTGCCACTGACAATGAGTCACATTCTTATTCAGCCTTCTCTATTCATTAAAAAACCCCAAGATAAACTAAAAGAATGAACACCTTTTGTTCAATGCTCTCCTCAGCAAGAAAAAAATGACAGCAACCCAATTATCCTGTGGTTAAGAGGTCCAAGCAAGGTTATACTGTTAGCTAAAATTTGTCATAGTAACATATTTTAATAGAGATTGTTAAAGCAATTATGCCTACATCCTTATAAAGATTAGCATGTTGATTTAGTTCTTGCACACTACAGGGATCAGATTGCAAAATTCAGGCTGGTGATTAGCACAGCCTTACAGGACCTGTTTGAGTCAAAGATTCTGCTGCTCTAGGCCCTGGAGAAAAAACAATAAAATATTTTTCCCCAAAGAGCATACAGTCACAATGAGAAGGAGAAAGAGCAGATGAAATGGGAAGACCATTATCAAAAGTGGAATTTTCCCACAGGTGGTGAAGTTAATCAAAGATGGAAAAGCAACACTGTAGCGAAAGACAAAACTAAACCCCAATGACCAGCAGAGTATTTCCAATACAGCTTTAAATTTCTAGATGAGATGAGAAACAGAGAAAAAAAAACAACTGGGAATAAATCCATAGATGCAAACAGAATCTCTCATCAAAACCAGTGTGTCACCATTTCTAACTTTGCCAGAGCGTGGAAATGCAATAGTGTGGGATTATTAAACTATTTCTCATGGCATTATCTCCATCAGATATATATCAGTATATTTGTACATTAACCACTTACAAAGAGAAACTCCCCATCTCACAGATACCAACAGGCACTTCAATGATGGGATCTGTGAAAATTCTGCTGACATTTCATGATAGCCCAGAAACCAGCAGGAGTAAAGCAGAGCACAGGAAACAAAGCCTACCCTCTTCTTTCTGCCAACGCTCTTCCCATTGCTTATTCTGAAATAAAGAGTTGAAATGACTCCCCACGTGGCCAGAGCGTTCATATCACAGCTCACACAGCACACCAGAGTGGTTTAAATGTCAATAACAATCTCTAAATAGCACAGTTTTTATGTGCAGGCATCTCCCACACTCATGGGTGTGCCCTGGGCTTTCTCCTGCTATCTCATTCACATCTGAGGTCTCCTCATTTCTGAAAGTATTACTGAAACATTCTTGTGCCAGTGATTCAATTACCCCCATTTATTCCTTCCTACAATAAATCAAATAAAGGATGGAAGCTAGATTCATTTTTAATCCAGATGATTTTTCTTCCTGATGCTTTGATTTAATTAAGCAACAATTGAATTAAGTGGTAATCACCACAGACTCTCTTTCGTGTCGCTATCTTCCTCTCACTATCCTCTCCCTGCTCTTGGCTGATGTTAGCAGAGCTGCATGAGTGGCATAATACAATTTGAAGATCCTCCCATTATCTTACTTCCTTCAGCACCAAATCTTCACATCAAAAGCTATTTGCACACTGTGAAATTAAAAGAACGCTCAGCAGATAACCATCATGCTGTGTCTTTCACTTACTAACTGCTCCTAGGGCTTTTAAAATTAAGGAATATGTAAAATGCCACTCTTTACTATCTATATTTATAATTCAGAGCATAAACAGTCTGGTCTTTTTAATTTTGCTATTTCCAGTGTTTAGGATCCAGCTTGTCACAGATTCCAGTGGCTGTCAAGAAATAGGCTAAATAAAGTGGAATCACAGAAATTTAATACTTAGAGCTTTATGAAAGCCTGTACTATGTTGAAGTCATATTACAGAAGGGATTTAGAGCATTTCACTGTCCCTTTTAATAGCTTAAAGTACCTCTTCACTTACAATCTCTTTATTTTTAGACTTGCAGATTATATTATACACACATAGACAAGATTGCAGGATCAAGACCTGAATTTGCCATTTTTCATAGTGCCTAAGAATCTGCTGCTTCTGTAGCAGCTGCTTTCCCATTTTATCTGTTTACAGGAAACTCAACTCTCTGTTTATCCTGGACTTTCCAGCATTTTGCATTTAGCATATAACTTGCATTACACAAGCATCAAGACAGCACAATAAATGTGCCGAACATCTTCCTCCAATGCCCTGGAAAATTCTGAATGTTAAATCCTCCATTAATGCATTCAGCTTGTGTCAGACACATTAATATTTGCAATTCAGGGGGAGAAAAAAAGTGCTGTGAAAATAAGTACCATATTTCAATCCAAACCAATTTGTTTGTAATATGTGCAGATTGGGTCACTCTACAAATTTAATTGATTATTGCTGTAGCTTAGAATCCAGCATTACATGTGGGACTGAGCTCTCTTGCTTCTCACACTGGAACCCAGATCAATCATTATTTACCTCCACATTATGACTTTTATAAAAAAGATGCCCCATTAATGGAGTGACCTAGCCCCCATGGGTAATTCTCTTTATTTACAGGAAGAAGTTGTGAATTATGTAATTTTCTCCCAGGGATGACACTATTTATGTAGCTACACCTTTACTGGGAGTAAGGCACAGCCAGGGTAAAGCTTCCATTATGCTGTAAACTTTAGGATGTTTTATCTCTTGTTAAAAAGAAACCATCTTTGAGATTAAAGAAGCTCTTGTTCAATACTTTGGGAACACAATGTTCAAGTTTATGATAGGTAATAGGGATATTGTGCTTATGAAGGGAGAATGTAAGTGAAAATAGTACCTGAGCAATGATGACATATAGTGCAATTTCTACACGGCCACATAAGGTGATAAATAAAAAGATGACACAACCTAAAAAATAATGTTGTCACAAGAACAAAGGCATAGCTATTGCTCTTGAACAGATTTAGGCCAATTGTTTAGATCCTCCTTACAATGCAAGCTACAGCAGGCTGCAATTCTTTCTGTTCTTTGATTCTGATGGAGAAGTTTTTTCACCCTAAAAAGAGGATAGCATGGTTTATTTGCTGGGAGAAGATGAGCCCTAATGGACCTACATGCTGTTGTGAGTTACATTTCAAAGTTAGGGCTGCCACAGACAACCAGCCTTTTTAAAGGTGTCTCAATTCATCCTTTAAGAAAGAAAAACATGAAGGACTAAATTTTCACATTTCATTAAGGAAAAAACCCTCTGAAGCTCAGAGTTAAAGAACCCCGATCCATTAACAAGCCAGAGGAAAGGATTGGACCTGCTGAATCACTTCCTGCAGCATCTGGCACAATGACAGCAGAGCACTAACTGGGTGTAATGCCAATTACTTTCTGAGGGCTGGAGATCAGAGTCCCAGGCAGCAGCTGTTGGCCTCTCCAGGAGAATATTTTTGTATGAGACACAGAGGCAGAACTCCCCCTATAGGGAATATATTTCACAGTCATGTATGTAGGGAACCATCAGCTTTTGAAACAATGAGACATTTTACCACTCAGAACTCCTAATCAACAGCTAAAATAAAAGCCAGGCAGAGTTGGTCTTAATTACCATCAGAGATCCTCAGATCCAGATTTCTCCAATTCCCAGCAGGGACACATTCTTTCCTGCAGCACACAATATCTTTGCAATGTACAGCTTTCTCCATTCATACAAATGTATAAACTGTAAAGCTGACAGTGCATATGGAAAAAAAAAGAAGATGCTTTATGGGTATGACTCACCCTGAGAAGAATAAAATAAGGCTTCAAGCTGGAAAATTGTAGGGTGAGTGAGTGAGAATATCAATCACTGATTTTACAGATGTGCTCTTCATTTATTTCATAAACTACTTTAAAATCAATTAGTAATAAGGTGGAATTTTCAGTCAAGTATGTCAAACATTAAATAAATTATACAAAGTCCAGAGTTACTTCATCCCCATTGAAAAGACAAAGCTCCAAGAGCAGAGGAAAGCAAGCCTGAGACAGTTGTGTGAGATACCAGAACTGCTTCAACATTGCCCAAGTTGAAGACTGGAAGGAAGGAGACTCTGACAGGCACAGCACAATTGCACTCACAGGAATCCAGCCAGGAAGGTGAGATTCTCACAATTATTCTTCTCAAAATCACTGCAAGGATCTTTAAAAAGCAGTCAGTGTTTCCATTTTTCTCCTTCAGTGATGTACTGAGCCAAATTTGCTGAACACAACTTTGCTACAGAATCAGAAGCAAAAAGGGCTATTTTGTGCTAAAATTCCATGTTACAGGTTTCTTATCTAAGAAAGAGTTTCTACGAGTATCTAAGAGTTTTCAAATAGCTCATCCTTTTCACTGGAACAATCTGGACCACAGAGCCTAAACGAGGAAATTCTACAGCTTGTGGTATTTTTGATTAACATGAGGAAACCCTGAAATTCTTCAAATCAGAGACAAGCAGAACTGTGCAGTCTTGTAGAAAAGGACCAAATGAACAATGGAATGCTCAAAAGGAACACATACACATGAATATGTGCATGGATGACATGCTCACGTGCAATACAAGGAGGTGATCCAAGACAGCCAGGATGGCTTTGTTAACGACAAATTGTACCTGACAAATCTGAAGGTTTACATTGAATATGAGGAAAAACTTCACTGAAAAGGAGGTCAGGCATTGGAATAAGCTGCCCAGGGAAGTGGTTGAGTTGCCATTCCTAGAAGTGTTCAAAGAATATGTGGAGGTGGCACCTGGGGACATGGTCTGGTGATGAACGTGACAGTGTCAGGTTAATGGTTGATATTGATTATCTTTTCCAATCTAAATGATACTATGATTCTATGTTATAGGTATATTTATGTGACATGATTTTGTATTTTTATATGTACATATTTATGCCCATACATTTATATGAAGGGTTACACACATATATATCTATATATAATGTATAAAACATATATTTTGTCAGCTTTTCAATGCTTTTCTGGCCAGAAACCCTTTCAGGGATAAAAAAATAATTCTTCTCTTAAATGTGTTTTTCTCTTGCTTTTTCTTGCCAGTTCCTTTAGATGTAGCATATTGATGGGAGACACGAACAGGAGAAAGGAAATGTCATCAGGATTTACCACCAGAAAGCAGAGGTCTTTCATGACTCACTGAATATCTAAGTAGGCAATATCTTTGAGGCACCTTGGTCTGGTTTTGATGAGCATTTTTTGGGTACACACAGCTCTGTGTGAAACTCAGACCTCCACCACACATTGAAAATCTGGATCTCCTTTGCGGTCTCCAGGAGATCCCAAAAAAACTCTTGTGAGCACTGCCTTGGGAATAACCACATTGGCATCACTGGCTATCCAGACTGATTTATTTTGTGGCAGCCTAATGAATGGGGTCAATCTGCCACTGGTAAAGCTCTCCTGACACCAATGGAGTTAGAGCAGGAATTAATTTGGTAGTGGAAGCTAATTGCAATGTGCCATTCTTTCATGTGTAAGATATACATGGAATAATTTAGATAGTTACATGTCTTTGCATGATTAAATAAACCAAGGCTATTAAACACTCAGAGAACACAGGGCAAAAAGAAAAATATAGATCTATCCTAATTATTATCTGCCAAAAAATCAAGTTAATTGATAGCCATAAAATTATGAAAACCAGGAAGTGGACAATACCAATAACGGGGAAAACCACAACAACAAACCAAATATCACCTCATACATTTTTGTAGGAGAAACCAGTGGTCACAACAGGAGTTTTAAGACCTCTTCTCAAAACCTGAAGGGTATTGAAACACCTTAAAAAGCCCACCCTGCCATGCTGCCTTTTCTTTCCAAATTTACTTTCAGTTCTGTAGCCTAGTGCTCCAAAAGATGAACTCAGGAGCAAAGGCTGCTACAAGAGCGCCAGCACTCATCAGTCTGCCTCACAGAAAATATCACAGAGGAGACTGGATCCTTTCCCTTCCAAAGCTCACAATTTACAGCCTGCTTTTGGAGTTCAGTGCAGCACCCTGCAATGCTGCCTGCAGGACTGCCCTTTCTTTGCCATGGACATGGTTGTCTCTCTGTTGAGGCAAAACCAGAGAAATCCCCAGTGTCTCTCTCTGTTACATGTGTCCCACTGGCAGCACTGGCTGAGTGCCAAGATCCCTGGTCCTTCCAAGGTCTGGAGGAGCAGCAGGACACCCCAAGATGCTGCCAGGACACCCCATCAGACAGGTGGTGTGTTGGAACCCAGGACCTTCTTCTGACTGCCCTGGGTGATTTGAGACCCTGGCAAGGGACTCAGAGGCCTTGGCACAGAGTCACAAACACCTGTGCCTTCAATTTTCGTCCATAGAAAACATTATTACCTTTGTGTGAAGATTTAGAAGCCACAAGAGTTTGAGTAGAATGATAGTTAATTTGTCACAGGGTGAAAAAGTAGAATTTTGGGCATTTAGAATGGGGGCTCAAGAGGCAAGATGGAGGAATCTGGGTGTGTCCTGTCCTTCTTCTCCTTCTTCTTGTCCTCCATCTTCTGCTGTGATGGTGGCACTTCTGGATTGGTTTAGGATAGAGACAGACTGTCTAACACAGGTGATAGGTATTGGAAAATTATTGTAAATGAAATACAGGTAGTTTTTAAGTATAAAAAGCTAACACCACCCCAAGGAGTGGTGCCACAACCTGACCTGCTGGACAGATCTCAGCAGGTTAGAGAAAGAATGGAATAGATAAGAGAAAATAAACAACCTTGAAAAACAAAACCAACAAATCTCAACTTCTTCGGTCGTGGGGCTGGAAAAGAGAGACTTTCTAACATCTCGGGTTCATCTCAACCACAGAAACCCAAGAGGTGCCCACATGTTGTGCTCAGCTCCTCAAGTGTCCCTTGCCCACAGCCAGGGCACTGATGGAGAACAACAGCTTGGACCAGACCCTCCCTGAGTGCCCATCAGGGAGCTCCAGGTGAGCATCTGCAGCTCCTCGCTCAGCACAGAGTGAGGGGGAAATCACAGACTGCAGCACAGGGAGGCAGAGACAGGAGCAGGGATGCCTTTTCCTCAGCACACCAGAGATGATGTTTCAATGGAGTTCCCAGACCTAACACATGTGCAGAGAAATGCTGGAAAGTTAAATGAGGTGTGCACACCTAACTCAGGGTCCCCAGTGGGATGTACAGTTGCCATAGCAACTTTCAAGGTCCAGGACAAACCAAATTTCTGATGCTCCACACCGCTGCAGCTGTGGGAACAACATGGACAACAACCACTATTGATCTATTGCTATTTTAAATACCAGGGAAAAAAAACAAAAAAAAAAGTAAGTAAAAATACTTCACTTAGGATCATAAACCAAATATTTTTCTCTATGAGGTCAAGAAAAAACCTTGTGCACAACAGACATTCAGAAGAACAATGAGATGATGTGAGGGGGAAGAAGTCATCAAGGAGAACAAGTCCCCATGAGATTAAAACCAGACATCCTGCACCCTCATTGTATGACAGCACATCCTTCAGAAATGTTATTTAGCATTAGGATTGTGAAACTGTAATGCCCAGTGCAATACTTCAAAGGTTGATCAGGTAAGAGACTTCTTTAAAACTGGGTCATTAGGTCATACAGGAAAAGAGGTTTTACTTGGAAGAGATCTTTCATTCACTAATTAGCATTAGTACCTAAGAGAACATTTCAGTTTCAGACTGAGCCAGTCTCACCGTTGTGCTACAGAAATCAGTTTTGTTAATGGAAGCAGCATTTTCTTGCACCAACACTAAGCTGCAGACTAATTGTTGCAATGGGAATGGTTTTCCTTTATAAGCATTTCTGCAAATGTTCAGCTTCATTATTTTATCCATATATTTTAGAAATTTCTTATCCTTTTATTCAACTGATTCCTCATGTCCTTTTATTCAATGTTCAAACCTGACGTGGAAAGTTTCTGTTATTAATTCAGAAGTATCCTGGTTTTACTGATGGATGAAATTGGGTACTATTCCTTTAAACATGATTGCAATACTGAAGTGTAACACCAGCAAAAAAGCTGGCAAAATTTGCCTTCCTTTGGGATAAATGGAGAAAAATTATATCTTGTTACCATCTCAGAGATCTGATGTTCCTGTAAATGATGACTCACTGAATATTTTGTTGTGGTATTAAATTTTTTTTTTCCAAGGAATCTTAGCAGCACTTTTCTCTTCAGGAAGTTTAAGAGTTGCAAAACTTCCTTTTCCTCACAACATTATTATCTGTCAAGGAAAAGCCTCCAAGCTGTTGCATGGGAGGTTGAGAGAACTGTAAGCTTTCTTTAAAAATGCTGGTCTTTAGGCAAAGAGCAACAACTCTTAGTTTGTTTCAGAGAAATAAATGGGTTATTCAGAGGCACTCTGGAAGTCACAAATCCATTAGTAAAATCTGGTCTGTCCTAACCATTCCCATCACCTTGAAGGTCACCTTTGCACTCTGTCAGCTTCAGACTGCTGAATTCCTGCTGCAAACCGAACTCTATTTAAGAAAAAAAAAAGTTGAATCAAGATTAATTTATGGCTATGCTGTTTCAATTCTGTTTATGAATTTCAGAATGTACCAATTTCAGTGTTCTATAGTTCTCTACAGGTTGCAGTGACACAAGAACCTGACAGATCAGCATCAAGACACATCTACCACTTGCTGAGAGCAGGGGAGAGGAAAAAAAAAAAATAATAATACAAGAAAAAAATAGAAACTCACACTTTGTCAGGTCAGTTTTACAGTTTCTGAAATGCCAGTTGTACATTTTAGCACACCACCAGTGTCAAATGGTGAAGGTACTGTCAATCAAAGGCTCCTGTCACAAGCAAGCTCTGGGCTTGTGCTGAGGCATGGGAGGGGGAGAAGAGGTAGGGGAAAATAATCTCTGTACTGGGAATACATTTAGATATAATGAAGTGAAAAAACTATGAAGAAATTGTAATATACTTGTAAGCTCCCAGTGCAGCCTTGTAAAACAAGGATCAGTGATGTGGTGAGGGCCAGGCACAGCTGGAGTCACCCAGGGACTCTTTTTGTCTTTCTCACCTGAAAGGGCTGTGAGCCAAAAGAGCAGAAAGTGACAATAAAGATAGATGGCCTCCACTGCCCATTTTTCAGAATCACTTTGCATACCTTGGGTGAATGTGTGGACTCCCAAGAGCCATCACAGAATCTTGGCTTTGAGCCCAACTTTGCACCCACCCTCTTTGAAGTCTAATTCCTCAAGTGCTCATGCCCCCTTCCCCAAAAGGAGGACTCCCAACTTTGGTTCCTCTTAAAGAAAAATTTAGTGTCTTCTGCAATATAATCTTCAGCAAAAGCCCTGTAACCTCCCATTAAACTTTGATTTTTAAAGCACAGTATTTTCTTGAATCATCAAAAAAATGCCACAATCTGCTTTCAGCAACCTGTAGGCAAAGCTCCCAAAGCCTCTTTGAGCTGCAAGGCAGCTCTCACTCCTCACTATCCAAGCTCTCCTCCTTTCCCCCATGGGAACAACATTTAAATTCGAATGCTGGTGCCTCAGGTTTCATCCCCAGCAGATGAAGCAGCATATCCATTTCCAGCACTAATAAGTTTCAATGAGTAGTGACAGCTTCCAGTCATGCAGAAACATAGGCAGACTCAGATGTCATTCTCAAAATGGTAACTGATTTGAGAGGGAGTATCACAGTCAAATGGCCAAAACAGAACTCTGCTTTTAAATGACTCATTAAAATCCAGGGCAAATCAAAGGTCCTGATAGCACAAGGATTATTAGGAAAAAGAAAAAACCACCATATTTAATGTGTTAGCTAACATGGTAGAATCCTCAAGAAGATAAAGCAATTTTCCTTTCAAAGAAAAGTACTTATCTTTGTGAGAAAAGACAACTTGTTATTAATTCAAGATAAAAATCACAGTACTGGAGGTGAGCCAGTTTATTGTTTTCACAAGACTTAGCAGACTGAACCAAGGTAAAAGAAGAATCCCAGGGCTTTGCAAAAGAGGGATGTGGCAGCACTGATATTCCCCACTCCAGACTCTATTCTGTACCACTGCCATAGGC
Source organism: Loriotus luctuosus (assembly GCA_035582745.1). Taxonomy (NCBI): domain Eukaryota; kingdom Metazoa; phylum Chordata; class Aves; order Passeriformes; family Thraupidae; genus Loriotus; species Loriotus luctuosus. The sequence goes on along the minus strand of JAWWEY010000055.1, from coordinate 68,076,943 downwards.
TCACCAGTTATCACCACTGGGGATTTGAATTTGAATTATCAGGGGGTTTTGGGGCAGTAGTTTTGGTTTTCACTGTCTAGTACCTGGCCATATGGAAATATATGGAAACAAGCCCTCCGTCCATGCAGTGGATGCTATGAAAAACACAGGGGTCACAAGGAAGAAATCAGAGATGCTAATCTTCAGGATCTGTCAACAGACAGATCCTGAAGATTTTAGTGGAGATGGAGTGAGCCCCCCACTACACCATCCTGCTCATTTCCCAGTCCACAGCCCCCACTTTTTCATCTCCACTTCACTTGGCACTGCTGCTACACCCACCTCCACAATTCCAGTACTCACTTGTGTGACAGCTCGTTCCAGCCTTGCAAGTGACAGGAAATTGTGGCAGATTTCACTAGAAAGGAGCTCTGGAAAGTTTACAGTAAGCTTGTTCAGCTTTGTCTGAGGCAACACCAAGTAGTAAAACCGAGGATGAGCTGTCAAATGTAATTAATTAGAAATCCCAAATAGCCAACCTTGCACACAAGAGATCTCAGCTGTATGTAAAATTAACAGCCCCAAAAGAAAGATGTAAACCCTCAGGTTTACTTCACTGAGGTGCAGGGAGCATCCAAAAGATGTTATCCATCATTAAACACTCACATCAATTCTGAATTCAGAGTAAAATCAGAATTGGCCTAGATCAAAGAGTGCAATGCAGCACTTTCTGCCTCTCCTCACTGTACACTCCAAAGACAGTAGCATTTTCAGATTTCTTTGTAGTACTACCCCAGTGACATACCAATGAGGTAATGTAATTCCTGAGGACTGCAGAAGAACATTAAGGATCATAAAGAGAGACAAAAAGAGAACATTAAGTTGGTTTAGATCCCCTCTCCTTTTCTTAAAAACGTCCTCTCATCTCAGATAAACAGAGGATTTTTCTTAGTTTATTTGCTTTTATGTCTGGATTTAGACATTGCCCAGCAGAGTTTTCATGAAAACATAATGCCTGTTTAAAATAGCACACACTTCAAATAAAAGATGTGTCTCACAATAAGATGAGGACAGAAAAAAACAACAAGAATGGTGACAAATTCTTTTAAATTGTTTCCAAATGATCTAAGTTTCCTTTAACAAAACAAGCACACAAATTACCTTGGGGTTTGCTTTGGGTTTTTTTTGTCGTGGGTTGTTTTTTTGAGATTTTTGAGCCTCAACCTCAAAATCATTAAACTGGCAGACAATTTGTTCTATTAATATCAGTGGAACAAACAAGTACTTAGAGACCAAGGTTCTGATGCTGCAGAAACCCTCTCACCCACAGCTGAACAACTCATGAACATCACTACCAATCTTTATCCCTGGGCTGAAAAACACCTTCAAACTCATAAAGGTAAATTTTAGGCAATTTTGGGGTTTTTTCTTTCTGTCAGAGCAACAACTGAGTGTATTTCTAGGAGCTCTAGGGGGATTGTGTGTCCAGAGTGGAGAGTGCACACTTGGATCAAGAACACTAATCACATATGCTTTCTAATCAGTGAGTGCAGTATCACCATCCCAATGCCTATTAAAAAAAAAATCTGTAGGACAGAAATGACCCCAAGCTCCAGATATCCATCATTTCTAAGGTCAGCTGGTCCCTGAAGGCATGTGTCTATTACAGGGCAAGAACAGGGGAATAACTGGAAGTCTCTGTTATTTTATGTCACCGTGGCAAGAACACTGCCTCAGAACATTTCCTCATTACTGGAAGCAAGAGTGCCATGCAGGGAGAGCATAAAGAGCAAGGTCATCTGTAAAATTGCCACGTTTTTTCTTTACATCCTAAAGAAGTCACTGTACTGAAGCTCCACAAGGAAGGTTTTAAAACCAAGGAGGACTCACATTGCTTGTGACACGTTCCCACAGAAACCCAATTTTTGGACTCCATTTACTAAATTGCCTGTAGTGACATCTGTAAATATTGCTTGATAGAAGCCATGAGGAAGACGTGACAATATTGAAAAAAATGTTGTTGCTGCTGATGCCTTGTGAAGGCTAAACTAGAACACAGGCTGGATGGAGTTAAAGAATAAAGCAGGGATTTATTAAAAGGATCTCCTCCATGGATCCACCTTGGGCAGCACAAGAGCCCAGCC
>JAWWEY010000055.1:68055307-68074720 GCA_035582745.1 Loriotus luctuosus | reverse complement strand
GGGAGAGGGAGTTTTTCCAAGCCCAGGACAAGGGGTAAATTTGGATGGGATATTGGGAAGAAATTCTTTTCCTTCCTGTGAGGGTGTGAAGCCCTGGCACAGGGTGCCCAGAGCAGCTGTGGCTGCCCCTGGATCCCTGGAAGTGCCCAAGGCCACATTGGATGGGGCTTGGAGCAGCCTGGGTTGGTGGAAGGTGTCCCTGCCATGGCAGGGGTGGGATTGGATGAATTTTAAGGTCTCTTCCAACCCAAATCATTCTGTGACTCAGTAATTCCCTGAATGACACTGCAAGGTGGGTGCTGAAGCTGAACACTGAGACACCAGATTATGCTCCAAACTGGTGCTCCTAAGGCAAGATAAATTCCTTTAGTAAATTTGTTTTTCCCCCCTCCTTTTATCTCTGGATACTTAAATCAATGCCACAGGTGTTTTCTTCTTTTTTTTTTTTTTTTTAATTGGCAAAACTGAATGAGTCACAGGATTAGAGATTCTTCTTCTGTCTCTCTAAAATGAGTAAAGAAACTCTTCAGATAAGGAAATTCAGAACACTGAACTCTCTTAGTGGCAACCACTTGTGCTTTCAAGGACAAGGACTCTCTGCATGGGATCTTATGCTGCCTTGAGGAAATGATATTTCCACTTCAGTCCCTTGTTTAGTTCAACCATTCATCACTGTTTCTTACATTAGCAATAGCCTTGGGAAAAACTTTTTTCAACGTTTTGAATGGGGACTGGGAATTAAGCACCACTCCCTGAAGGTTGGAACAAAATAACCTGTAGGGATCCTTCCAACCCCAACCATTCTGTGGTATGATTCTTGTCCCCTGCCCAAGACTGAAAGCAGCATTTAAATGTTATGTAAGGTCAAGGACTTTGGAAACAAAGTCCCAGACAGGTTTATCTGAATTTCATTTACAGTAGCACAGAAATGATATTGGCTAAAATAGAAGGAGGCAGAAACCCAAGAAGAAGAACTTAAAACTTATGATTTCATCTGGCCATGCTAAAATACCATTTCTCCTACAGAGTATCGCTTCAGAAATAGGACAAAAAGTGTAATTTAATAGGAAGAGGAAAAGGAAAGTTATTAAAAATTAATTATTTTCCTCCTCCAACACGACACACACATATTTCTGACGACCGTAGAATCATTGACTGATCATGGAATCATTGAATGGTTTGACTTGGAAAAGATGGTAAAGATCATCTCATTCCAACTCCTGTCATGGGCAGGGATGCCTCCCACTATCCCAGGTTGCTCCAAACCCTGTCCTTGGACACTTCCAGTGATAGTGGCTGTCTGTCTCCACAGGTAGAAGATACTCAGTGCCAAGATCTTTATTTACAAAAGCTGGGATATGCACAGCAGGAAGAAATGACTGTGAGCAGAACAAAAATAACAGACCCAGAGCCTCAGCACTCCCCTGAGTAATTGCACCTGAGGGCTGTTAAACAAACTGCCAGAGCCTGTGCTGTATTTACCACCCTGTGATGTTTATAAAAGCAAGATAAGGAGCACTCCTGGACATTATGATTGAGTAGACTTTAATCAGACAAGGTTTACAGCCTCCCTTCAGGGTCTGGAGAGCAGCTGGGGTTGTGCCTTTAAAGGGAATGAAGCTTCTGCCACTTCAAGCCACCTAGAAAGTACCATGTGTTGGAGGATGAGCTGGAAGGTGCCTTCCAACCCATAAATGTTTCTCAGCATCTCTACAAAAATCGATTTGGGCATTTTAAGGAGTTTCACCTCTGCACTGGTGAGTCCACAGCTGGGTACCCATTGCCACGTGGTCATGAGCAGTGACCTGACCCTCTCACTGTCCCAGGGAATCACAAACACCAGGCATGGCCACAGCTCAGAGCTGCCACCAGTCTCCAAAATATAACCTCTTTATGTATTATTCAAGTACCACAAATAAATTTTCTCAGAGAGTAAATGTAGTGGTTTGGAGCAGAATCAGCCCCATGGTGCATTTCCCATTCTGCAGCCGTGCCTCCTGCCCACAGCTGGGTACAAATGAGGAGAGTGCACTCTGGGAGGATTAGGAGGAGCTGAGATGGATGGCAAGGATGCTAAATCCTGCAGCCCACACACTGAAAAGCTCACAAGGTCAGTGCTCACAAAATACAGTTCTCTCTGTGCCTAAAATTCAAATGAAATGTTTTGATCATTACATCTCCTTAAATCATGATACTTGGAAAACCTTGTACAGGTAGGAGATGTGGGGAGCTGGATCTCCATGGAGACACAGCAACTAAAGCACAGTCCAATATTATGCAGCTGTTTTATCACATGTTGGGCCTGAACTTATCCTTTCAGAGCTCTGAAATGAGCTGGATGCAGTTTGCCTCAGCTTTTCAAAGATCAAGGACACCCACACCAAAGCCTCTGTGGGAGCACAGCTATTCCCACTAGGAATGGATGCAGCTGGCAATTCCTAAACTTCCTTTTCCTCCTCCCAAAAGAGCAGGAATTCTCTGCACCTCTCAGGTCCCAGGGATGAGGTTTCTCTCTGAATTCCTTTCCCTGGGACCAGCTGCTGTCCACTGGTGCTGTGCATGAAGAAAAGGATGGGACACGCTCCCAGCTTATGGGGGCATTCCCTGCAACCCCTGAATTTACAGGAAACAGTGCATGCAAAAATTACTTCACCTACTACCTGTGACCCTTCTCCAAAAGCCCAGGAGAGCTGCTCCCAGTGTGGATTTGATATGTAATAAATTTCCTTTTGTGCACCAAACCCTTTTCCTAAAATCCTGGAATGGTTTGGGTTGGGAGGGACCTTACAGATCATCCATGCCATGGGCAGGGACACCTTCCACTGTCCCAGGTTGTTCCAAGTCCTGTCCAACCTGGCCTTGGACACTTCCAGGGATGAGGTGGATTTTCCTCAGGTGTGTGATTTGCAGGGGCAGGCAGGACTGGGAGCTCCTCAGCAGCAATTTCAAATTTCCTCTTTAAAACCGGAATTAGACCATTCTGCAAATAACCCCCCACAACCCTCAGGTGCTTGAAAAAGGTGTGAAAATATCAAAATCACCTGATTTAATCAACTCAAAATCACCTGGTCTAATCAACTCACAATCAGTTTCTTTTGGAAAAGGGATGCACTTGACCAGGGCTATTCCTCAAGCAGAAAATTTATCTCTCAGCCTCTCCTTCTGTTAGAATTTCAGTCTCCAGAAAAACACAATGAACATGATTTGAGTTTGTTTTCTGGGCTCTACAAGGGCAGTCAAAAGAAAGGAAAAGTCTTAATTTTTTCCCAAGTTTAAATGAACCAAAGAAATTATCACAGAGGAATAGAAAGCAACAAAGAAATTTTGGATTGGGTCTGAATCAGGAGCAAAAACTGTCAGGTTACTCAGTGACTGCCACTTCCACAAGGTAAAGTGAATTTTTTAGACATAATTTTCTACTCTGAGGCTTTTTACTTGTTTGATAGGAGAAACTCAAATAACACTTAATATTGCTAAAAAATATTAAGCCTTTGCTTTTGTAGGTCTGCAACTTGTGAATATTTCAGTTGAGAATAACCAGTCTTTTTCTTCTGGGATAAGAGATTCAGATAAATGCTGGGTAAAACTGGTGGTAACAGCTTAGTTGAGAAGTCCTGTAATGGTTTTTCTGGTCTGCATGTTCCATTCAAGGATGATTTTGGTGTTCCTTATATCCCACCTGCTTGTCTTGAATCCTCAGGGTCATCTCCAGCCCTGTAGAATCCCATATGGCATCAGGCTGAGTAGGAGAGCTGGAGAAAAAGGAAACAGGGGCTTTTGGAGTTTTCTCCATTTCTATTTTCTCCATTCAATCCAATTTTTATTCCCAACCAACCATCATTCCTGATGGATCCCTGTTTTCCTGGGGAAGGCTGAACACTTGCCTGCCCATGGGAAGCCATGAACAAATTCCTTGCTTTGTTTTGTTGTGTTTATGGCTTCTCCTTCACCCATTTAACAATATTCATTTCAACAAACGAGTTTTCTCACTTTTAACCCTTCCAATTCTCTCCCCCATCCCTCTGAAGGGGTTTGGGGGAGAGGCTGAAGTGGGGCTGAGCTGCCAGCTGGGGTTAAACCATGAGCACAGGTAGGATGGGTTAGTTCAGATGGGTAAAAACGGTGGCTGAGTGTCAGAACCCAGGACATTCCTCTGGCTGCCCTGGAGAACTCGAGACCCTGGCAGGGGGCTCAGAGACCTTGGCATGGAGTCAAAAACACCTGTGCCTTTGATTTTAACCTATGGAAACAATTGCCAACTTGTGTGAAGATGTACAAGCCACAAGAGTTTGAGTAGAATGATAGTAAATTTATCACAGGGTGAAAAAGCAGAATTTTGGGGTTTAGAATGGGGGTTCAAGAGGCAAGATGGAGAAATCTGGGTGTGTCCTGTCCTTCTTCTCCTTCTTCTTGTCCTCCATCTTCTGCTGTGATGGTGACACTTCTGGATTGGTTTAGAGCAGAGACAGACTGTCTAACATAGGTGATAGGTATTGGAAAATTATTGTAAATAAAGTACATGTAGTTTTTAGTATAAAAAGCTAACACCACCCCAAGGTGGTCAGTGTGCCACAACCCAACCTGCTGGACAGATCTCAGCAGGTCAGAGAAAGAATGTAATAGATAAGGGAAAATAACCTTGAAAACCAGAGCTGAGGAATCTCAACAACTTCTTTAGTCGCTGGGCTGGGAAAAAAAGACTTTTAATACCTCAGGGGCCATTTCAATCACAGAAAACCAAAGAGTGGTGAAACTTCAAGCCTTCGAGGAGGGAGAGTGACACAGGACATGCACTTGGACTCCCCAGCCTCACACTTTCCCAGAAACACCTTGTGGAAACCCCTGAGCCAGAAATGGGAAGCCTGGGGCTGGCTTTGGTGGGCTGAGTGACTCCAGGTTCCTTCAGAGATTCCCTGCACAGGAGTGTGTGCACCATCTGCCAGCCTGGGTCACAACTTCCCTGCTACCAGAGACCATCGTGGGCTCTGGAAATCAAAGAGCAATGGGCTCTGCTGCACAACAGCAAATGTAGCACCCAAAACCTGCTAAGAATGCATAGTGAGGCATTTTTCTTCCAGTTGTGTATGACAACAGATGCTTTCATTATTTTCTTCGAAGAAAACAAACATAAAATAGAAAATTGGATTAAAATTACCACTTTGCTTACAAGGTTAAAGCAGTCAAAGGAAAGGAAATTCAGGCTGCCTGTGAACCCTGAAATTGCTCAGTTCTTGCATTACCCAACAACACGATACTTTTCCCATGGAACCTCTCATGGTTTTCCTCATCAGGGCACAACTTCAGCACACAAGGGAAGGCTGAAGGATGCATAGATGATGTAAAATCTCATTAATCCTGAATTTTAGGCACCACACTCAATAACACACAAACCTACTTTAACATGCTTTGAATGTTATTACTGTAGATGGTGTTTCCTCATTGACACAATAACACAGGTACAAAAAATAATAACAATTCCTCAAATGTAATACAAACAATTCCTCAGATGTAATACAACTAAAACTACCCATACAATCCAATGTGCCATTTAGGGAAACAACAAAAAATAATCTGAAAAATTAGTGTGGCTCTATCCAAACAGATTTTTTTGTCATATTCCAGATGAGGAAATCATTTTCTATTCTAGAAATTGTTTTCAATTTCCAAGCTGGCACATGGAACCTCAGAGCCAGAAGCACAGCTGGAAATCTGTGGTACTTTGTACAGTGACAGAGCAAACAAAATCACACATCTCCCCCAGGATCCATGCACCTGGAAATAGCAAGAGACAGGCTACTAGAAATGTGCCCTCCATCACAAACACCTTCAGCTGTACTGGCAGAAACACAGGGTTTTGGTGACTGGTGTCTGCTTTCCAAGTTTGGTATTGCTTCCACATATTAGCAGTCAAAGAACAATGTATTTAAAAGAGAATAGCATTTAAACAATAGCATTTAAAACAGAATAAAATTCATGAAAGAAGAGGAGCACTTACACTGAAATGTCAGTCAACACTTGTCGTGCCCTTTACTAGATTTTTGGAACTCCTGGTTCAAAGGGTTTAGGATGAATATCTAAAAAGGGGGGGTTCCTTCTTCACACTGTTTTAGTATGTTACATCTCAGTGTTCAGGAAGGGCCAGCCAGGAGAAACCTACAGCCCTTCCTTTCTTCCTGCCCACACCTTGTGAATTTTCACTCACACCTTGTCGAAACTTCTTCCCTACTGTTTTCACACAGGGATATATCCTACACACAAGCAGGACCCATTGAAAAAAAAACAACAACCCAACCTTGTTCACAAGAAGAAGTTCTGGGGGAGAAAAGCCACACACACAGACGAGAAAGTGAAGAAAAGAAGAATAAGATGTTACTTACTGGTTAGCACAGTGATTGATCTTGCTGACTTGGAAACCATATTTGAGTTGACCACCAAGAGAGTCACTATGTAATACAGGCCATGGTATTTGGCATTAAAAACCACAGGGGCAGGTAAAGTGCTATTGAATTCGTCGAACTGGAAAAAGTAGTTCTTGGATTCTCCAGCTATCTTCACGACATAGACAGAGGATGAGCTCACCACGTCTGAGGCCTCCAGGGACACAACGATACAATTGTCCTCTCTGACAGCAACTTGGAAAGGCTCTGCACTCTACAAGACAAGAATAAAGAGTTTGTTGAGGTAAAATCTTGCATTTTACTTTTTACCCATTTCCCTTATTATTCATAAGATACTCATATTTCCAAAACTTGGAAGGGTTCTGCACTCTACAAGGCAAGAATAAAGAGTTTGTTGAGGTAAAATCTAGTATTTTACTTTTGCCTATTTCCCTTGTTATTCAAAAGATATTCATATTTGCAATAAAGTTACATCTTGTATTCTGCTGGAGAGTTAACATCAAACAGGAGCAATTATTTCAGGCTGCAATTCACAGCCAGCCAAAGCCCACAAGTATCTGATTATCAGAGGCCAGGCTCTCTGCAGCAGAGGCTGGATCCTGCTGTGTGTTTTCTGGTACTCCACATACTCCATTCCTTACACCCTGAGGAATAAAGCCTCTGTCATCCTTTCATGAGGAAAGGTGAAGTAGAGCAGAAGGAGGATGAGATTGTAAAGGGTATCAGGGCAAGAGGATTTCCAAAAAAGCCTCAATGTCATTTAAATCCCCCCAAAAAAGAGGTGATTAAATCAAGACTCTTATCTTGCAGAAACAGGATCATATATTCCTCAACATAACATATTCTGAAAGCCTACAACTGAAGAATAATTTTGGGTACTGCCTAAGCTTTTCCAAATGGGTATTGCATTAACCATATTTGCCCATTTCAGCAAGGACCAAGTGCTAAGCAGCTCTACCACTATGTCCATAGTTTTGGCTGGCACTTTTTATTTCCTAAACTACAGCATTTAATTTTCAATATTTCTTTTATTAGTAGTAGAGAAAAAGGAGCAATTTAACCTTGTTTTCATGTGTCATGAGTGTGTTAAGCCACTGCCAGATGAAAACACTTTCCTTTTTATTAATTTCAAACCAGCTGTCAGGAGAAGCACTTGTTCTCTACAGGAATTTCAAAACAGATTCATGCAAATTAATGAAAAGGAAACGTTCAAGCTTACTTTAAGAGTTGCCTTTTTGTTTATTAGACCACACCACAGCTTATAATTATTTTACCCGCCACAAAAATTGTAATAGCTGGTTTTCAGTTCCCAACTCCACAGTACTTTTTTCCTTCATGTTTCACAGGCTGAGAGCTCTCAGGGAAAGGTGGAACTTTAGTTTGCAACTTCTTTGATCAAGTTGTTCCTGTACCAGAGAGAGCTAGAGACCTCCTTCAGAGATTAATTCTAGCAGCCTGACCTCCTATTTTCTTGTGGTTTTGTTTAGTGCTTGTTCTTCCATGGAAACAATATTTCTGGGATTTATGCTGCAAGAACCAGGATCCCTATTTGGAATTCACACATCTGGTGTTGCCAACTCCTGGCATTCAAAAAAATACCTCAAAAAAAAAAGATAAAAAAAACCCCCACCACAACAACAACAATAACAACAGAAATAAACTGGCCAAGAATAAATAATTGGTTGTAGGAGTGTAAGATTCAAACCAGCAGCAGTTTGTCTTTCCATTATTGATGGTATTATCATTGGGCTTTGACATATACAGTCTACCTAAGGTTTTACCACCCTAGAGGCAAAGCCACAGGCTTGAGACAGAGCCCCTAAGCAAACCCTCCCATCTGATCCAGGAGGAGAACAAGGCACAAAGCACATAATCAGTGCCACCCAAAGAGGATAACCTGTCTAGACAGCTCCAAGCCTGAGATTAAAAACAGAGGCAATGCAACTTCAGCTGCTGACTTGAGGCTTGTTTTAGTTAGTCTTTTAAAAAAATTACTTTTAAGTTGTTAAAATTGTATCTGCCAATGTTATCAGTGGGAGAATATTTTGGTATGGAAGTCTGGGTAATTTTTCACAGATGGCAAAGCAATTGCTCCAAAAGGTTTTACATTATAAACAACAACTACAAAAAAGCTTCCATGTGTTTTCCCCAGCCTGAGCTGAATTCAACAGGCTTACCCTTGAGTAGATCAAAATTCTACATTTCAAGTGGTTGTATTTTGCCTTAAATCCCAGTCTAGCATTTGGATTCACACAGACTCAAACATTTAACTGGGGATTAGGCTTAGATCTGGTCAGAACCAAGTAGAGTTCTCTTATCCTTCTTCCTCCCTATTTCCTTTTCACTGAGAAAATGTGGAATCAATCCTACTTCAGCCCTCCTGGTGTGGGAAGACAGGAGAGGGAAGGCACAGGTGTCCTGGCTTTCCAGAAGCACATGCACTATTCTAACACAGAAGCCGTGGTTGTCTTCCAAGACCAAGCAAGGACTCAGCAAGGTTATTTCTGCACACTAAGCTTGCAGTTCATATATAATTCCACAGAAATCTGTGGGTTTTGACCTTCCACAGACTTGCATTTGAATGCTTCACTAGAGGAAAAAGAATGGTGTTGTCTCTGAAATTATTCTGGCCTTCCCTTGGCCGTGGCACTGAATTCCACAGCTCTGACTCCACGTGCCTACCTGGCTACAGAGAACCAGCCCAAAGTGCCAAATGAATTCATATGTGCCAACAAACAGTTCAAAGCAAGTTCCTTATAGCTGAATGCTATAAATCAATTGCTATGCTAATCAAGTACAGCTGGAAATTAAGCATTTAATTGCAGAGTCATGGACATTCCTAGGATATAATTAGATATCAGGCAATGCTCGTATGGGTTGTGATTTTACTCTTTGATTCTTCCATGGGTATTGTATTAACCATGATGAAGACCATGCTCTTATTTTTTCCCCTCTCAATGTTTTCTTGAATCCACAGCAAGCACTATTCAGCAAATGGGTCACAAGCCCTCTTCAACAACTCCCACAGAATTAGCATGGAATGCTTCTGCCAGTTAAATAAAACTCTCAGACATTTCCTCTTGTTACCTATGACACCTGCCTGGGGTAAATAGGTTTTTTTTGAGTCCTCTACCACCTTAAGCACATGGGGATTATGAAATGATAGCTTCCCTCATCCATGTCCAGATGCTTTGGAAGCACTGCTGCCATGATGCATTTTTTGAGGGCCATCTCCTTAGCCGCCCTGTGCCCCATCCAGCCCATCACTGTGCCCCTCTGCAGGATGCATCCCTCTCTGGAGTGGCCCCTTTCCAGTGATTGTGTGTCCCTCTGTGTGCTTTCCAACTGCTGCATGCAGGGGACACATGGTATGGGGGAGACATCTGCTCTTTATTATCCACTGTCTCTTGAAGTAACTTTTAGCCTTTAATTTCTAAGATTGTAGTGGCAGAGCAGAGATCAATAAAAAGAATAGGTAATTAGCATGTCATGAGATGAAATAATTTATCTCCTTTGGAATATATTTTAAAAAGAACAGACCATTCTGGCCATCCTTCCTTCAAGTTGTACAAGGGCAGGGTTACCAGCCAGGACTGGGCTTGTGATTTTGAAAAGGCCAAGAAAAAAAGCTGAGTATTTTCTCTAAGCACCACTGCAAGTGACAAACGTGCCCCACTTAACTAGATTGTAAAGCCAGTGTGTCTTAAGACTGACAGCATCAGTATGGTAAATACACATTTCATTACTTCTGGTCAGCTACCTCCAGGATTTAATTTGCTGGTGTCACAGCTTGAGCGGCTGTTTCACGCCTGTGGGGAGGTTTGGCAGGGTTTGTGCATTCAGAAACAAGTTATTAGCTCCAACTTCCTTCCTAGTTTATTATTACAAGCTCGTGCCACGATAAAGCACTTAGAAGAAGAAAAAAGAAGGAGGGGGAGAAGTAAATCCCACAATGTGACGCCTGTTCACAGCCATTTCCAGTGCAGGGATGAGTCATGTAAGTGGAATTTCCAGCCAATAACCAGGTCCCAATTAAAATAAAAAGGAAGGGGAGGCAAGGAGATATATAACACGTCAAATAAACAATATCCAAAGAGTAATAGGAAAATAAATGGTGTGCAGCAGAGCTCAGAGTCCTCTTTTCAGAAGTTTATATCCTCGGTTTATTTCCATACAACAGAATGAGTTTTACACATGAGGAAGAGATCAAAGCTGCAAAACAACTACTGATTTTAAGTACTGTAGCTTCTGAATGTCTCATTCTGAAACACATTGTGCCAGAACCAATTACTAGAAGTGCAAGCAGTTACAAGTTCTGCTGACTTTAAGGGGAGCTGTGTCCACTCATCAGCTCTGTAAAATTACAGTACTGGTAACTGCATCTCATTATCTAATGCCAGACAAATGGAGCTAAAATCCCAAACAAATCTGACTTTTGTCAGCTTTTGCAGAGTAAATCCTGCAGCATTCACAGAATTTTCAAAGTAAGCAGGAGCAAATTTTAAAGCTATGAGGATCTACTTCTCAGGCACCATACTGATCACCTACTGCATGATGCAGGACAAAAATAACATCCATGCAAGTACAAGAAAATATTGAACACTACTATATCCAGACCTCTTGGGTGAAATATTGGCTATTCAGTGAGTGATTCTACTACACTGTGATATATTTTGTCCTAGTGGCCAATAATGTTCATTTCATTCTAAATCATTTGATGACTCATTCTCACCACGATTCATCTTTCTTAATCTTAGATACTTAAAAGGAATGACTAAGCCAGGATGACCTTTTCAGACAGAACACCTGTGGGATTCACCTAAGACTGGAATTAATTGTGAAAAAGCACTGAACAGCCAAAGGGCTGATGGCCCCAGCTTGGCAATATTCCTGCAGTCCTCTGTCATTGGGTGCAGTGAGTCCAAGCCTTACAAAAAAGACAGCACTGGGGTCCAGATTTCAGGATCCTGGCCTTTGCTACAACCACAGAAAGCAGGTAAGAAATAAATAGCACTGCAAAAGATGCTTCCTTGGAATTGCTAGCTATCATTATTAGCTCCTAGAGTTTAAACAAAATAGGTAAAGACATCCTTAAAGAACTTGGGGAAGCACATCCTAAGCTTTCCATGTGTTCCAGTGAGTTCTGGAGCAGGCACAGACTTCAGTGCTGACTGCAAGAGGAAAGAATTGTTTGACATGATCTTCAAAATTGTGAACAAAAGTGCTACAACCTTCTGACAGAAATGTAAAGACTTCTGGAAAATAAGGATGTTTATTTCTGAGGCTTTTGGTTTTAGCTACACTTTCCCACAGGTTGTGTAAAGATCATCCCTTAATAAACACACCTCAGAAGAAATACTCCATGGGAAAAAAAATGCAAATCTGTATAGTTGAGATTTTCCATGCAAAAAGGAATATTTTAACATGTAAAAAGATAGCAAAAGCTGCAGTTCTCAATAATTTATGGTCTGCGATTCAGGTTAACACATCATTTCTGGCATTCTGCTCTATGAATAGTGTCCTCAGCCCTGTTGCTATTCTGAGTCTCAAAAAGCCAGCAACAACAATCCTCTGGTCATATTTTATAAATGAGTTTCCACATTTCTTTGCTCTGGGAGGTAGCTCTAAAGGGATGAGTATTTTTTCCCATCTCTGCCCACAAATGCAGAACACGGGGGTGGGTTTTTTATAAGCAAACATCATTATGGTGTGTACAGCCCACCATGTTTTGCTGCCATTCTGAAGTTAATAACCTGGAAGGAAATATTTCTTCACACAATCAACTGCTACTACAACAGCATTAAGTAGACTCCAGAATGCTAATTTCAGTAAGGTTTATATCTAATGTATTTTAGCTGTATGTCCCACTGTTAACATGCCCAATACTTGACAAATTATTGCTAAATATGTATTTCTAGCCCATCTTTCTAGTGCAGAGGGCAACACCCAAGCACAGTGATTCAGAGGCTTCGATGTTAACAAGGTTTAAAACTAAGTTAGGGCTTCTAGGATGGCTTTTCTCCCTGCACATGTGCACCCCAAATACACCAGGAATTCACACCCAGGCAGATATAGTTTGGTTTCTCTCCAGTCTAGATTTTTAGCTTTTCCCTAGTACTAAAATTATGTCAAAAAAGCCTAATTCTGCTGAAAGAAAATATGACTTTGATATGAAAGAAAATATGATTTCCCTTCTCCAACTCAGATCTTTATGGAGCCTCTGCAATTAAAGTTTAGCCATCCCTTGTGGATGTAGCCAAACACATGCCAGATGAACCTTGTGCTTTAATTAAAATGCATCTTCCCTCTTGAGCCTGTATGTGAATAACAGAAAATGAAAAAGGGCACAGGAAACATATCATATTGCCTCAAATCCCTTAATTCCACCAAAAGGGCCCTTCTCCAGTCAATCCTTGCTCTCTGGGACAAGAATGAGAGCAAACTTCTGCCTGAACCAATGGTAAAGTGATCAGAGCTGAACACATGCCAGGTGGGAGGTGTTGGTTGTATCCCCTGCTAAATTCCAAAAAGGAACAAGTAAGAGGAAAGGAAGAGAAAGATAAACTCCATGTACACATTATCCTGAGAATATACACAGCATCCAGCAATTAAGAAGGATGGTGTGTAATTAAGCACAGCTTCCACCTGCAACTGCAGCTCACTGCCCATCCCAGGAGGGAGGAACAGATCACCTCATGACAAGGCTGAAGGAGAAGGCAGACTGAACAAATGAGCCACAAATTCAGGTAGATTTTGAAGAATTTGATGGTTAGAAAGAAGTCTCTCCCTTGCATGGTGAGAAACAAATCTCTGAGGTGTTGCAAAGTGCCCCATTGGGAGATGAGAGGGCACACACTGGAGATGTGGCTTTGGGTGATGAAGGACAAATTCATTCATGCTCAGCCCTTCAGCTCCGAAACTGTGGCCTCACCTCTGCCAAAAATGGAAGTCTGTAACAGAAGCTTCTGATGCTGAACCAGCTTCTGAACAGCTATTGATGCTGAAAGGTGATACTAGGAAGTTACACAGAAAATTCCTGGTGTTCAACAGAACAGGAGGACTGATGTTGCATCATGAGAAAACAATTCCAGCAGTGCTGTGCAGCTGAGATGAACTGGATTGGAGGCAGCTGAATTTCATACTGCATGCTGAGAGTATGACAGAAGGGTAGAGACTGACCTGGTGGGTCCTGAAAGAGTGGAAAATGCCTCAATTTTGAATTAATAGGGTGCATATATACCCTTCACATGTGCACAAGTGAACTAGTTCATAAAGGCAGAATGCAATGCTTTGCTACTTGCATTATCTATGAAGAGCACAGCTGGGAGGGAGAAAAATTGGAGACCAAAGTGGTTATTAAATTAATTTGTAATCACAAAGCAATGTAAGGGAAAATGGTGGAAGAGAACCAGACTTTCTCTTCCCCCCCATGTTGATCTGTAATAAGAGAACAATGAATTTACTTGCAGATAGGGGCTATTCCAGAATCCCACTTCTTTGTTCCATATCTGCAAATGTTTTTAAAGGGGATTAGGCACCAAAGTGCCCTCAAGTATTTTCAAAATTCTGAGACTACTAGAGAGGGTTTGACATTGGGATGCATTTAGAAAATAAAACTAAACCCCCCCCCCAAAAAAAACCAACAAACACAAAACCCAAAACCAACAACAAAAAAATGAAACAAAACAAAACCCTCAAAAAAACCCGCAAAAAACCAAGCCCACAAAAAAAAAAAAAATTAAAAAAACCAAAACCTGTTCCAAATCTGGTTTTATGACTTCACATCAGTCTGGTGCTTACCTTAAACGAATGGTCTGCCTTATTGATGGTCATTTTTCTATCACCCCCTGCCTCTCAGCTCCCCAGAAAAAAAGCTGCAAACACCCACCACCCTTTCCTCACAGGTCACAGGAGTCATGGCAGGTCTGGAAAATCCAAGTCTAAATCCAGATCAGCAGTTTTCATATTCCATGCTTACTACCGTGCTTCCCTGAGCCATAACTGTAATGTGGCTGTGCCTATCCCTGAAAGATTGCTCACTCAGGTTCAAGTACAGGTTTATTTTTTTTCCAGATCCAAGTGGAACCTGATGTTCTGCACTTCGATTACCCTGTGGTGTCCCTGTGCTGTCTAAACTGGCAAGAGATGAACAACAAGCTGTTGAGATTTCTCTCTTGTTATTTATATATAGTTTCTGCAGATGAATGGTGTTTTTTTCTTGCTAAAGTATTTGCTGTGGTAAAGGGTGTGTGTGTATATGAGTGTGATTGATTGTTTTGCTTGGTAAGGGGGTTTGGTTTTTGCTTTTTTCTGACCTGTGCTCAAAGGGAAGCAAGCTGACAGTGCCATTTCCCTGATTACTAGCAAGAGATGAGCTCTGTGCCTCTTTGTACAGCACAGGGTCAATTGCAAATCCACACAGAACATTTCAATTGGAGCTCCAGCCTGATTGTCAATTCATTTCTAGCGTGGCTTTAGGCTCAGTTCAGCCATTTGTAGCAATCTGCTAAGTTCATACCCACAGAAGAATGCTCTGTCACACTGGCAGTGTGCTGCTCAGAAGTCATAAACACCCCCAAACTCCAATGCTGCAAAGGTTCAGAACTTGTCACTGCCACCCTGCCCTGCAGGGACAGCTCCAGCAGGATTTATTTGGTTGCAGTGTACCCAGCATTTTGTTTTTAGCACAACTGCCAGAGGCTGACTTGAAGGAAGAGAAAGAGAGGAGTGAATACAAAGAGCTCAGGAAATGGAGCCAGGACACTCAGCTGCTGGAAAGTCCTTCCAGATGTAAAAGTGCCACCCGAGCTGCCCAGAGCAGGAGACTGCCCAGGGGACAATGACTGCTGTTGCCTAAATAAGAACACCTCAAAGATTTTCTGTCCAGAACTTTGTGATGAGACTTCTGTGCTTAGTGTGGGATTAATCTGGCTTCATTTTATCATAATAAAAATTGGGTGTGGCGTCAAATCTTATCATCCAGCTTCCCTCTCTACTCTGTAGGGAGAGAGGGATCTGAAGAATTTGATTTACCCACTTACCCTTAAACAAGCTGCATCCTGCAGATGCTTGTCTCTGTGCACCTTCCATTTAAACACCAAGAGCCAGATGAGAGCAGAAACAGCTGTGTATGGTTTGATGGCAGCTGCAAGTCAGATTTTTAAAGCCATTTTTATGTATTATGGCTCCTAGTCTTTTTTTCTTGTCCAAATTGATATTATAAGGTTTCAATTTTGTTTACTTATTCTCTTTTTAGCAGTATAAAAGTGCATGATGGACGTGACAGAGCAAGGCAAATAACTTTAAGCACACGGAAGATCCTAGTCAGCAAAAGATGCAAGCATGTCCATAAATCCTTTGCCTCTGTGACACAGGCAGGCCCTGAGTACAAAGAATCAATCAGGAGATCAAGGTCTCTTTTCTGGAGCTGCCAAAGAGTGATAACCCCCGAAACTTCCTTCTAATTTGTTCTGAGTCTTTTATGAAGTGAGGTTGCTAAAAAGTCATTCAAAGAACAATAAAAGTCTTGGTCTCTTAGGTGATGCTGAGGCTCCTGCTCTGCAGGTTTAGTGTTCTCCTCACAGAAATTATTATTCCTTGCTGTGGTCATGTGGGTTTTACACTTGGCAGCTATTCAGTGGCCAACAGGGATGCAGTCAAACCACCACAAATACATTCATCAGCCCAATATCTCAGGCTGAGGTAGCTCAGCAGTAATGGCATGGGGAGCAGACACATTAAATTTCTGTCTGGTTTGGCAGCTACAGACCCTGAGAGTGCAGAACTGAAAGAATTAAACTTTTGCCATTAGCTTTCTTTTATATATTTCTCTTTTAATACCTGACAGAGCTTTTCCCCAGGCATGACAATGGCTAGCCAGGCAAGAGAAGGCTTAATAAACTGAGAGATGAAATCAGCTGAGAAAAGGCTGAGTGGAAATTGGCAATGAGAAGTCTGTTCCCTGCAGTAGAATTGACTGTAAAACAAAAATATAAATTTTCTGAATGCTGTTTCCTCATTTTAACTCAGGATGCTAAACCTCTGTAGTGTCTTCTGGAAAGGATGAATTTATAAACAGCATGGTCTTAAATGAGTCAATATGACCTTTCCCAGACATACACCACAGTAAATACTCACTGAGCTTTATTTCATAGGCATTAACTCACTGCTAATATAAAAAGCTTTCAGGCTGCTAGACAATGCAATATGTAATCCTATCATTCTGACATTTAAGAATATGCACATTTTAAAAGTGATAATGATTTTCGTTCCTAGTTACCTTCTAGATATTAGTTCACCATGTATTTTTTTTATGCTGTAATTTTCTTCTTCCATTTTATGAAGTATTTTTGTTGCCAGTGAAAGGGAAGGATAAGGATGAAGGATGATGACATGGATCTTTTGTCTTCTATTTAACTCACAGCAAGTGGTGCTTCCACACATAAGCACTGGTCATTCTGCATTATATATATATTATCATATATATAGAATAATTAAATTATATATATATACACATATATATATATATATATAAAAATAAAATCCAAGCAAAAATACATTTAGCCTGGTTGTTTGACTGCCATTTGCAGGACTTAGTGTGGCAATTTCTCAATAACTGCAGTGTAAATATACAAATCTCTCTTATCTCATCAACTCCTGCACTTCAAATTCAAGCAATACATACATTGCTTAAGATCCTACCCAGCTCTTTGACTGAACCAAAATATTTTCATGATCTTCCTGGGAGCACACCTGCCTGTACTTTAGAATTACAAAACTGACATGACTCTTTTTTCCTAAATTTGACCATAAAAAGTCACAAGGAAAGTTCTGTAAATGTATATGGTGTCCTATAACCCAGATAAATATCTAGAATACCCTTCAAAAAAACAGAACTGGGCACCAAGGTATTTTTTATGTTAAGTTAAATGTGCACCCTCAAACCTCTCCACCTTCCCAGCCTGGCCCTTCATGTACAACAGAAAGATGTAAGAAAAGGCACACTGGCAGCACTGAGTACCTGTGTTAACAGAAGCAGCTTCATCTCCAAGCCAAATGAGTGGTTTCTCTTAGTTATTTATAGCCCTTCTAAATTTTAATCACTTTATTTACTTATTCCCTGCCAGGTCCCTACTGACCACACTCAGTTTTCCCTCCTCTTCCACTCCAGTGTGCTCATAGAGCAGTGAAAGCTCTTTATTTCCAGTATCAGTCTAAAATGTTGTTTCTCAGCTCAGGTTTACTCTGGATGCAATTCTTGCCTCCTAACTCAGGTGCCAGGAGAGCCAATGGACAGAAGTATCCTCCTGCCCAAGCTGTTTCCACCAGCCCTTAGAAATTTAAAGCAGCAGAAAAAGAAGGCTGGTGTTTCTTTGGGGTTCTGTTTTTGTGGCTGACAATAGGTTACATCAAGTGTTGTAGCTCTGTTTCTGTGATGTTTTCTCACAGAAGAAACCTGAGGCTTAGTGAGTCATGGAGTTTTCTGTCCCCCCCCCCCAAACTCCAGAGGAGAAACTCATCACCCAACAGCACCCTGAGCTCCCTGCAATTCACAGCAGCAAAAGTCATTTCCAAACAACAGCTTCTCCACAGCTTAATGAAACACCAGTAATAGACTCTGCACTGAGCTCAAGCACCAGGCAAAACTGACTGACTTAAATTACCACAAGGATTAGGACCATAAACACAATCAGCTGGCATAGTTCAGTCTATAAACAAAAAATGTATTTACCTGTGGCAACAAAATGAGCCTTGCTGTCCTTATCTCTGCTACTGCAAGCACTTAAAGCATGCATGTGAAAGTGAACATTCATGCTTGCACTAAGTATTTGCATGTTTATGAGTAAACTGTAATCAGTTTGACAGTATTCTTCTTTCTTGCCTTATTAGTCCTGTGAGCTCTTCATTCAGTCCTCACACTTTGCATACCAAAAAGGCACACAGGGAAAAAACATCAACATCCTTGTGAAGCTGCACACAAGCACAGAATGTCTACATAAATAAGAAAATTAGACCCAAAGACTAGAGACCATGCTCCAAAGAGCAGCAATTGGTATTGGCCATGTAAAAAGAGAAGCTGGGGAAATCTTGGATTTTTTTTTCCCCATTTGTCTCTACTTGAAAGAGGGGAAAAAAGAGACATGCATGACTGATGGTAATGGAAAACCTATTTGTGTCCAATTCACTGGAGAAAGAGTGCAAGGACATATCATCCTTGTGAAACAATTTGTCCTGTATTCCTTGAGCCAGATGAAAGTCCCATTATGTACAAAACAACACGTGCAGATGAATACAGATTTGGGAGATCTATTATCCTCTCAATACGCTGCCTTGGTGTAACTTCTGTCACGAAAAAGGCTCTTTCCAAGTGCCTCACACTGTCATAAAGTGTGACTTTTTCCACTAACCCAGAATAGATTTGAAAGAGCGCAGCAGCACTGAGGAGTCATTCATGATCAGGGCTCTTGCTGTGAAACAAAACTGGCACATGCTCCTGGAACCCACAGCAATTAACGAGTGTGAAATCAAACAGCCACACCACACCGACTGCTCCCAGCGCAAAAATAGAAATGAAACAGCCACATCTCCATAGCCCTGGATGGCTTTGCAATTCAGAGGGACCTTTGTGAGCACATAACAGCTTCATTGCCTCAGATGAAGCTGGTGCTGATGTATTTGAACTCCTCAAAATCCTCCTCTTCACCCCGCTAGGAGACACGAGGTGCTCTTATCTCAGACGCCGCTCATTACTGATTCCCTAACCTGACAAGGAGTTTGTGCAGGAACAGAAGATTTTTTGAGATCTAAAGAATGATTATGAAGTGACACATGTATGATCTTTGCAAATCTAAGTTTTTTTTCCTCTTGCAGTGCTGAGGAAAAAAGCCAAAAAAAGCCCCCAAAAACGCCCCCCAAAAAACCTAGAAAAACAGAAAAAAACCCAAGAAACCCCCATCTCCACCCCCAGAAAAAATTTAAAAAGCAGAAAAACAAACCAAAAAACAGGAAAAAAACC
>JAWWEY010000055.1:68023214-68055036 GCA_035582745.1 Loriotus luctuosus | reverse complement strand
AAAAATACACACAAACCCCCCC
The DNA here is from genome assembly GCA_035582745.1 of Loriotus luctuosus. Lineage (NCBI taxonomy): Eukaryota > Metazoa > Chordata > Aves > Passeriformes > Thraupidae > Loriotus > Loriotus luctuosus. The sequence continues at coordinate 68,055,014 of JAWWEY010000055.1, read as the reverse complement.
AAAAACCCAAAAAAAAAAAAACCCCACCAAAAAAAGCAGAAAGAAAACCCAGGAAACCCCTGCCCCAACCAAAAAAAACCCAAACAAACAAACAAAAAAAAGAATAAAAAAACAAAAAAAAACCACAAAAAACAAAACAAACAAACCAACAAACAAAAACAACAACAACAAACCAGAAAAAAACCACAGTAAAAAAGGGGGAAAAAGAAAAAAAAAAGAAAAGAAAAGGAAAAATAAAAACAATTAAAAGAAAAGCTTTGAGGCACCATTCTTGGTTGAAATCTGCTACACTCACATCACAAATAACCAATTCCAAACACACAAAATGACGGTTTTGCCAGGAAAAAAGCAGTCTGCATCTACACATGGTAAAACAGAAGCTGGAAGGTAAAGACCATGCTGGTTTACTAAGTAGTCCTGGAAAAGCCAGTAGCTCTCATTCAGATGCAGTTCAGAAAAACACAATTGCCCAATCTGGCCTGAATATGGCTGATGTTAATGTTGATTTATGTTTGTTAAGAGACCTCAAATATTTTACCTGAAGCTGAAAATCTTGCATGTTATTTTATCCACACTTAAATTTCGAAAAATTATTATGAATATATTTGATGTCTACATCTTACATGGATAGTTTTGGTTTATTTCATGGTGAATATTTCATGTGAGCTAATCCTAGAAATTTCAGAATGCTTTAGCAAAAGCAGTTCAAGAATGAGGAGCTAGGGAGAAAGACCAAGAGCACAGATAGAACAATGATTATAATTAAAACAAAACTCCTCAAAGGGCAGAAGAAGCTACAACTGTGAGAACTAATTGATTTGATTCTACATACACAAAAAATGATAAGAAAGATTTTGTACTGGTAAGACAGATTTATTTTTTAAAGAGAGATTTAATTAAATGCCTCTCAGATTTTTTTTCTTCTTTGAAATTTTAACTGTCAGGCGTCATATCCAAAAGAAAAAACCAATACCATCCAGGAAGTAATTATCTGCATTAAATGTGCTGTTTGACTTCTTTCCTGCTACAGTGATCTCTGCCAGAAGGAGAAACCAGGGAAGTTGGGGGAGGAGGGGGAAAAAAAATTGATTCAGCAATTTGAGAAGATAAATACATTTCTCTGTGTCTCAAACAACAGAGGGAGGGCTTGTTCTGCAGGGGGAGCAGCACCAGGTGGGGAACAGCAAGGTTTATTTTAGTGAATTTATGTCATGTTGGAAACTGGAGGAGCAGAAGGGGCTTGACACAGCATTGTCTGCTGTGAATAAAAAACCCCTGCAACCACCACCCATAAGAGCTGTTCTTGCACCTTGGGTGATCAAATCTGGGGCTTGCCCAGCTCCAGCCACTCTGGCTCTGCCCTCCTCTGCTGGTTCCAGTTCAATACCACATCTTTCTGTGTCAGTTCTCAAGCTGGATGCAATCCTCTCATTCTTAGAGCCCTGTTCATAAATGTTTTATTTCTCCTGACTTTGGTTTAGCCCAGCTCCTGTTATCCTAGATAATTAAGAGTTGGAAGTGAACACTTAATATTCAAAACATTTCCTGTGTGTTTTGATGATGTCAGCTTTCATGTTGAATCCTTTCACTGGTTTGGCACTATAGGACACGAAACAACGCGAGTACACACACTGCTGTCCTCGTGGTGAAAAATGGAAGTCTATTTTCTGACTCCAACACTTACAGATTTCTAAAAGTGACAGTGGATTGGAGGGTGAAAGTGCCACCTCTCCAATGACACTCGACAAACCAACAGTCCACCAAATTTCTCCTCCTCCATAAAAGAATGTAAAACAAGTTATTTACAGAAAGTGTGTGAGAAACTTCATTACAAGAATGTAAACATCAGAAGGCTTAGAAAATCATAAAAATCAAGGCAACACTGGTTTTCCTGAACAGACTAAGGTTTTTATCCTTTTCCACTCAATACTTTAGCTACCATTATTTGATGCCACTCTTTCCCATTACCTGCCTTCTATTCTGCCAGTAGCAGGAAACACAAATGCCTATTTCTGCTTCTGCCTCTATTGCTCCCTGTAAATGATACTGTCTTGCCATCAATAATCAAGAATGCCTCCTTTATACTGAGGTTTGTAATAAATCTCAACAGCTTCTGTCAATTTGCTTCATGTATATATTTAAAAATTGTATAAATAGGAGGCGTATTTCATATAAAACTTGCATATGGTTTGCTCTTATGTTCCTCACTTTAAAAATGAAATTTAAAAAACCAGAAACAGAAGTGTTTTGTGTCTCCAACCAATTTATCTGTGTTAAATTCCTCAGTCTCTCTCTTTCTGTATTGGTGGTTTGGTTTTTTTTCCTTGCTCCTGCCTGATGTGGATTGATGCTACTGCTGTGGAGATGAAGCTGGTTACCTCATCTAGCAACCAGCCCAATAGGTTTCCAGCCCTACCAGGAGCTCTCACTGCTCCTTCAGCCTGCATTGCAGCCATTCTCCACAGCTATGGGATAATAAATCTATTTTAATTTTCATTTTTTGCCCCCCAAAAGGATAAGGGTTCTGCATCTCCTGTGTGTGAAGGGCATCATCATCCTTAACACAAAAGAACCTGACATGAAGCAACTTAAGAACCCCACCAATCATTTTGTTTGAAAAGCCTCCAGTTGTGAACTATTTTCTAGTGTCACGGCAGCCCAGAAAATTCTTCTGCTAAGTTTGCTCTGGTTTTGTGCACAGAAGCAGTGCATTTTGACAAGAGACCAAGAAAAGCCAGCCTGAAATAATCATGTATTCCTCTGTGCACAGCCACTGCAGTGACTAATCCCAATGTGCTCCCTTAACTCTGTCTCTCTGCCTTTCACAAGGCAGCTCAGTCCTGAAAACAAATGAGAGTGGAGGAGAAAAGGAATTTGTCCTCACATTATCTCCCCCACCATGCTTCCTCCCACTCCAAACTCAGCAGCAAAGGAGAATGTTTTGGTTCACTAGCTGAGCCTACATTCCCAACTACTACATTAACAAACAGCAACGAAAGAATGGTTTTGGTTAATTATGTGGCTCTGCTGACTGGGGAAGATGAGAGAATCTGTGTGGTTTATGGTGCAAATGAAATGTGGGAAGGGCTCAATCCATAGACTTGTTGGGCCATCATTCAGTTTCCCAGGAAGTTTGGGAGCACTCCAGTCTTAAACTGAAGAATTTACTGAAGCTGCTATCACGACTGGGAAATGCTCTGTATTTCTGTGGTATGGTATCTTTCACTGCAGAATATCAAAGCACTTTTCTAATGCATGCTAATGAGCCCTTCCAAGATTGCTATAAATACAGTATCATGTGTATATGACTCATGTGGCTTATTAATTTTACATCACCTACCCTGCTGCTTGAGCAAGAGTGACAGAGCAGCATTCAGGCAAATTCCTCCGTGAAAACTTTGCCAAAGTAGCAGTACCTGTGTCTTCAGGGGTCAATCTGCCTCAAGGCTGATCCTAGTTAGCAAGATTCTGTCTGAGAGAAATGTTCCCTGCTTACCACAGCCCTCCCAGTACAGTTCTCTTGACAAAAATTTAGAGCATTCTTCTAATAAGAAAATAAAGTCTGAAGCAATGTATAACACTCCTAGGTTGAACATCTCACACTATGCCAGTGGTCTACAGCAGGGTGCAAGGAAGAACAGGAACTTTGCTGGGGGATGGATATGGATCCAAAAGGCATAGATCCTCAATGGGACTTGATTTTAATTAAAAAACAAAGAGGGAAAAGCAATGTTTAATCTCTTAAATTTACCTACGCCCTTAACCGAATGACATTTTTACTTTGCTTAATTAACTATTAACACTGAGTTCCAGAAAAGCCCTTTGTAATTTCAAAGTGTTCACTCTGCCCCTGTGGCAATTAGCCCATTAAGAGGTTCCACAGGCAGTGCAATGGTGAAGACACGTGAAGGATTTGTTTGCCTAGTCCTTTACAGGGGCTGTGAGCCAGACAAATGATTTTTAATTGAGATAAACAGGACTCTGTGCTCATACAGGTTGATGAGAGGTCAAGTTTATTAGCAAGGGGTTAGCACTAGACAATGTAGCTTCCTGCTAGCTTGGAGGATGGGAAGGTAAAATAATGCCCTGCTGTAAACCACCACAAGTTAAACAAATGGTTAAAGGCCCCACAGAGGGTAAATAATAGAGCTGAAACCACAATAACTAGATTTCTTCAGCCCAGCCTCAGTGGAATCAAGAAAGGTGGCTCAAACCACCCATTTCACAGTGATTTCTTTCTTTCCTGCACCACAGGATGATTGACATGGTAGAATTCCTCAAACAGGAGGAAGGACAGAGCAAGCAGCTCCCTAGGTGTCGCTTAAACCCAGCAGCCCCCACCCTTCCCACACTGAAACCCACACTCATTTCTTGTCTTTGTTAACGGTTCCTCTCCGTCCTTAAGCCAAATAACTCCAAACTTCTCAATATTCCCACCCTTCCCACACTGAAACCCACAGCCATTTCTTTGTTAATGGTTCCTTTCCATCCTGAAGCCAAATAACTCCAAACTTCTCAATATTCAAATCCAAGAGGAGCCTCTGTAGCTGAAGTGTATCCCTGAACTCTGAGCCATCCAGATCCACTACAAGTTTCATTTTGTAATTGCTACAATTATTTAGAATCCAAGCCTGCAAATTTTGATTTAAATGGAAAAATGTCAATTCAAAAAACACACTGAAGTTTAAACCTATTTAAGCCTTTCCCTCTAGTAGTTAAAGATTGAATTAAGAACTTTGCCATTTAAAAGGTTTCTATCTCAGCCTGGTACTGCAGGTAGTGTGCATGGATGTGTTCTGTTTGTCAGTACAAAAATAATCTGACATTCCAAGAATTTCATCTGAAACAGAGGGAGAAACTTCAAGTACATCTGCTTGCACTTGAATTGCCCTCACCCCAATGGCCTTTGAATTGCCAAGGATGATCAATCCATGAAAAGCTAAGAAAAAAATTGGCGACAAAACATGTGCAATCACCAAGAGAGAACCTGAGAGAAACTGCTGTGCATTGGGATCAGTCAGTCATGGACTGTCTGGGGGACAGCTGCTTCCACAGCCTGAAAAGGATTTATCACAATTTCTGGTAGGACACAATTGGGAAAAATCAGTGTTCTTGTGAAACACCTGATGGCGTTAAAATGGAAGTGGCCCCTATCCACAAGAGTTAATGACTTTGGGGAAGGGGAAAAATGACCTTAAGAGCCTGCTTTTGTTTCAGGGGAGGAAAGAAAAAGACAGTTGGGGGTTAAGGAGGTCAAAAAAGGAGGTGAAAAGTCTCATGCAGGGGGAAGAGTAACTTATTTCTTTGACCAGCAGCAGGCTGGGTGAAGCTGTGCAGCAATTTGGCAAATAAGTCTACCAGTTTTTGAAGTTAAGTCTCCCATTTTCAAAACCAAAAGCTCCAAATTTGGTGCTTTCCACTAATTATATCTGCAAGGGGATTGTATTATTTATATGTATTTTAAATTGGCTGGTGACCTAAGCTGTATCTATTACAGTCCAAATGCAGTTTGCATATCATTCATTATATAAATGAGGTTAGAAATGAACATAACTGTTTACTCAGAAGACATCCATTTAGTGAGCTGGCATTTCTTCATTACCCAAAATATATGATAATTGTCCATGTAATTCCTTCAGCAATTTAATTGCACACAGTCCTGCTCCTCCATGGAAATTATCTGTCAACTCCACATAATAATTATGCATCAGCCTCAGTTTATATTCAATCACACACACACATAGGGTTGGATTGAAACTGGATTCAATTCACAGCAAGGTGAGCACCTTTTCTTAAAATCTTACAACAATGAGGCTTTTATAACAAAATAAAAACAATTTAATGATTGATATGCTGCCATGGCACATGGTACTGGCATATCAGAAAAAATACAGCTTTTCCAGGGTGAAAGGTAATGGTAAGTCAGGGTAGTCACATTCTGCCCTGAAAAGAAAGATTCCCCCTGCAGGAAGGGTGGGAGGAGACATTTCTGCAGCTGGAAACAAATTTTGCACTTTGCACTAAACTGATCCAATTTATTCTACTTCCACTGGAAACCTGACTCATTTCTAATGTGAGTTAGCTGTAAGGCTGTCTGTAAGTTTTGTGGTGCAGAGGGATTGGGTTCTGACAGGGAGCATTTCTCAGCCCTGGCACATCTGAGGCTGAGGTTCAGATCTTGAGGGAAATCCCTGAAAGATGGAATCGACATCGCCCTCAGATCACATACAAGATACCAAAGTCAGGCTCCTTGTTTACTGTCACCTCCAATTTATCCTCTGTGAGACAGCCCCAAACAACATGTACCACAGAAGGAAAAGAAAAGCAGGAAACAGTGTATGTGATACAACCCAGCAAATCTGTCAAAAACATCTTAAATGTGTGTGTGCATGTGTGCCTAGCCCCATAAAACCACAAAGTATTCAGATGACTAGCTCAAAATAAATGCAAATCCCCAAGCCCCAAAAAATCTGACAGAAGAAGGTCTTAGCAGCTAAAAATGTAAGTTTGAAAACTCAAAAGGATAAACTGACAATCTAGGTCAGGTTTTGTGATCCATTGGTGACTGGTCTCGGCCTTTCTGAACCTTTTTGTTCCTGATCCTTACACATCCTCATGTTACAACTTAAAAAAAAAAAAGAAAAGAAAAGAAAAAAAAGAGAAAAAGATCTGTCTCCAGATCCCAAACCTTTTTGGTTAGCTAAATAAAGGGCTTTGCCCATCAAGGCTTTAGAATATTCTATTTTTCTTTAGACATTTATAGAGGAAAATACCCTTCAATGGAATCTGTATTCAGAAGGGAACATAAATCCCCAGAATACAGACCCAACCCAGAAGGGAACATAAAGCCTCTACGATCATTTGGGCATCCAACAATGATACAGAAAATGAAGCAACCTGAACAAGAGTGCATTCTGCAGAGAGTAAACAGGAAAATCTAAATTAATTGTCTGTATTGAGGTTAGCATAAATCACTATGCTGCATTCCTGTCATACTCCTCACAGCCTTACAAACAAAACCTCCCTACAAATTTCACCTCTTCTTCTAGACACCAAATTTCTGTAACTGTGGTGGAGAACAAGATACAACCAGGTTGCAGCAAATTTTGTCCAGTGTTTTTCTTTTTTTAGGATTAAAAAAGGCAAGCAATCAATATTTGTTTGACAAGAAGGTTCAGCACTTGGCAACAAAGTGAATCAAAGCAGTGCCCTCATGGATCAGTGAGAGATCATCATTACCTGCAACCTCAAAACCCAGCTCCTTTCTCACAGCAAGTCAACTAAGTTACAAAAGAAAGTTTCAAAGAAGAAAAAATTCATACAGAGAAAATCTTACCTCTCCCAAAATCGACCAAGAGACTCCCTGTTCCCCCAGGATCTTCCCAGCCCTCCAGCAGGAGGAGGGAGAGTGTGGGTTTCCATTTTAATTGCTTTAATGTCATACAGGTGGGGAACATTTCTTACTCACTCCCCACCCCTATCAAGATGCCAACAGACAGCAAAAGGGAGTTTGCAGCACCAGTGCAGCATTAAAGAGGTTTATGTGTCCCAAAAGTGGAAAACTTCAGAACAAACTTTCTCTAGATGATCATAAAACCCTCTGCCTCCAACCCAGGTCTCTGTGCCAGCCTTATCTCCACAGATTGCATTTATTTTGTAGGGGAAGTCTGACCATGTACAAAAATCAGAGAGAATTTTCTATTGAGTTCTGGCACACGTAGCCCTGTGTGTCTCAGAGTGGACCTCAGTGCACCTCCAAGGGTCAAGGGTGGTTCTTAAAGTTGCCAGTGATAATCTGAAAACTCTCCTGCTGACTTCAGAGGGGCTTCTGCTCCTTAGACTCTGGGGAGGTAAAAGACCTGTGAATTTGTTATCATTTTTAATATCCATAAAGCAAGACCTGAGATGCACAGCTCAAGATGACTCAGAAATGCAAATTTTAGTATTTAAAAAGTTTTTTTTTATGTCAAGATCACAAAAACCTCCCCTAGAGCCAAAGAAATGCATCAGTCTATTTTTAATGTGCCATATATATGTATAACAAGCCCTTAAAAATTCTGTCTATTCAAACAGATTTCTGTACATCTGAGTAGGCTGAGGATCAAAAGTCAGGCTCAAATTTATGCCATTTGAGCTTATTATGGTAAATAGAGAATCTTCAGCTGGTGATCTCAGATATTTTTCTGCTATTACACTCCTCCATCCAATTTTCCTGTTGCATTTCTGATACCTCCACTTCGTATACTGAATGGATATCAAGCATGGAATATAACATGGCTAAAAAATTCACAGTCTAGAAAAAGTTCAGATTTAAGATGCAACAAAGATTATTTGCAGGATTAAAGAAAAAAAACCCTTTTTTAAAAAATGCTTAGCTCAGCCTTAGTTATAGGACGTCAGAAAAAAAAAAGATAATGACATAACAATGCTACAACATCAACTTCCATACTACTACTACTAGTAGTATTTATAATAATAGTAGTTATTAATAGTTATTATAAATACTACTCACATTTATTATAATAATATTAATAATAATAATAATAATAATTATTATTTTTATTATTCTCTAAGCAAGTTCAAGGAAACACCTAATGTGCTTTTTTACACTAACTCAGGGTCCTATTTCCTAAAGAGTTTCTTTAAAATGGTCTAATTTTACTTTACAAGAAAAGTATAATTTTCAGGGTTTTTTCTTTATGGCCCAAGAGGCAATTCCCTGAAGATCTAAAAACCTGCAGCTTTTTAAGTAATTACTAATTTTATGAGAGATCTGTCACCTGAGTAGGTGATGTCTGAAAGAACAGGCAAATGGAAAAAATGGTGGTATTTTTGCAGTTTGTATTAAAGAAATAAAATGTCTGGAAGGAAATTAGTTAGATAAGGTATTAAGGTGATGAAGCATCTCTTTGATGCCCACTGAAAAGGGAACAAAACTTTCTTGTCAGAGATATCTTGCACATTTCAGCCACTATAACCAAATAATAATTAGCTTTCCATGGCACTCAACAGAAATATAAAATAAAGAAAAACAGCTTCAGAAATGGTTGCTGAATAATGTAATTCAACATTTCTTGGCTTTGAAGACAAGAGCAGGTTTTCATGCCTTAGGGAAAAAGGTTTTGCTTTTAAAAGTAAAGCACATAATTTATGCCTTTAAAAAAATATAATCCCATCTTTAAATAAACAAAAGTTGTATTTTTCTAAGGCTATTGAAATCAAAGTGATTATTGAAAACCAAAAGGATATTGACAGTTGAACTTTCTTCCTCAAAAATATTTGTAGGAAAAAAAAAGTAAAAATTAGCACCAAAAACAGTTTTAAATTTTCAGCAAGAAGTACAGCAGGTGACACATCCCAACTCTAAGACACCAGAAATACAAAAACCTTGTTTCTTCAATAGTTTATTTTTGCAACTATGTGCAAATAATTCCCCTCAAAATCTCTTTTTAGCAAGGCTCAAACCATGGATTTCATGTGAAAGCTCTGCAGCAGAATGAACAATAAAACCAGCATTGACCAAATTACTTGGAGCCATCTGCTCCTTTTGAGCTGCTCCAACCAGACAAAGGGCAAGGGAAATTGCAGGATTTTCTGGCCAGCCCAGATCCAGCACAGGCAGCTTGCTCTGCCCATCCTGCAGCTGGCACCACATCCAGGGATGGAGCCAGGGACTGATGATGCCCTAAGCTTTAGATTTCATATTTCCCAGATTCTGGTCTGCCTGAGTGTGTGACTCTGAACTCCATATAAAGTGTTAGCAAGTTCTCCTCACAGTTTAGTCAGACAAAACAATCCTTTTCCAGCCCCAGAACCAAGGACCCTATTGCAGCTCTCAGACCACAAGTGTGAACAATGCTGAATTGAGGAGAGCAATCTGGGAGGCTGGGACTTCACAACCTGAAGCTGTAATTGGAAAATTAACCCAAATATGGAAATGGACCAAAACTTATAAAAGTGAGAAAATTCGTGACCGGTCATCCATCTTGTGTCCATCTGGGGTCCATCTTTGGTTCCTCTTGGGTGTAGCCCTGTCTGGGCTCTTGTACTGCCCAAAATGTAACCTTTGAAGGCCTTTTAATAAACCCCTCCTTTATTCCTTTAACTCTGCCTAGCCTCTGTTCCAGGCAGCCTCACAAGGACGTGACAACACTGTCCCTTTGAATGCTGTGGGTGGAAAAGGTAAGAGGTGTCCAAGGAAGCCTGGGAGCCATCCTAGCATGGAAATCCATGCTGCACAGACTCAGGGAGCTCATTCCAGTGCACTTTGTCACACGTTCTCTTCCCATTAACCAAGAAGGTTGGCCTGGAAATCTGACCCTGAAGTTTGGGAGAAGCACAAGAGGACAGAATGACAGGTATTGGACAAAGTCTGGAGCCACTGGTCCTTGAAGCACAGATGGACTAACCTATGTCCTGCTCTTCTGACCAAGCTCTTTTTTCCTCTTTTAGGAGAAAAGAAGCCTTTCCATCACTCCTTATCTTTGCTATTATCTCATCTTGCTGCTGAGCCCACAACAGCAGGTGACAGATTGTGGAGAGGGCTTTCAGAGACATTGTAAATGCTTATTTGCAGTAAATCACAGCTTCACCCCCTCCAGTGGAATCTGCTGAGCTGTCCCAGCCCAGGGCCTGACTCTGCCCACGAGCTGCCCGTGTTCCACCTGTAATTTAAATTAATGAGGAACGAATGTTATTATTTCTGGCACAGAAAAGGAGCTCCCCACACAGCAAGGGAAAATAATGATGGCAAGCTCTCTCTTCAGCTGTAACTCTTCAATGGGTTTACAAAGGAAGAAAGCAGCATTACCCTGTTCCACAAATTAAGGCACAAAAAGGAACATGTAGCCAGCAGAGCTGGTAGCAAATCCAGGGACAGGCTCTCAAAAGGCAGGGAAAAAAAAAGACATCCACAAGGATTTTGGGTAGATTGGAAACCTACAGAAAAACTACTCAGAAAACCCAGGAACTGAAAAGCCTCATGTCCAAATAAAGCAAAGCTAGTCTAATGGTGAAATGAGAGAACAGTCTACACATTTTCAAACATTTTCCAGTGGAGCAGGGGTGCCTTTGACTCTGGAATAAAATCTTTCCTGCCTTTCTCAGTCTGCATTCAGCTGCAAGTGAATAAACCAGCCTTGCTTTTGACGAGGCAGACCAGGACAAGAAAAAACCCACCACATGAAATTATGACCCCATTTCTGAAAATGGGTAAAGTGCAGCAGCCAAGAGCCAGCAGGTACATTTACCCAAAGCTTGATAAAGATCCATATAAAGACCCTTAATAAAATTGCTCCAAGGAGTTACAGCACATAGGGTCACCTCCAGCTTGGCACAAGTTCAAGGGGGATGCACCTCAGCTCTGAGCTTGACCCACCCTCTCAGTTCTGATGGGCACTGCCAAACTCTCTGCTCTGGTCCAAATCTCTCATTTAATGGGGAACATGAGAGTTCACATGCTAGGCATAGGTAAAAGTTAACTTTCTGAATTTTAGGTCTATGTGTATTTTTTTTTTCCTGACCTGAAAGGAAGCCATCTGGATTAAAATCTTCTGGCTGTAGCCGCCAATGAAGCTTAATTAACAGAATTAACGTGTGACAGGTTGTCCCTGCAGATCCAGCCCTTTCCAGTGACAAATGACAACATGTGCATTTATGGCTGCAGGAGAATTCCGGGTGAAACTTTTATCATTTAGCTGTCCAATTATTAAGACAATCTGCATGATCAAGATGGGGAAGTCTACCCAACACAAAAAAACCCCAAGCCAAACCCAGATTCAACCAAACCCCCCAAAATATGTTGGTATGATGCTTAAAATGGCAAAATGAGAGCCTATATTTGGGTTGTAAATAGAGATTTTTGTGACAGTGCTTGTCAGTTTATCTCAATCACTGAAGTGGGATGATTTACTAAAGACCTTAAAATAATACTATAATCCTTATTTGGAGAACTAGATTACTGTATAAGTTCATCCAGGGAGTTAATTTAGGAAATTCCTAGCAGAGTTGTGAAGACACTCTTGACATCCTAATTTCTTATTCTACATTTAAACCCAGCAGTTTGTCTAAACTTGTACAGCCAAACCCTACTCTGCTGAATTCTCCATCTCAATCTTCCACAAGCTTAACTAGTCCTTATGTTAAACACACCCAGAAACTGAGTGTTTTCAAACAGCTGTCCTCAAATATTCACAGTCTTGGGGCAGGTGCCAAAAGCATGCCAGGCATCACTGGCTGCATCACAGCCTCACCACATGTCTGCTGGAAGCTGGCCCTTTGCACTCCACCTGACACAGTTTTGAGTGAAAAAACCTCATTTCTCTCCTTCTCTTCAGCCTCAGTTTGTTACTTCTGTCCTGTTTTTTAGCCAGGCCTCCAAAATACAGCATTGAATTTATCCACATCCCCATTACTTCCTCGTGCACTCATCAGAGCTTTTGAGCTGGGAATCCAAGCACTGCTCTGGCCCAGGAAAACACACATCTATTGAAGTCTCAAAGAGGAGTTGTTTTTAAAAACGTGAGGATTCCAAATGCCAGCTTATTTATCCACCTCCAGTTGCAGCTCACCCTGCAGCACCCTGCACTAACAGAGCTTCCCTAATTATCCTTTGGAGGTGAGCTGGGCTACTCCAGCTTTGATGCTCTGCTCTGCAATTAAATGTATTCCAGCAACCACATGGGGGAGAGGGAAAAAAACACAGCTTCCAGTTCTGCAATGACCTACTTACAGCATTAAAGCACTGAGGGGAAGGGGGAGGGCTGGGAGAGGTCCAACTACAGCTTAATGCAAGCTGACACTGATCTGGGCTTTGGAATACACAGCAATCAATATCAGATATGACTTCACATCCGACAGAAAATATTGGTGAGACGGGCAAAGTTAATGACAGGAAGAAATTAATACAAGGCCTTGCTTCTCAAAACCTGCAGTAGTTTTAGTATCCACAAGCCCTTTGTGCCTCCCCTGCTGTGCCCCACACCACAGTACTGCTAAAGTTTGTGTAAAATTCACAGTATTATTCAAGCTAAGGGAAACTTAGCACTCTCTCCCTGTCTAGGAATACCTTCCACTCAGGCAAGTGCAGACATCCTCATTCCTCCCTCTCAAGCAATACAGCAAGGAAAGGAAGAGAATCTGATTTATTTAGCATCACTAAGCTAAGTCAATGCCACAAATTGATTTCAGACCTTCTCATTCATGTTTTAAGCCTGTCCCTTCCCCCAGTTTTCCCCCACCTCAGATTGCCTTTAATCTTTTAGACATTTAAGCAGAATCATTAGAGAAAGGTGATCATGGGAGCATTTTGCATTCTGTCAGTGATCCCAGAACACACTGGATTTTTAAGTGGGATGTATTTTGGGATATGGTTTCTCTTTTCAATATTCCACTATCCTGGCACAGACAATTTAATTTCTGCACTACACACTAAGCACAGCGTTTATTGGTGACGAAGTCAAATGGTAAGCACACACTTAACAGTGCTATTCAACTAGACTCTCCTAAAATGACATATATTGCAGCATGTGAAATGCCCACTGTTTAAGTATCAGAGCAAATGTTTTGAAAGCTTAACTGCAAAAACTGAGCTGAGCAGCACATCAGTAAGAATTTAAAAGTCTTTCGTTCCTTGGAGCCTTTTGTATAACATAAAGCAAAGAAAACCCTTATAAAGGTCTGAGAAAATAATCTGCCTCTTTTTTTCTTTTTTTTTATTTTTGGTGTCAGATGAAATATTAACCTTCAGTTATGTTCCCAAAACTTTACAAACATATTGTAAATGTGAAATGTATAAATGTATAACAGTTATCCTGAGCTAAGTATCTAAGGATCAAGAAAACAGAAAGAAAAACTGAAGGTGAAGGTGAATGTGATATTTTATCCTTTTAGCCCCCACCCAGATAAGGAGCAACATCCAGCAGCACCACTTGCCCCAGCCAGAGGATTTTCAGCCTGAATTATTAGTTTCCTGCAGTATTCTCTAGCTCAGTAGTTGCATTGCTGGAAGAAATCATTCACATCTGTGGAATTTACTAATCCTCTTCTACAGCTGTCACAGAAATTGGCTGTTCTCCCTTTCCCCAACTATTTCTGAGTCACACTACCTAGGGCTGAGAGCTTGTCATATTTGATAACTGAGGCAGGGCCAGACACAGTCAGTACTTGAACAAGAGACAGCCAGAGAGAGGAGATGATGCTGGTTAATCAATGGACAGCGAATTACACTTTGCATGATCCTGCTCAGAGCATTATTCCCTCAGCACAGCCAGTTGTGATGCAACTGACACAGCTGGAAACAAAGAGAAGTACTGCTTCTGCCTGAAATGACAGTCAGAATATAGTCATTTAATGAACAGCTCTAAATTAGTCACTATAGCTATGATCTATTGCAAGGGATAAATTCCTGAATTAATGTCCTGCAAGAAAGTTGTCAGGAAAGTCCCTCCATTCAAACCACAGCAAAAATCCCATTGCTCACCCAGAGGTTTCATTCAACACCATGTCCATCACTGCATGGCCATGGAGTGGAGGAACTCTAATCTCAAATTTTCTCAGCCTGCAGCAGAGCATCAAATAAACCAGAGCTTCCTGCAGTCAGTCAGCTGCACCTATTTATAAACCTTGGTGCCTCCAAAACCCAGGCAAGGTTAGAGTGAGCAGGCAAATGAGAAGGTGGAGCAAAAAGTATTGGTTTGCTGCTTTCCTCAAGTCTCCATCCCTTCTGGTAATCCTCTGTAAATGCTAATAAAACTGCTTTTCTACAGCTTGGAGAGAAGGAAGCACTCCCTGGAGAGGAAGATTAGAATTTTCTTGTTTCCCTGCTTTGCACCTGAGATCCTGTAAGGGTCTCTTTGTTGGGTGAATGTATCAAGGACCAGTGAAAATATTCAAGCATTTGAAGGTATTTGAGCCATTATACAAGACAGCAGTGTCTCACTTTATCCATCAGTGCTGTAAATTATGTACTTTGCCTTGCAGTGACATTAAGCCTCCACAGTTGTAAAAACTTTGCCACGCTTGGATGAAAACATCATCTAAAGTATACTGTATAATTAATGTGACTGCACAGACTCTTCCTTCTTTTTAAGCAACTTCTTCAAAAGCATTCTAAGCATCTAAGGCCTTTTTTCTTTTCATATGAAAATGACTGATTGCATATTTAAAAGTATTAATTGGTTCTATGATAAGGTTTTTTTTAAAAAACCCCTCAACTCTTCCAAGATATCAGGAAGAAACATTGTAATTGCTCAAATAACTTAAAACGCTCAGACATTTTCAGTGGTTCTTGATACAGTCACCCAATGAAGACACTCATATGGGCAAAGGTGGATGGTATTTATTTAGAAAAGGCTGCTTGGAAGTAATGGACTAATAATAAATAATTTGTAGAACATTGTGCACAAATTATAAAAAGCATTCCAAACAACTGATCTCATTCCTTGGTTTAATTATTCAGTTCTTTTTAGGCTAGAGCTATGTGTCTGGTATATTTGCTTCAGATCTCAAGAGGGTATTGACCAGGTTTTCTGAAGTCTTCTGCATTATTTATCTCTTCCTACCATAAGGGGTCTGATAGGCATACTGTTTCAATAATTAAATGTCAACAATTCATGCTGTTGGCCAAAACCCAAAGGACCTTCATAAATAAATAATAACATCTTGCATTTTTATAGCTTCTTTCATTCAAGGGTCTCAAAGTGCTCTGCAAATATTCATTAAGACCCCCCCTCAACAGCCTTGCAAGGTAATTCAGAATTATTCTCCTACAGGTTTTTCTCAACAGGCAGGGAGAAAGATGAGCTATTCCAAGGTCAAGGCTCATCCAGGGTCTGAGGTGGGGCCAGAGCCCAAATCAGCTCCTTCTGCCAGCTCCCCTCACTAACTCTGCACTGGCAGCAGCAGGCAGCAGATGTGGCTCCAGGGAGCTCACTGCCATGCAAGAGCTACAAAAGTGGGACAGGATGGGGGAAAATCACTGATGGCTCCGCTCTTGACTTCTGCTTTAAACACGTCTCATTGTCACCACAGAGAAAAGCAAGGCACAACTTCCCAAGAAATTTCTGGGTTTCACACTCTGCGAACCTCAGAGAAAGGAAAAACAATTCTTATCTCAGTTGCTGTGCCTGTGTTTGTTCAGAAGTGGAATGCATTGTGGAAGATTGTTTACCTGAAGGGAATTGGTATTTGGATTCTGGTGTGAGTGTTTTGATTCACTGACCAATTGAATCCAGATGCGTGTGTGTGTCAGGACAGTCAAGAGATTCTGGTCGGTGGAGTGCTTGACAGATTCAGCTTAGATGTAATGTAAAATATATGTAATATAGTATAATAAAGTAATTAATTAGCCTTCTGATAAGATGGAGTCCTCCTCATCTTTCCTCCTTTGTCGGGGGCAAAAAATATCCCTATAGCTCATTATCACATTTCCAGAGAAGATGAGGGAAAACAATGCTGCACCTGGACACACAGCATCGACATTTCTCTCTTACTGTTTGTGCTGTTCTGGTCAGCAGTGATTTCAGTCAGAGCAGGGAAATATCCTGTTTCCAATCTAATCCATCAAAATGTTCATTAGAAGTCAAATAGCTGCATTTCATTCGCCTTTCTCCAGTCATTTTTGTTAGCATCATTCTCCATGACCTCTTTTTCACTCCATACTGAGGAAAACAAGAATGATCATAATGATCTGACATTTCTATAGTGGCTTTCATCACACTGACATGTTGAGAGCAATGATGAGCCCAGAAATAACATAAGAAGCCTTTTCAAGCATCCTCTTCTCAATTTAGAACTGAGTTTCTGAGGAGAGAAAGCCTGAATCTGAAAGCTGAGTGCTGCTGCTCATTTAGGTACCTTTCAGACATTAATTCTACCTCCAGTCCTGCAAAGCTGTGAGAAATTCCACACAGACCCAACAACTAAAACCTCCCATTCTGGTTCTCAGAACAAACACCAAGTTCACAAAAGCTCTGGTAGTGTGCTCCATTGGAGCTCATTTCTGGTTTGAATGCAGTGCCTAGATAAATACAACAGCAGAATATCTATTTTTAAACAAATGGGACAACATCCAAAAGTGCATTCACTCACATATAGCACTTTAGGGCCCCCCAATCTCCATTGCTTTCAGAGGAATGCTCACATTTTCCACCCCTTGCCCAGCTGTCAGTATACACAGACATACACATACACCTGACACACAAAGTACAGTTTCAGACTGGTTTCAGACTGACCAAATCTGAGTGCAAGTTATCTCTCAATTTTTCAGGAATTAGAACCATTTTTCAGGTGCTTGAATGTATACATCTGTTTCTGATTGGCTTCCTGAAATTCTGCACCTGAACTTCTCTCTGTTATTACAGCCAGGAATATTTATTAATCTTCAAGGACTGTAGACTTCATGCCTGTTTTTTAAAGACATAAACCATCAATGCCTTTTTTTATTCTTTACTTTTTTTTTAAAATTCAAATAAATGGACCAATTTACTCTGCTTGTAGGAAAAGTTATGGGATTTGATGATGAAGATGACATGAAGGAGCATTCACGAATATTATCGTGGGTCAAAACACACACACTGTCCTATCTGAACTTGATCAATGCTCATTACCAGTAAGAAAAAGATAAAAATATGAAATATTATTCAAATGTAAGGATACAAGAACATACTTAAGTATTTGAGGCTATACCATTAGATGAATATAAATAAACCAAACTTAATACACTGTGAAAATCAGTAAAAAATAACAGAAAATGGGATACATTATGCTTTAATAACATAAAACTAATCTCTTTCTCCTGCAGGTTCTTTTCTCCATGAATGTGCTATTACTCTGCTTCCTGAATTTCCCTTTCACCAAGCTTCATGTTTGCTTCCAGCTCCCCACAGCTTGCTTTGGAGCAATTTAGGGAAAGTGTAAGTTCTTTTAATCACCACATTTCTGTATCTGCTGCATAGTCTACGTCATCCTTCCCCACATTTTTTTCATTAAGTCAACCCACCCAGAAATTAACTTTATTGGCAGTTTTGCCTTCAGTGAGACATTGAGCTGTGGAGTACAATTAGGAGAAGACAGAAGGCCATAAGAAATCACTTGCTTGGCAGAGATGCTGCCAACGTGGTGGATGTCTAAAGACATTTTTCTGTGCAACAACCAGTTGATTTATGGATTCACTATTTGGGGCCTATTTTCCCCCATGCAATGTGAGTGTCTTCCCACTGAATTAAGGCTGACCATGTATTCCTGTGCCAGAACAGCTCCAGTTCTGCTGACCACCTGCAACTCTTCCTCAGTTTTCTCCCTGCATGCATGTCCATCAAACATGTAAATAATTCATTTAGGTACACTTAATTCTGTCTCAGAAGATTAGGACATTGTCTCAGGCCAGCAAACTCCCCATTGTTAGATATTTCAATACTACTGCTGAAACACAGTTTTATTCACCTTTTTTTTACTACCCTGAATAATTTCTGCTTTATTTGTGATCTCCTGAAGATCCAGCAAGCAGCACAAGACAAATACAATTAATTTTCAGAGAAGGTACTATTGATCCCATGTCACTGCCCTATTAAAATGACATTTTGCATGATGCAGAATGACTGATGCAGAAGTTATTTAACCTGACAGATGCTAAGAGCAAGAAGGCAATAGTTGCTCACTGCATCATTATTCAATAGATAATAATTTAACTTGGCTTTGCAAAGGCCATTCTCATTTATGGGGTGCTACTGAACTAACATTTTATTACAGTTTAAGATTACATCATCCACTTCTAACATTCCCTCTCTTCCAGTAAAATGATCTTCAATCCAATCCAATCCAGTCAATGCAATGGTGAGCAAAACAGTGCTAAATTCTATTATTTGAATCTGATTAAGTTGAAAGCTGGCCTCAATAATATCTGTATTCTAGTCTGTTTTCTTAGTTTTCTTCGCAGTTTCTTTACTGTAGAAGTTTCAAGAAACCAACCAAACAACCAAACCCCACCCACCACCACATCCCCACCAAAATCCTGTATATGAAAAGTGAGGAAGAGTCAGTCTCAAATTTGACTCTCAAGATTTTTGCCTTTGCAAAACCCTGTATCTACACAAGCCAAAAGTTTGTAGTCTGAGTCTATAGCAATTTCCAGATGCAACCAGGGAGATTTCATACAGCCTGACCTACAAAAGGAATCAGTTACTAAGCTAGAATACTCATTCCAGCTTTCAGAAAATTCTGCTGTCTTTTGTCCTGTTCCTTCCTCCTAATGCATAACCTGGAAACTCTTCTGGAAGAGCCAAACAGAAATCCTAAATCAGGAGAAAAGACTGATCAAACTTCAAGCCTTGCACCACACAAACCCTTTCAGTGGTGACAGCAGCATTATCTGCAAGAATGGGGACTGCTTACACAGGGCTTTATTTCCTGCTCTTTGCTCCAAAAAGCAGCAGTAAGACAGGAGGAAGCCATGGGAACCACAGCAGTGCAGCCATGCCAGAGCAGCCTTTCCAAAGCAGATTACATTTACATCTATTTCAGGCATCTCCCAGGTACTGCACATGGACCTGCCTTCAACCCCAGCCAAAGCTCACTGAAACAATGAGCTAATTGCTAACCCCAATTATTTTTTTTTAATTGAAAGAGCTTGAGTTACTCAGGGGCTGTCCACAGAGGCTTTTTGCAGACAGATGGGAAATGGTTTGCCCAGGCTCTGGGCTGCCTTGCTCCATCCAGGAGCCACAGAGACACAAGTGACATGACCTCGTACTTAAGCTAATCAAGCTCTGCCAGGAACTTTCCTCATGTAAAAAGTTACAGCCCACATGAAGACTGACTGTTTCACTGCTGCTATTTCCTTCTGCTCCAAAAAGGTGTAAAAACAAGCAGAGAAATGGGATTGCAGCACATGATCTTCTCCGAAGAAGACTTGATCTTCACCTTCCATCAGACAAGAGCAGAGACAGGACCACATGAAGTGTGTGTAGAAGGTGAAGGGTAAAGAAAGCACAAGAGGCAGCCTTGCTGCAGGGATGGCAGACATGCAGGCAGGTCCCTTTTGCCCCCTCTGTGCAGCCCACGGCTGTGGCATGCTCCTGGAAAGCCTCCTGCTGTAGCCCCACATTTCTTGTCACAGAGAAAAGCAGGGCACAATTCTTCCCAAGAATATTTCTGGGATTCACATTCTCTGAACCTTAGAGAAAGAAAACACAATTCTTATCATTTGTTGTGCCTGTGTTTGTGCCAAAGTAGAATGCAACATGGAGATTGTTTACCCAAAGCGATGGGGTTTGGTTTCCTTGGCCTGTCAGGGCCAGGTGCGTGCGTGTGTGTGAGTTGGGACTGTTGGGTGACAGTCATGAGATCCAGTGCAGTTGTGTGCAGGGTTGAGTGCTTGGCAGGTTCAGTTTTAGATGTATAGAATAATATAAGTAATTAATTAGCCTTCTGATACCCATGGAGTCAGATGCATCATCCTCTCCCCTCGTTGAGGCCCTCACAGCATTGCAATATCCTGCCATCAGCAGTACAGAAAGCTCCTTCCTTTCTTCTCTGCCATAGCAGAAATGAGTTTGTAAAAGAGATTTGCACCATGAAGTCGTGTAAAACTCTTGTCATGGGAAACAGGCTGTCACTGACAGAGCACCTCAGTTTATTTGGGTCATTTATAGGAGAGTTTCTCACCTGCTGACTGCTTTATAGGGAGAGATGGGCTGTCAGTGCTGGGCCACTGATCCCTGGCAGCCCTGCTGCTGCAGCCAGTGCTTTTGACTTGCAGAGTAAATTTGATGAGATAGGTAACATGGAGACCTCTGCTAGTACCTGGTGCTGATGAGCAGCAATATGAAGCTTAAGAAGCAGAGCTTTACTGTCTCCTTTGATGGCAAGTCAAACAGACCAGATGGAGGTTTCAAGGGACCACACCAGTAGCAGCAAAATATTTATAACACAAACAGCTGTCTATTTAGAGAACCACTCTCTGGTGAGGCTCCCATGTGATAAATACACCCAGGGGAACCCAAGCCTTGTGGTGGTTATCTTAAAAGTTCCCAGAGGCCTGATTATTTTGCAGTGCTGTTGCAAGCCTGGTCAGGATGCATTGCTTAATCAATCCCTGCAGAATCACTGGCTGGCCTTTCCCTGACAGGGTAACCAGCCCCAGCCTGGGAGCTTTGCTCCTGCACAGCTCTTGGATGTTAACAGAGACAATAAAGCACAACTGGCTATTACTGGTTCAATTACAGCAGTCATTCCAATTGACAGGGTTTGCTAAGACAAAAGGAAACAAGGCAGGAACATCCTTATCTGGTCATTTCTCTCCCAATAAATGTGGTTACTGCATTTTCTTTGCTTAGCAGCACCCCTTGATGTGTAACAGCTCACTTTACTTGCTGATCATATGCTCAGATTTATTTTTTAAGGAAAGAAGGCAGCATTATGTTCTCTATTATGATATTTTTATACAACTCGGGCCAGAGAACACTGACCAATTTCTCTTAAGCCTAAAGCCTAAACCTCTGCCTGAGCCATAACAGCTTTACACAGATTTCTGACATCAACCTTCTTTTGCCTTATTAAAGAAAAACGTGTATGAAAGGGGTAGGTATTACTAAGGAAGAATGCACTACTTCCCCAAGTATCTACAGAGATTAATTATCCATAATGTATTTTTTTCTGCATGTTAAACTCAGCATCAAATCCTTAGATCTGACAGAATAAGAAATATAGAGATCAAAACACTATTGAGTATCAGAAGCCTCTTATCAATGTTGGTTATTCTAGACTCTAACCAAAGTGAGTCCTTCCCTTCCCTTGGATAAACTAACTAGACCAAGATTCGTTAATCTCCACTCTAAGTCACATTCCCCAAGCATCACTCTCATATCTTTTCCCTAAGCCTTTTTCAAATTTGTGGCATTCTGTTTTAAGTCACATAAAAAACAGCTTAGAAGCAGCATGCAGAGTCATAAGAACAGGAAGTTGGATGTCATTATAAGATCCAGCAGAAGCTGGAAAAAAATTATTGGTGAAATTGCATGCTTGTAATGAAGAAACCACACAACCTGTAATGGAGATCTGTGATTGAAATTAACCTAATCTACCCAAAGACAGCAGAGAGAGATCCAGGAAGAAGTAGAGATATTAAGAAAAGAAAGTTTATTTTGTATAATATTATCTTTTTACCACATTTTGCTGGAGGGTGGAAATCCATCTCTAGAGAAATTCAGAATTAGCAAGAGCCAATTTGTTCAAACCACTTACCAACTCTTGCTGAGGAAGGAAAATTGCCTCTTTCTATGCTGCCTTTGGTGAGGAACCCTCATTCTTTTACACAAGTGTTAAATGTAAATGTTCCTTACATCAGTGATTCAAGGCTGGTTGGCTGGAAATGGAAGGAGAAAGAAAATGGAAAGAAGGAAGGAAAGGGAAGGGAAAGGGGAAAGGGGAAAGGTAGCTTTCATTTTTTTATTAAAGTAATTGTTTAAAATCCTTTTTCCCCTCTATATCTTCTAAAATAAACCTTCTGATGGACTACAGCAAGCTGCTATGGCCCAGGACACATCAAGATGTTGGCTACTGTTATATAATTGCAGTAAGAGCTAAACCTTTGATAAAAAGAGGGGGGAAAAGGAAATATTTTATAAACTCTCCTGATCAGGAAATAGTTGAGAATGTGTCTACGGAAAAAAAAAAACAATCATTGGTGCAGTACACGCTGAGTCTGCAGAGACACTGAAATGACAAATCTCATGGCAATATTTAACCCAGGACCTATTGATCTGGAGGAATTTCATCAGCATCATCTTGTGCCCTCCTGTCTAATCAAAGCACTTCCTATCCTCACACCACTGCTAGCCTCACTGGATGCCACAGGAAACATCATCTTACACTGCACTAAAAATTTTAGATAATTTTCAGATAACTCCAGTAAACAGCATCTCCATGAGCTTTTCATCACATAATGTAGAACTGCATCCTTATTTTATCAGCCAAGATTCCTCCATGATGAAGATGTAAAGTCTGCTGTGATGACTGCAGATATAATCCTAGATATTCTACTGCAAGTGTTTTGCTCTCTTAAGAATCCAATTTCCAGCAGTTTTGGACGACTTTGTACTTGAGCCAGTAAGATTCAACATTGGAAACAATGCAGAGGTGTAGAGAAAATATTTTCTATGTCAAAAAAAAAGCCAGGGGAGTACCAGGGAACTGCTTTGTGATCAAGAAAACACAGCTGAGAGCAGCTCACTAGAGCTGGTTATAAAAACCTCCATGGTTTTGAGCTGTAGGTTTGGGATTGGATTTGGGGTCTTATTGTTTGGTTGGTTGGGTTTTTTTGTGTTTTTTTCTTTATTTTTTTGGGGTAAGTTTGTTTGGGGTTTTGTTTCTTTGGGATTTTTGTTGTTGTTGCTTTGTTGGGTTTTTGTTATTTTTTTCTAAAGTGGGGGGTTGAGGGGAAGAACATGAAAGAAACTAAGGCTTTTCACATGACAGAGCAAATCTTCCTGCCTGAAGACCTGAGAAATAATGTTACAATTTTAACATGGCAGGCAGAGCTAGGTTAATAATTTAAGATGTGAAGCATGAGCAGACTTCCCTTATCCTCAGTGTCACCTTCTAAGAATGCAGCTGGGGCTCCTTGCCCAGGCAGATGCTCATCACTGCCATGTCTACAGCAGCAGACTCAAAATTTGGACCATCAGGAAAAAGATTTCTTCTTTGCATTCACTGTGACTCTTGTTTAGGTCACAATAAAGCAGCACTTTTCCTTAGGTGGAAATTACTCTCTGTGAAAAGTTAATGCACCAAGAATAAATTATTTTATTTAATTCTTTGTGATTTATTTGGCTACAGAGAAAATAATTTTATTTTACGCTATCTATATAATGAAAATTTTTGCATATTTTTTGTTGCAGCATGCAAGTCAGCATTCTTTTCCCTGAGCCTATAAAATTTTAGTGTTGGGGGAGGTTTGACAGATACCACCAAGCAAGCATTTTATCAGTCTAGTATTTTCTCTACTATTATGTGTGTCCTGCATATGGAAAAAATGGCACACAGTGCATCACAAAATGGCACAAAAGAAGGGCACAAAAAATGCCCTTCCAAGGCTGCTCTCCCTGCATTGCTGGTGAAAACATCTTTAGCAGCTTTTCAGATACAGAAGTAGAATGTCACCACCTCCATTCTTTGGTCATACCTTAAGCACATTCTTGAGAAGCATAAATCCCTCTAGGAATTCGTCCCCAGTCTGACTTGGTGTCTTTGAAGACTGTCCCTCTTTTTTCTTTACACCTCCATGTGATAAAAGAGGATGAACAATGTAGAAATGTGATCTCCTGGGTCTAAAGCCCTCAACTTTATCTACAGATGGCAACTACAAATTCATTTCCTGTGTATTTTATCCAGAAGTGTTTTGCTGTGTGATGCCTTGCAAGGCTAATTTGACCTACCCAGGTATGGATGAAGCACCCACCATGGTACCAGCACATTATTATCACTTTCCCTTTTAATTTAGATGACCCTGATTATTGTATTTGCTGGGAATGCCCAGACAAAGGCAGGAATGATGCATCTGACTCCATGTTCTCAGAAGGCTAAATTATTACTTTGTTATAATATATTCTATTAAAGAATACTATACTAAAGAATACAGAAAAGATACTGAATGCTAAAAAGATAATAATGAAAACTCATAACTCTTTCAAAAGTCCTGACACAGCTTGGCCCTGATTGGCCAAAGAGTCAAAAGAATTCACAGCAGAATCCAATGAAACAATAACCTGTGGATAAACAATCTGCAAACACATTCCACACGAGCACAACACAGGAGAAGCAAATGAGGTTAAGACTTGTTTCCCTTTTCTCTGAGGCCTCTCAGCTTCCCAGGAGAAAAATCCTGGGCGAAGGGATTTTTTCAGAGAATGTGAATGCCACGTGACCACCTCAGTTTGCAGACTGAAAACCTGTGGAGCTCCAGGGGATGTTTCTGCATCCTCCCTTCCTGCTCAGGAAAGCAGCATTTGTTCTCTGGGCTGGGGAGACAGAGCACAGCCTGGTGTCTTGCTGAGCACCCTTCCACAAGCAGCTGGTCTCCTTTAGCAGCTGTTAATTTGCTGAATTTGTATGGTTTTATGCAAAACGCCAAGAAGGTAGCTTCAGGTCAGTGATCACAGTTGGAGAGAAAACCCAGCCCAGAGCTCCTCACCTTTTCACAGGATCTGGGAGGCTACACTGCCTTACTTTGCAGGAAAAGGAACACTCATTGCACATGCCCACAAGCACCACAAAATCTCTCCATCCAACCAATCTGAGCCTTGATTATCCCAGTAATTTAAACACCAGAGGGACAGGCTGTGCCTGAACTGCTATGCTGGAGGGAACCAATGGTGGGGCACAGTAGCTCTGGCCCTGGAGTCCCTCCCCAGGAGGTGACCTGCCAGGCCACCACCCTGCTGCCAGTGGACACACAGGACCACAGAGAGAGGTCCTGACTTCCAAATTCATCCTCACAGACAGAGACTGTCATTGCTGACACAGGTGGCCTTTCCTCTCAGCTGTGCCAGCAGCTCCTCACAGGCAAGGATGCCCTGCCGTGAATGATCTTGGAAGGGAACAGAGCTGCTGTCATGTCCCTGACCCTGTCCAGGGATGGGGATGGAAAGGAGGGGAGGAGAAAAAGGGAATTATCCTTCCAGGCAGTGAGAGCAGAGCTGTCCCCATAAAGCACAGGGAGAAGGGCTGGGGATGTAACAGATGAAGGCAAGGCATGGCAGATACCAAATGAGAATATAAGTTCAAACTTAAAACAGATGAAATGCCAAAGCCAAAAGGCCACGAGAGACTCCAGAGAGCTTCTGGTAACAAACAGCATCCATCACTAAAATGCTGGTGTTCCTCAGCCTCCCTCACAAGACAAGCCCTGCAGCACAGGGCCAGTGTCACAGACATATTTTATGAAAAATCGTTTTGCCAGGATTTTTTCTCCTGAGAAGCTGACAGGCCTCAGAAATTAAATGTAAACAATAATTATCTGCTGCTGTGGAATGCAACAGGTGCATCTTTGATTGTCTCATGTGGTTGTTTCTAATTAATAGCCAGTCACAGTCCAGCTGTCTCAGACTCTCTAGTCAGTCACAAGATTTTATTATCATTCCATTCCTTTCTTTTCTTTGCTAGCCTTCTGATGAAATACTTTCTTCTTTTAGCATGGTTTTATTATAATATATATCATAAAATAATAAATCAGCCTTTTGAAACATGGAGTCAAGATTCTCATCTCTTCCCTTATCCCTGGGACCCCTGTGAACACCACCAGAGGCCAGCAGAGTCCCCAGGCAAGGGACACCCAGCCCTGCACAGCTTGGTTGCTGCAATTTGGAGCACCAAGGCAGAGGCTACTGGTGCTCCCACTCATCTGCACTGAGATGGCCACTGCATGTCAGAAAACCCCACATGGAAATAAATTCTGAAGGTTTTCTGAGACTCCTCCGTGTGCTCCCATTCTGCTGTGATATTATATCAGTAGTGCTAAAGCAAAGGCAGAACAGAAGCATACAGACATAAACAAAGTACTTGAATTTCTTTCAGAAATCCAGCTCTCTGGTTCTCCTTCCACTTCTTATTCCCTCTCTCAAGAGGGAGCGAGCATTTGTTAAATTTGGCTTTAAACACGGGAAAACATTGGTTTGTAATAACCCTCCTAATTTGCTTTTCTTGGCAAGCAGCCTGCACCAGCCCTCCCTGGTTCTGTTGTTAGGGGCTGACTGTGAAGCTAGGAAAACACACACACACAAATTCTTGAGTAATTGTACGTGCAGTTCCTGCTTTTTAATGCACGGTAGTGTAATTACCTTTTGTCAGCTCAGCCTCATTCTGTGCAGAGCAGCTGAAATCCCTAATTACCAACTGCAGCAGCCAAAGTCCCCAGTTTGCTCCCGAGGAAGTGGTATCATTAACCCAACTCATTATGTGCTGCTTGTCAGGTGAGGCCTATGGAAATTTCACCTGCACTTATTGGTTTCCTTCTGTGGAAGCACAAACACCACATTCTGGATAAAACACTGGGGGGGAAAAAAAAAAACCACCCCACTCCCCAAGGGGAAAACTCAACAGACAGAGCCAGGAGAAGGCTGTAAAAAAGTGGGACTCAGTTTCTTCTCACAAGTCACAAGACAAGACTCGATTCACACCAAGGGAGAATTTGTTTGGATATTTGAAAAACTTCTTCCCAGAGAGGCTCGTCAAGCACTGGAACAGGCTGCCCAAGGAAGTGGTTAAGCCACCACCATCCCTGGAAGCATTTAAAAAGATTTGTAGATGTGGCTCTTACAGCCATGGTTTAGTGGTGGACCTGGCAGATTCATGGCATTCCCTTGCACCCAGTGGGGAATAGATCACTGGAACAGCCAGGGATTAGGGTCATGCTCCTCAATTTTTACAGTCCTGCTTTATACTGCTGAACAGCAAGTGCACTTCCAAAGTCTGTATGTGGATTCAGATGTGGCACACACAGATGCTGAGAATTCAAAGAATTCCTGCATTTACTGTGCAGAAGCTCTAAAAAACCTTAAAGCCTTTGTGACTCAACCATTTCTCTGCCAGGAATCTACCCTGCAACATCAGCCTGTTAGACACCTACAAAAGATGATAATAATAATTTATTTTTATGTGAGCACACCCGCTTCCTCCCCTCTTTCCAGAAACTAAATGGTGAAACACAACAAGTGACAAAATTTTAGCAACTTCTGAGCAGATTTAATTAAGGAAACTCCATTTCATTGCAGACAGGCTGTCCTATTTAATCTCCCACTCACAGGTTTTCTTCTCGCTGCATTTTTGTGCAATTAAAACAAGGCAAACTGGAATGCCAATTAAATGCCTCTTGAAACAACAGCCACCCTTCCTGACACCTGTTTAAAAATGCATGAACTGACACATTTGCAAACTAATTCTGGCATTTCTGCACTGGCCCTGGTTGCCTGCATTCTGGGCTGATGCATTTTATGCCTCAGGAAAGCAGAGAGCATCAGCCACTCATGGGCTCTGTCAGGAAAGAGAAGAGAGGGGGTTCCTAAAGCTGCTGCTGAGGCAAGGAGGAATTTTGGCTTGGGGACAGAGAGGAGACAGTCCTTCTGTCTCCTAATGTTTCAGGAACCCTCTTTGTTTCTATTTCTATTCTTAATTTCTATTGATCTACAACAGAAGGAACCTCCTGAGGACCCATGATCCTGCTGCCCCTCTGCCAACCATCTCACTGCTTTCACCATCCTCAGACCAAGAGGAGAATTCAGTTTTCCTCCTCCCCACAGGGCTTCCCTTCTGCACTGGAGAAGGAGAAACTTTCAGCTGCGTGGGAGTGGGAAAGATGATGAATTTAAACATTGAATAGTCAGTTACTGGATGTATCTGAGGTTTCAGGGTAAGATAAAGCCAGACACTCCTGGAAACAAATATAACATTCTTCTCTGAGGAAATGTTCAGTTAGAAACCTTGTTATGGAGCCCTTTAAAGTCTGGGCCAGGTGGTGGCTCTAGGGATGTGTTACTCAGCCACTTGGAGAAGGACAGAGGTTGGATATCAATGAGACACTCCCTTGTGGCACAAATTACAACTATACCAGGAATAGTGATAAATAAGGAGCCTGTACCATTGCTTGACTCTTCCAGAATCAGTGTTTCTTCAAAAGTAAAATCATTTTGGGTCAGTAACTTTTTTCAGTAAAAGTCTGCTTGAAATTGAGATATATTTAAGTAAAGTTCTGATTGATCAGCAAAAAGCTAGCCCAAGAGATTATTGTTAAAATAAAGCTAGAATTGAGGCAATATACACACAGCTTGAGTAGGAAGATGAGGAACTGTGCTGTGTCTTGAATCTGAACCAAAAAACCAACCCAACAAATCCCATTCTCACACAGATGAGAGGTGGCTCTGTATTTCTGGCTTCTGTATTTTATTTTTTGCTAGCCTTTTTTGCTGCCAGCCAGTTTTTCTGAGAGTGATGTTTGTGTGGGTGGCAGGTAATGCTCTCCCCCTGCATGCAATAATGAAGCCACACTGCACATCTGCTTAGTCCTGTCAGCTCCTATCACAGCATCACTCCATCTTCAGCCACCTGCAGCTGCAGATTGCTGATCAAGCTGCCTGGATTTGTTTCTACTAGGCAGATATCAGGTGTGGAACCTGCCTGTCTGTTTGTGTTTGAGCAGCACCAAAACTTCATGGGTGTAAAATGTCTCAAACTCTGGAAATATGAAACTGTGGTATTTTCTGGGGTGCCCCGTGGCAGGAAGGAATGAATCTGACTCCATGTTCTCAGAAGGCTAATTTACTATTTTATTATCTATATTATATAAAAGAATGCTATACTAAATTATATGAAAGAAAACAGAAAAATACTTACAGAAGGTTTAACAAGATTCTAAAGAAATACTCGTGACTCTTTCCAGAGTCCCAGAACAGCCGGACTGTGATTAAGTCAAAACAATTCACATAAAACCAATGAAACAATCACCTTTTGGATAAACAATCTCCAACCACATTCCAAAGCAGCAAAACACAGGAGAAACAAATGAGATAATATTGTTTTTCTTTTTCTCTGAGGCTTCTCAGCTTCCCAGGAGAAGAAATCTTGGGCAAGGGGATTTTTTTTCCAGAAAATATAACAGTGACATGAAACACTGAAAGAGATTCCAAATTATTATTTTTTTAATAGGAAGTTAAAACCTATTTTTTTGCTGTAGTCAGAGCCTTAAAAAGATCTTAGCCTAGCTAGTTCACATGTTAACCTGTGTGCTACACAGTAGTCCAAAGCAGAAGTAATTTCAGAGTACAGAAATAAAACCACACCAAAACAAAAGCTCACATATGGCATTAGTGATCCTTACTAGTCAAAATCAACCAAAATAGTTCACAGTCCTTGATCCTGAGCCTTCAGACTGCTCTGATGGTTAGGACTGCTTCAAAGGTCATTTGCAACCCCCTTGGCATTGTCAATTTATTCTGTAAACCTCCAATGAATAGAAAAGACCAACCCAGCAAAGAGCCCAGCTGAACTCCAGGACGTGAGGGTGACCCCACAGGACCTGGATATCTCAATTTCTGCCAAGTTTGGGACATGGTGGCTGAAGCACAGCAGACCTGCAGCATCAAATCCTCTCGTGCCTGGGGGCCTGGATGTGCCCTTCTCCCTCCTGGAGGCAAGACAAGCCTGGACCAAGAGACCTCGTGGTCCACAGAGCAAATTGTGGGAGTCTGCTTTGCCAAGGAGCCAGGCCAGCAGCTGGTGAAAACTGCAATTACAAACACTTGCTTATTGAAACAAAAAGCTTGTTTGAACTTGTTCATGTTTCAGGGGGTTTTACCTCAGCCTGACAAGCTGCCTGTAGTTGCCTTGGCGCACAATTTTCATTTAAGTGTTCCATATAGGCAGGGATCCAGTATCTCCTGTACCTTCTTTCTCTTTTCATGTAGCACCACCACAACACAGTAATGCACCTCTGATGTGTGGCAAACAAGCCTCTAATAGCAGAGTTATTTTGTACCATTTGGTATTTTGTTATTGAGGCAAACAGGGCCATTTTTGAAACAAACAACATAAATTTCTTTCCATAAATGCATCCTGGGGTCATTATTCACTACCATGATTAACATTCATTTTCTTTTATGCACAAGACACAATGGTGGCTATTTATCCCCAGTGTTCACTGCTTCAAGAAAGAACATTTTATGATGGATGTTGGACATCCTGTACCACAGTCCTATCACAGAAAATTAAGATCTAGCATCCCTACAAAAAGCCTGTCTACAAGTGGTGGTGTCATTTTTTTTTTAAAGAGTGTTGTTACTATAATCTAACCACAATCAAAATTCATATGTACTAGATGTTGGACAGAGTAACAACTAGTCCTTTCCCTAAAGGGCTATGATTGTTACCAAAAAATAGACAAAGTGCAAGAAAAGGAAGCATTAGCTGAGCAAAGTAGCAAGAACAGCATAAAAAGCCCTAAACAATAAAATATTTGCAGGATTTTTACTAGGAATAATAATACAGAAAGAAACCTAAGAATGAGAAGAAAAGTCAGTGCACATCTTCAAAAATATCTTTCTGTTTTTTAACCAAAAGTCAATTTTTTTACAAAATAGATTCACAGCTTTAAACAGTGGGGTTGCACCTGATGACCACTAGAGATCCCTTCTTGTTTTAATTAGTCTGTAGTCCTCTAACTCCATTGAAGAACAATAAGGGATTTCCCTTATTGTCAATAAAGAATAAAAGTAACTGTATAGAGAAATCTAGAAAATAAATTTATTTTCCATCATCTCAGGTCTCAGGAACTGGTTTTGAACAGTGTGCCTAACGACCACAAAGGGATATGGCCAAACACTTTGTGTCTTTGCTACAGCACTCAGAAGGTAAAGAGAGCATGACAGAAAGGCAGCACTTAACAAAGCTCCATCAAAACTACATAGGCAGAGTGACAGCAGAGTTAGCAAAATAAATACATCAAACAACAGCCTGAGACTTTGTGACGCTCTCCACTTTCCCAGCACCCCTTCAGGAATAACCTCTGCTAAGAGGGGCTCCAGCTTCAGCCTGAGCAATCCTGAACTCAGTGCTAGGACTGCACAGACTGAACATCTTTGAGGCACTCTTACCTCTTCAGCCAACATCCCCTGATGCCTCAGGTTTAGCTTTCATATTTTTCAGATTCTGTGCTGCTTTAGTGTGTGGGTCTGAGCTTCACATTAGGGGATGGTGAGCTCTGTGCACAGAGCAGGGAGACAAAACAATTCCTGCTCCAGCTGGGCACCAAGGACAAAT
>JAWWEY010000055.1:68005251-68023048 GCA_035582745.1 Loriotus luctuosus | reverse complement strand
GCATTTTGGGGCCATTTTGGCTCATCTTGGGTGCAGCCCTGGCTGTGCTCTGGTGCTGCCCAAGGTGGATCCATGGAGGAGATCCTTTAATAAATCTCTATTCTTTAACTCCATCCAGCCTCTGTTCTAGCTCAGCTTTCACAAGGCATCACCCTCACAAGACAGACCACAGGTTTCAACCCCCCAGTTTCTGGCCCTGCCAACCTGCAGCTGAGCTGGGAGGTGTCACCTCAGGTGACAGAGCATCCCTGGAGGAGCAGGGCAGGTCACACCCCACAGGGCCAGCCCTTTGGGAAGGGAAAGCCAGCAGCAGCACATTTTAGTCCGGCAGCAGCAGCGTGACCCAGCTGTGACACGTGAAACACCAGTGTGATGGAATGACGAGGAGGAGAGGTAATTCATCACTGAGGATGGACTGGGAGGATGGAGGAGGATGGATTGCAAACTCCTGAGTAATGCAGGGACAGCAGAATGCAAATGGAAGCAGCCTGGCAAAAATGTACTGACATTGCAGAAACACAGACCCAACTTAATATACTGACATTTCATAGACACAAACACAGACCTAACTCAATGTACTGAATTTCATAGACACAAACACAGACCCAACTTGGATTTCCACCATACCTCCACCAACAAAATGCAATCTTGATGCAGAGGGAAAATTACTCTCCCTCCCAGCTCCCCAGCAGCTTTATTATACCTACAGCAGCACTTATCCTTTGTGTTCAGTCTCATTAGCTTCACTAGGGCTCTGCTTACTGCAAGATCAAAGGAGTCTTTTCCTGGAGGGTTTGTGCCATTGATAATTTGGATGTCTGCAGTAAACTTAATCTATCTGTGCTACACTACAGAGATTTGAGGCAGGGGAAGATTAAAGTGATTTGCCTAAGACAACAGGCACAGTTTGAAGGAATTGAATGCAGGTTTCCACAAAGCCCAGGCTTAAAGAGGAGAAGTCTCTTCACACATTAAGCACCCCCAAATACACATCTGCAGAATTAGGATTTTGCTCTCACCACATTGGATATCTAAAGGGGAAGGATTTAGAAATAGGCTTATGTTTGTCTTTTTGCTGCTTTTTTTACCCTTTTCTTCTTCCCTAACCTATCTTAATTTTGCCTCTGAAAGGCCCAATCAAGTAAGTCACACAAGTTTTTTGCATACACATCTTATCAGCAGACAGCAGCTCTGGGAGAACGCTTTTCCAACATGCTCAGCTGTGCTAAAAATTGTTCCCCATTTTTGCAGTTATTTCAGGAAAAGTCACTCTGAGAGAAGGTTCAGGTGGTCACTGCCATTCGTGGGACTCCAGCTCTGGCTGTGAAGGGTGGCACTGGGAGAGGCAGAGGGCACAGACAGAAATAACCAGGGTTATTCCAACATCCCCAGAAAGAACTTTCAGGTGTTGCCTTTCTTCAAAAGGTTCAAGAGAGAGACATAGGTGTGACAGCAAACATCACCCTGGCTTTGATAATGACATTATGCACAGCTAGCCTGTTCTTTGCCTTGTTAAACTCCAAGTTTCCTGTGGGTAAGAAATGAACATTACTCTTTCACTGTTTTCAGGGTTTTCTGCCATGTTAATCTGATTATCTATGACAGTTTCTGTCAGTTTGTTAGCGAAGATCCAATTATTCTGCTTGGCTTTTAAGTTTTTCACATATTTCTGGCTAAGGGCCTGATTCTGGGTGCTTCTTTGTCCTCATGTCTTTAATACAAATATTAATGTAAAAAAACAATCCCACAGAACTGATAGACTAGTGGTGGATATGCAGTTCTTTAAAAATGGATGCATTCTTCATCTCCAGCAAGAATAAACAAAAAAGCTGCAGAACTGACAGCTGAAGGAAATAAATAGCTCTGCACTTGATCTGACTACATTTCTGTAATGAAAATTTACAGTGTTGGTATAGAAGGGAAGTGGCTTTTGGGGATTTTCTTCCTCTCCTTGAAACTCTTGTTTAGATTTTGGATTTTTTTCTGCATCAAAAAAAAAAAAGAAAAAAAAGGAAAATACAGCATAGTTCTATAAAGAAATGGGACACATTTTAGACATAGAAATTAAATTAGAATCAGGCAGGATCCTTTTCCAAGGCATTTGACACTAGAGACCTCACAGTCAGTCTGTTATTTTTTCTCTTAGACATAGTTTATAGTTTTTCTCAGATATGAGTTTGCATGGCATAGACCTGTAGGACTGGAAAGTGGCAAGGGTGTAGTAAGTTATAAACAGAAAAATATATGTGCCCACACCATTAGAAGATGTTCACTGCCTAATACTTGCATGTCACTACCTTTTAGCTCATCTCTGTTTCTCATTCTAGTCTGTTCTAAATGCAATTTGGGTTTTTTTTTCTCAATGATGTCCACAAATAGCACATATCTCCTCAAGAGCTTTCTTTTGTAAAAGACTGCCCACTATTTCCTGAAATTATAGAGCTCCACTGACAACAGCATTAGCAGGAGCTTGGCATGACAAACTCCTGCAGGTACATGATATAATTATCTGAAGTTCCATGAAACAATTATGAAGATTCTGGAAGATGTTGGTCTTTCCTGCTTGGGCTCCATGGATCTATTACTGCCAATAATCAGCATTAGTGATACCTGCAGTAGTCAGCATTTCCCCTCTCCAAATCCTCAGGAAAAAAAAAAATATAAGACTTGTCCCAGGATGGATATGCTTCTTCAGAGATGGAATTCCTATCACTGCATAGTTCTGGTCTGTAAAAAATTCCTGCAGATAAAGCTTTATAGTCAACATTTTGGGAGCAAATAGGACTCTCTTCCCACCTCTCCACTCCTTTTTGGGAGATGATATGGGTTAAGTAATCCTCAGCACCACAGACAGCTTATCAAGTGCAAAAAGCATGACAGCAACGCCTTGTATTTATTTATAATATTTAGTATTTATAATCCCAGTAAAACCCCTGCATCCCACCAACCAAATTGGGAACTGAAGGTAGCAGCCATGAGAATGAATTTGATAATACTTTCCTTAAACATTATAAAATGGCCATAAATTTCCATCATACCAGAGGCCATACTCAGCAAGAACACTGCAAATCAAGCCAAATTCCACTGCTAAATATTAGGTGCAACTTCCTGCACCATCACAAACTCCAATATCTCCCTCCATGATCATTTCCTTGCACAGTTCCTTCCAAAATGATCCTGATCGTATTGGGTGCAACTTGGCAGAGATTCCTCACAGTTAAAACACCACCAGCCCCTATCAGACAAGGATTTCTGCACATCTTAGAAATGACAGATGAAAGAACAGGCAATAAAAACCCCCAGCATCTTCTTCTCTGGGGAAATTTAAAGCTTAGAAAAGTCTTCTCTTTCAAGTGCAAGCATAAAATACCTGCTTGGATAACAGCAAGGTTGGGTGTTCAGAAGGAAAAGTATTGAGTGCTCCTGCCCCCCCTCCAAGGCTGTTGTGCTGAAGAGAAGCTGAGGAAAAACCTGTGTGTTTTAGATGAAGAGGGGGGAACAAAGCAATCAAATCTCACAGCTTCAAAGCCTAGGTCTATCACTAACAAGGGTTAGCAAGAAATCCTGCAGACATTCCTGCTCTGCCTGCTGTGGTTCAAACAAACCTGTGCTCTGGGGGTTTTGTGGGGTTTTGCATCATTGTCTCAGGCTGCTTGAGCCAGCCTGCTGATCTATATGGGCCAATTACCTACACCAGCAGCCAGGTGTAGTGCTAGGAAACCATTTGTAATACTAATTCACCCCACTGATAGTCAGTGATAAACAGGTTTCCTACAGAAACACCTCACAAGGTCTCTGAAACTGTGTAAATTAAATTTCCTCCCCGTTACATCTGTCTGACACCACTGAAAGTGATTATGCTGTGAGAAAAAGGTGGGAACAGAATACAGACCACACTCCAGGGTCTGGGAGATAGGATTATGGAAATTATGAGCTGCTAGCAAAACCTCCAGAGCACTGTACCAAACAGAAGTTTGTAAGCTTATTGCACAATCAAAGGAGCAGGA
Organism: Loriotus luctuosus; assembly: GCA_035582745.1. Lineage (NCBI taxonomy): Eukaryota > Metazoa > Chordata > Aves > Passeriformes > Thraupidae > Loriotus > Loriotus luctuosus. The sequence continues at coordinate 68,019,041 of JAWWEY010000055.1, read as the reverse complement.
AGGACAGGGGGAATGCTCAGTGGGCATCTCAAACCGTCTAGATTAAAAACATAAGTTTTGCTCTTTGCACTGTCTGGGGTTTTCTGAAAGGCATTCTAGAGAGGTACAACAAGGGGAAAAAAAAAAGGGCTTCAAAGATTTAGTGGTAGCAGGGAACAGCACAGAAGCAGAAAGGCAAAGACAGGACACAGGCAAGAGATATTTACTGTGCATCCCCCACAGGGGAGGTGCTCCTGCTAATGCCTCAGCTTCCTTCCTAGGCACAAGGCTTGATTTTCTCTACTGAAAATATCTAAAACTTCTTCCACTGGGCTAATCAGAAATATGCCACCTCATAGTCAAAGTAAGGAGCTCAGGTGGGAAAGTAAAACAAACAAACAAAAAAGGAAATAAAAAGGAAATTCTCTCTCTTTCTGCTTTATTTCACCTTTAGGCTTCAATCTTCAGGAAATTTAAATCAGCCTTCACAAGTGCCTTTAATTTGAGTGCAGCAGCAAATAGTTAGGAAAAGAGAAATCCTGAAAGTGTCAGGGATCATTGGCCTCCCTGATCTGTCACCTCTCCTGGCTGGCACTGGGGCACAGCACCACTCACACAAAATGTCCCCTCTCCTTTAAGCCAAGGGTTATTGCTGTGAACCACAGAGTCAGCAGCCACAGCCTGGGGCTGCAACAGAGAAAATATCATGATAATTCTTCCATATTCCCTCAGAGAGATAAGACCAGCTCAATTCAGCCTTAACTTGTATAAAGCCCATGAAAATCCTTAAATGAAAGGTGCAAAACAGCCTAAGCCAGGCAATAATTACCAGCACAGAATGAAGAGAATAAGTCAAACCATGAAGTTCAGGGAGAACATGGCACTATCTGCTGCTTGCTCTATTATTAAATACAGTGGCATTTCAGATGCAGTGCTTGTATATTGTATTGCTTGAAGCTGTGCATAGGAACACCTAGAAAACTGAATGACAGATGGGAGGAAAAAACTTTTACTTTATATGATTATATATATATGTAGATTTTATATTATACATATATGTAATTTATTATACATACATTTTTTTTTTCTGTAGAGGCCATTCCTTTTCTTCAGAAACCACTTTCCCACAAAAGGATAAAAATCGGGCAGGTAAGAAGGAAATCTATCTGCACAAAATCACCACCAAGCCTGGGTAGATTTACAGGCACGTACAGATTTTGAAATGCCTGTAAATATTTAAATTTTGCTCAGTAGGTTTTAAAACTACTCTTTGCTGCCCTGCATGCAGCCTTTCCTGCCAAGATGCTTGGGCAGTGTACAGCCAAGACACAGAAAATGCTTGGAGCTATTTCCATAGCAACAGACTGTGGTGAGGTAATACACCTGAGCTACTAATGACCTCAGCGTGCAGCCTGGATGCTAAAAGAGAAATGAAATCAGATGGATGAATATTTTACATTTCAATGGGCTTTTTAAGGAGCAGGAAAAAAAAACTATAACAAAGATTTCCTGATAAAACAATAATCTTTTCTTTGTGTCACTCCCAGGACATATATTCTTGTTAGAGGAAAAAAAATAAGAAAAAAGAGGAAGCCAAAGCCATGCATGTATCTTCAGGATGAGCAGAGCTGACACAAGCAGATTGTTCACCTCTTTTTTGCTTCTGCATGTACAAATGCACTGACTGAACACTTTTAAGTCCATAGAGAGCTTTTATTTACTTCAGCAGATTTTACCTTAGCATTTAGCACAAAGATCCAATTTCCCTCCTGGGTCACCTTCCCTGTGTCACTCCCCCTAGGAGATTCCCCAGCTAATTCTTGCCAAGAGGCACAAAAGCTAAAAGACTCTCTTCAAATTTGTAACACTCATTTGGGAGTGCATGGAAGACAGTCGGTAATATCTGAATTTAACGTCCTAAAATTTCTCTGCTTGATGCAGTAGAAGTGTCAGCCTGCCATGCTCTGATGACTGGAAACAAAAATGTACCTGTGCTCAAAAAGTGAGGTAGGTATGACCAGTCCCATGGAAAGTAAAAAGGAATGAAACCAAAAGAAAAAAGTCAAAGTTGATCTATTTTCTGGTGTATCCAATAGTAATTTTCTCTCAGTCATTCCCCTCTTCTTCTTGCTGCTTTCATCAAGATGCAATGCTCCCCAAGAAATAAAAAACATGTATCATTTGTAATCATCTTATTATGACCATCAGCCACATCACCATTTCCTACAGCTGTCCCTGCTCCAGGACTCCATACGAGTTCCTTCTGAAAGACAGAATCTAACACAGAGTAAGTGATTTTCACAAACCCCCAACAAACACTGAGAACATGTCTTTAAATCCCAACTGCACCACGCCAGTGGTTACATCACTGGTGATTTATAGGAGAGAAGTTCACCCTGGGTTAATGCTGAATTCCATAATGAAATTATAAAAGTGCAGGGTTCCCACCTCACCAAAGAAGAGGCACTGGGCAGCAGGGATGTGGTCTGCAGGATATTAGAGCTGCAGAATAACCAGGCAGTTGGGAACTGGACTGAGCACAGCTGAGATTATCCAGCATGTGGACAAAGAAAGGGCCAAAAGCTCCCAGACAAACTTGGCAGCATGGGGCTGTCAGAAGAGGATCTCCTGCAAGCAGCAATGCCAATGCTCTGTAGACATGAGTATGATCAGACAAGAGCTTCTCTTCCTAATTACTCAACATTTCCTCTTTTTTCTCATAAATTCAAATTAGTGCCAGGTAACCAGTGTTTTCCCTTTTCCTGTAGCTGCCCTTGAAAATGCTTTAAATCAAGATACAGAAAAAGCTTTGATAAGGTTGCAACCAGATCTTTTCCAAAATGTGCCTTTAAACAGATGAATTTGCAAGTTATTAAACACTGCCAAGGCCCCTTTCCATCACCTCTTTGGAAGTGGGAAGGTACTAACTACAGGGAAAACAGAATTACATTCAACACGCTCAGAGTCACCAACTCTTCTCCAGTTTTTCCATGAGCATCCTTCAGTAAAACCATCACACTTTCCATTTGGAAAAAGTCATTACCATGTAACATAGAGGTGTGATCATCATGGCATCAGAGGAAGCCAAGCTGGGGACCAGGATTTGCACTTTGGTACCTCTGACAGTGGGACTGGATCCCACTCCAGGTGGGCCATGAAGTAGGCAGCGTGGTCATTTGTGTAGGGGTTCTTTTATCTGTGTCTGAGGCTGTCTCCCCCAAAAGAGAAAATAAAAGCCTGCAGCAGAATCCCTGAATGGGGTAAAAAATACCCAACAGACCTAGGGCTACTGCTACACAGGTTGGTGATTACTGGGTGAAGGGAGGGCTGAGCCTTCGGGCAGAGATGAAGTGAGCAGGGCCCAAGGGAGCAGAGCAGAGCAACCAGCACAATTTTGGACCATTCCTTCTTAGGAATAACTCAGGAGTCAATTTTCTTTATCTATCTCACAATTTCACATCCCAGGGTTGGCACATAACTGCTAATTTTCAGCTGCCTGATTTCACTTCATTAGAAACTCCACCAATTTGTTTTTCTTTGTTTGTTCTGTGCATGAGAAATCAGCCTGTGCAGGTAAGACACTTACCTTAAGTCTAAGATAAATGTGCATAACAGAAAACAAGAAACAAACCCACACCCAAAAAATACCTGCAAACAACACTTTGCAAGTGGTTTGAAAATTAAAATATACAAAACATACTAGCTAATTCTGAGCACGTAAGGAGTGGAGCACAGGCTTGAACTGTTGCAAACACATCACTCACTCTGCAGGGAAAGGAATCTTCTGAAGAGAGAACTGGGTCAGTAGAACTGCAGTCCAGGCTTGTCACTTCAGCAATTTAAACACAAGTCAAGTTGGTGTTTAAACCCTAAGCTCTGACTCAAGGAATGAGAACAGATGCCATACTGAGAGAAATCAGACAAACCCATCTTGGATGAGTTTATTTACTCCTTTTTTTAGTCTTACCTTATCTGAATTTCCCCAGAATTTGATGGAAAAAATCAACAGAACAACCCAGTTCCAGTATGTGCCACAGAAACGAAGCTTTTCCTCATGAATATTTATGGACTGTAAATTATAGTCATTGGCATTGTTCACTTCATGCCAAAAAAAGCAAGTGTCACATTCCTTTCACTTAACTTACTTGCTATTTCTGCTGATAGGTCTGCCTGGCTTTGAGGGCAAACAGGATCTGGCTTCCATAGGTATATGATTTCAGGAACTTATTGACAGAACTTAATATCATATTTCTAGTCATAGAAAGATTCAAGCTGAATACAAAGGAGACAGGATAACAAAACCTGGAACTGTCTTTTACTGTAATTAAAAGTGCCCAATAATGTTTATGATCCTTTCCCCTTAGCAGCTGCTGCCAGATTTAATGCTAATAAAAAAGCACATTTTGGAACAATCCTATTTTATTGCAATCCTCTTCATATTCCTGACCTTCACAAGAGGCTGAAGGTTGTTTAGTGGACTGAAAAAGGACAAACCGGTGAAACTCAAAGAAACAACTGCAATGTAAAGAGGAGTACTCAGTCCCTGAAGTATGAGAGTGAAGGTCAAGGTGTCCATGAGCTAAGCCCAGAAAAATGCAAGACAAAATTCACTCCTGAATATTGATGAAATTCTCATCTACGCCATAGAACTATTGTTTGATAATACCTCATTCACCAGGCTGGTTTGTTTTTTGGTGGTTTTTTTGTGGGTTTTTTTTTTGGTTGGGTTTTTTTTCTTAATTACTTCATGAATCATTTCATCTGAAGCCATTTTACACCTTTGCTATGCCAACTTCTAAAGGAAATCAAAGTAGAGTCCCTGGAGAGCACTCATCTCCTTGAGATTGCCAACGCTCCTTTGTCACAGTAAAATCAGAAATACACTGAATATTTGTGGCTTGAGGCATTTGGTATTTTCATTTCTGGGATGAGAGATTTATGCAAATTCGTACACAATAACAGAGAACTTTGAAGCTTCTAAGATGTCCTTTCACAGCCAGAGGGTTGATGGGAATTTAGCATTGCCATTCAGCAGCTTTCCCTTTCCTGTGTAAAGCATTACTTTCTCTCTTCCAAAATTTCACTTTGTGGAATTACTATTAAAATCAGATCCTTAAACAAAGGCCATTGTTACATCCCTGTTGGTGCTGTTGGTTTAAACCACAGTTTCTCTTAGGGCAGAGCAGAGAGCTCAGCATGCTGAACACAGGGCTGTGTTACCTGGGGAATGCTGCTTTTGGCCCTCTCTGGCTGTGCCCTTCATAGAAAATGAGATTTGCAGAGGAGGAAATTAGACAGCTGTCGCCAATTGAATTGCAATGAGGTCTGAGGACCAATTTCCCACAAACCTGGAAGGCTGCAGTCAGGATCATGCCCTGGCATGCAGGTAAATGAGAAATGCTATTCTGACTGCTTCCTGCTACCCAGTGGTGTGCAAATGTGTTGGTTTTTTACTGTCCCACCTTGAAAGGCTAAACTATTTCATTTTGGGGTTTTTTTGGTTTTTTTTCCCCCAAATTTTATTCCAAACTGAAATGACAAACCTCTTCATGGTTAAAATTGGCTTTGGGCAATTGATTACTGAATTAAGATGCTTTTCTTTAGCCTATTTCTAATCTGTAAAGCATTTCTTCTACTTAATTTACCTCTTCCCTTTCAAGCAGCATTCAAATTTATACATTTGCTCCTTTTTGTCCTTTTTTTTCCCCTTTGGAATGCCTAATATTTGCAATAGTACTGAGACAATCAGCCAAGAAAAATTTCTCCAGACAGAAGACCACAGAAAATTGGTTCTGTACACTTATGTGAATATCCAATTTATGTGAAGAGAAAGAGCCAAAAAAATGATAATGTTGGAGTGGAGAAGGTGTCTTTAGCACACCAGTTGGTCCTGAAAGAGCCTTCTCCACCAAGCCATAGTTGTGCTGTAAATTATGGATAATCTGGAAGAGCAGAAGTGGTCAGAACTGGTTGGAGGGATGCACAAAAACTACTTTTCAGTCTCAGAGACCATCTGCAACAGGGGACATTTGATATCAGCAAGGTGGTCAATGAATCTACTTCCTTCACAGATGAAACCCAAACTGATAATTCCACTTAGAAGCCAGTCTTACTCTTTGAAAGATTTCTTTTTTTAAATGAATCCCAACTGAACAAAATGGAAACACTTCAAGAGATTTAACTGGGAACTCAATTTCTAAAAAAAGAGAGTTTTCAGATCACGATGTACTATTAACATGTTAAGCGTCCTCCTGCATTCGGTTCAGAAAAGCCCCAAATCTCTCTATATCTATTAGAAGTAAGATCTTGTTCCCAGTGCCTGGAGAAGCAGTAGGTAATTAGAAAACAGACAGAATAGCTGGAGGAAGATAAGAAAAATCATTATGTCACACAACCTTGAATTACATTGATTGCACACTGAAAACTACAGCCTTCAGTCTTCCCTCTTGTGAGGTCACTGCTAATGCTGCCATCCACTGCACTTGGGAAAAGTTTTGCACAAAGGTTTACTTATTTGACACTTGGGTCATCCTAAAGCACTTGTTAACGTTACAGTAGTTATTAATGAGGTTTCTAATTAACATTTATATGGTCTCTATATAATCTTTTCTAATTTACAGTAGTGCTGGAGAAATTCACTGAAAATTATGATTTCACTCCTCCCAAATTATAGCTGGGGCAGGGAGAGGAGAGATATTTTTGTATCTATTCATGCATTAGATCTTTGCCTTGAAATTTGGAAGGTGCATGAAAATTTCAAGGCAAAAGCACGAAAATGACAAAGGGAAAGGTTAATTAGACCCTTCCCTTCTTTCCTCCTCTGCAAATGTCTTCACGCCTCTCCTGTCTCACATTTTGGAGGACTTTTCACACTTAGCAATGCTAAAATTTTCTGCCTATTTTTTTTGGTTTTTAAGACATCAGAAAGAAGCAAGAGGCCAAAACCAGGCTTCAGTCCTACTATTGCTGGAAAAGAAAAACAGATTTATTAATTTTCCTTCTGTACACCATGAACAACCCATGCAGCAACATAATGCAAGCTCTGGCCCTGAGAGCTCTCCAGTGGTAACAGCAGGAGGAAGCAGTGCATCTTACCATAGACACAAAGTACAGACTGACCCCAAAAAAGTGCCTCTGGGAAAGAATTGCAACAGGTGGAACTGGCATAGCTTTCAGTGGCATCTTCAGTGTGGATAAGCACTGCAATTTTGCTTCCAGAATTAAAAATTTGGCAAGTTCCTTACGCAGAAAATTTAGTCAGGAATAAAGAATTTGCCATATGTTGGCTCTTTCAGGCAACTGAAAATGAGCCAGCTGCAATTGTAAGAGCTGGTGTCTCCTAAATTCCTCCTTCTTTGTGGGGGTCCTAAGTGGAATCTGGCTCACAGGTTGGGAAGGATGTGCAAATAACTGAACACAAAACTCAGGTGTGGCAGTCATATTTTCTAGAAAAATTTCTTTGCCTAGGATTCTTCTCCTGAGAAGCTGAGAAGCCTCGGACAAAAGGAAAACAAATTCTTATCTCATTTGCTTCTCCTGTGTTTTGCTGCTTTGGAATGTGTTTGGAGATTGTTTATCCAACTGGTCATTGTTTCATTGGTTTCATGTGAATTGTTTTGACTTAATAACCAATCACAGTCAAGCTGTGTCAAGACTCTGGAAAGAGTCACAAGTTCTCATTATTATCTTTTTAGCATTCTGAAAGTATCCTTTCTTTATTCTTTAATATAGTTTAGTATACTTTAATATAATATAGTATCATAAAATAATAAATTAGCCTTCTGAGAACATGGAGTCAGATTCATCATTCCCTCCTTCATCTGGGAACCCCACAAACACAATACTCAGGTTCATCTTCCAGACAGTCTCCAGAAAACCCTGCAGTAATTTCCCCTCACCACCAGGTAAATAATAGACTCCCAGGGGGATGGAACTTATGTCCAACTTGTCATGTAAGTAGAGAATAATTAATTACATTCTTATTTACAGTTTGTCTGATAAGAGCATTAAATGGCAAGTAACTAGAAGACTTCCCAGGTGCTGAAATGTTTGCTCTCACCCACTCAACACATAAACACAGGAGGAATGAAATTAATTTGGCACTGACTTACAGTGTGATCCCTCACAGTAATGGGGCTTGGGTTTTGCAAAACAGGAATCACAGATGCCTCCCTCCTGAAGCTGCAATCAAATTTCATTGGTGCTCCACAAAGCAATGAAGTGTTCTAAATACATCAGCAGTCTTAGAAGTCATGAAACTCCAATTATCTCCTCTGAGATCTTATAGGACACCCATACATTATTCAGGTGACAATCTGAGATATGTCCTTGATTTTATTTTTTTCCATTCAGAAAGTGTTACTGGGCCAAAGCTCTGGTTGTATTTACAAACCCCAGCATGTACATCTGGTGGAAATCAGGACGTTAAATATTTACTTGCCCAGCTAATTACAAACCTTTTCTGACTTCTGAAGAAAGAGGGTAAATGACTTTAAGAGGAAGTAGGAAAAAAAATAAAAAATAAAAAGGGTATAAACCAGGCATAAACCAGTTACAATATCCATGTCATGTTCACTTGGACCCTGCTTAAAATTTCGTTCTGGTAGAACCAGAACATCTGTCACAAGCCTCCTAATACCCCTGTGACAAGGTGAAGATAAAGTTACATTAAGACCTCTGCATGTGCCAGTGAAACGTGTAAGCTGTTCTCATGCTCAGCAAAAATGAGGGCCTAAGATTTCAAATTGCAGTCATAAAAGTGAAATAAAAAGCAGAAAGGCAGAGAGAGAAAGAGAAGGAAGATGCTTTTATTTGAGCCATGAAAAAGTAATTCCCTGGGATTAGCATATTTTTATTTCCTTTGCATATTCTTTTCTGAATTAATTTCGCTGCATTTTGATAGTGATCTTAGAGAGTGAAAATAAATTGATGCCAAAAAAAGTTATGCTAATAGGAATAAATGGCTTGAAGATAGTGGAAAGGGATATACGGCCTCTTTTAAAGGTTCCTACTTAATCCAGCTCCAAGGGCATTAGAGAGCAAATGTTGCTGCCTTCTTGTGGCAGCAGATAAGCCTGGCTGTGAGGCTCATCCCTAAAATCCAGGGGGGCTGTAAGAAAAGCAGTAGCCCCAGTGAGAAGGTCAGAGGAAGTGTTTCGCACACAGCTGCCAAGGAAAATCCAGGTTTCACTGGTCCAAATAAACCAAATAAAGCTGTATCTGCACAGAAGTGTGATGATGGTCCAGGGCAGGGGCATAATGCAGGAGGGAAATTCTGCTTTTCCACAGAAAAGAGACTTTGGTTTGGTTACCCACTTCTTCATTTTTTTTTTATGTTAACAAAGGGAAGAGCAACATAAGTGAAAAGGATTCCCATGGGCTAAATTATGATCAGGCTCAACTCAGTGACAGCTCTAGAAATCATAACCATCTGTGAGGTGTGTGTGGTACAGCAAACTCCCTCCCATAAACCCAGCGAGAAAAGCTACTTACACTTCTGTGTAAAGCAGGGGCAGATTGGCAGCTGAAATGGCAATATTCACATGGGTATTAACTATTATCATGTAGTGCTGGTGTTACTCAGTTTTGCAAAGAGAAAAACCACTCCTAGCCACACAGTTTATTCAAGAAATATTTGTTTGAAATCATGTTACCATAAGATTCAGCTATTACTTTAAGAAATTCCACAGTTTATGGGTTTTGATGTATGCCTAATTATCAGTGTGTGAGCTTTTTTTTCCCCTACTCATCCTATTTTATGTACAAGTCTTACACCACATTATGAATAATAGAAATACCCACAGCAAGAACAACGTGAAATAAAAGCAATGTATTATCCTGTTTTAAAAAGGAATAGGACACCTGAACCAAAAATCTAGATTATAAAATTGCCTGTGACAAAAAGCAAGAGAAGAAACACAAATGTGAGCCACCCTCAAAAACCAGAGCAAGCAAACAATCCTAACCACATATTGCATCCACCAGCACAATCTGCTGACCCACTTCTCTGAAACTCAGGCACCAGAAGTGGGTTGTATCCAGGAGGATTTCTGCCATCCACATCTCCAGCCTTGCCTGTTTCAAAGAGCTGTCGAGTCCATATCACACTACACTTCAAAGACAAATTTCAGCCTTTCAAAGGGTGCATAGCAATTTGGTTTTTTTGTAAAACATGAATAAAAATAACAAAGAGAATAGGAAAAATACTATGGAGCCCGATATGAACACAAATATTTTAGGAATATTACATTTAAAGAACGTACAATAAACACGACAAAAAAACCCTAAAAATAAAATAATTAAAAATATATTCAAATAACCAAAGAAATCACCAAAACCCCACCTTTTTCTTCTGTTTGAAAGAAGAAACACAACACCATGTTAGACCATCAGAATCAAGTAAAACTATCCAAACTACTAAACAGAAGCCAGCAAAGTACACAAAGTGAAGCAGTGTGGGCTCACTGTGTACTGATGGAAGCATCTAGGTAGATACATCAATGAAAAAGAAAGCACCTTAAGGCTGATTTTACTGCTGTTGTTAATATTTCAGCTTGTGGGAAAGATGCTTTGCAAATGAATCTCATATGAATTCAAATCATATTTAGTAAGCAATTAAGGGTAAAAGGAAACAATTCTATTGTTTCTCTATCAGCTTAACATGAGATGTCTGTGCCACTTCCTACAGCACTTTTCATGGATTGGACAACAAAAATCAAAATATTTCCAAGAAATATCAGCAAGTGCTTGCCAAAATTAGCAATATTTTCTTAGCTACCTGTATGGAGGTTAACACAAGGAGTAGGAGTCTACAGACAAAAACACAGCAACCAACAGAAACAATTTGGAAAACCTCTGTAGTCTCAGGAGACCCAAAGGCTAAAGGAATAAATTACCTCATTAGGTAATTATGGATTGTGCTCCAAGCCTTATGGCTTAGTGAGGATCCAACACAGGCGATATTTCCTGTAGCCAGAGCTGAACAATCACACGGCTTTGTGTGTACCCTAAAAGCCAAACTCTCTCTCCAAAACAGCAAGTGAAAGGTCTCTGATAAATATTTCTCTATTTCATCCATGCCTTCTTGGCTTAGCCTGCACATGACAAAGGGAAAGAGCACTGACTAGGTTCCAGGCTAGTTTCATCACTAAGACTTCAGGGTGAAATCCTAACTCTATGATGGCAGCTGAAATCAATTCTGGGCTTAAAATATAGGACTGATGCTTTAATATTTTCCTCCCATTAATGGTCTTCTAAATCTCTCTCAGAGCTCTGAAAACTGTAGTCTGAATGACTTCATTCAAAACTGCTGAAATTACCAAGAAGCTTTCATGAGCTAGAGATACTGAAATTCTTCTGATTTTTGCACCATAAAATTTTATGCAGCCCGAAAGGTGCATTTAAGAGATATGAACTTCAGTTACAGCATCCAAAAAGCCTAATGGGAGTTTCAAAATTATAGTGGAACCAGAGGCCGAGCAGGTTTCACTGTGATGTCTAATAATTATTAGAAACAGTGCTTGTAATAGCTGTGAAAGTTTAAAGTTGTCAGTTCTCCAAACATCATGAATTTCTCAAGCACAAAACCCCCACAAAGGATCTTGTCATGTACTGCCAGAAAGACTGTACCCCTCACTTTTCCATATCATTTACAAACAACTTTTAAATGAAATTTCATTTGAATCTTAATATTCAAGGATGACAATGCTACATTTTGTTTGGTGTCTGCTGTCTCCAAATCCCTCTGCCTGTGCTGTCATGCAGACAAGAAAAACCATCACAGGACAACCCTGTGCAGTTCATGCACAAGCACCTGAGATGGAATCACTGCTCTGCCTTGCAGCCCCACCCAGCCAAGGGGCTGGGGAGCTCCTGCTGCCAGCCCAGCAAGGGGAGCAGTCCCAGACCTGCTCCCTCGCCTGGGTGACCTCTGGCCATCATCATCATCACTGGGTCACTCTGGTGCTGCTCTGTTAACTCTGCAGTGACACCACTGCTGCAGGGCAGAGATCCCCACTGAGCACCACGAGCACTGCTCAGCCAGGCAGATCTGAGCTGAGCCCGCTGGTGCCCATCAGTTTCCTCTTAAAATAGAAAAAACCTGGAAACAAATCCAGAGGAGTTTGGCTCTGAAGGCATGCCTCTTGTGCTCCATACCAAGAGACCAGTTTATTTTTTTTTTTCTGTCACTTTGTGTGATTGGAACAGATTAAACAATGCAAAGGCATGATCCTGAGGGTGTTGGGCTGGTCACTAATTTAGGAGACTACCCAAGCAAGGAAGGGTTATTTCACCTAATTAAGACAGAGCACAGTATTTAAAGACAGAGCATTTGCATTAAAACAGACAATTCAGAATTTTAAATACTGTTGAGTCTGAAATTATGATTGTTAATCTCCCCTCACATTACAATGTTCTGCTGACAGACATTGTAAATCACTTCCTTTTGCTTGCATTAGATGAACCCATCACTCAAAGTGCTCAATTATAAATCTGAATACAATTTAAAAGGTGAACTTTCTTTAATTTTACTGAGGGCAGAAGGGCAATGCTGATGGTGTAATACCAATGTTAATGCATTACTTATGACTGAGATTTAGTCAGTATTCAGTAAATTGCTCATTCCTGTGATCCAGAGCAGGCAGCAATTTGCTTTCCTTGATCTTATTCCCTTCCCTGCGAGTACATTAGGTGTGTCATGGGCAGCAGGATACCCAGCTGTAAACTGTCTGAAAAGGACATTTTAATCTATAATTAAAAACCACAACAAAATAGAAAATAAATTCGGAATATTCATTGCATAATCGTGACAGGTTTACAACCTGCAAGTTTACAAACTGCAATTAAACACAGATATGGAATCATTAAAACACTGCGTCGTTAATTTTAATTTTCCTTTGGAAATGAGATAGACATGAGCAAGAATGTGAACACCAGTGTGAATACTCTTTATCCCTCAGCTTCTTTAGGTGCCAGGATTTAATTATCTTTTGTCCCATGCTAATCTGCTGAGATGCTTCCACTTCAGCAGAAACTCCTATTGAGGTAAAATCCTAAAAATAGCCACCTCCAGTGCAGAACTGTAGTTTACCAAAACAAAGTCAAGCAAGGTTTTACAGTAGTAATTTGTTTGCTGACTAAGTGGATGCTTCCATTTCAGATCACTTCATCTGCTTAAAAATGGGAAATGCTTTGAATGTACTTCAATGCCAGACCCTCTTGCAAGTGACAGCTGAGATGTACAGTCTCACTTAATAACAAATCATTTCTAGAGGTGACCAGAAGGCAACTGAACTCCCATCATTAAAAGTGATCTGGTCCTCACCAAAACTTTGGCCATTTTTACTGCCTGCCCTCATCCCACATTAACAAAGATGATCCAGGAAATGTGTTACAGGACACAAAGGCAGCAGTTTGAGCACCCTTTCCTCACAAATTTCTTGGCTCCTGCCTCGCTGCTCCACCTCTGATTATGTTCATGTGACATTAAGGAAACCAAACTGCTGGGTTTGTACAGAAACACACAGGCAGATGTCTCTGAAGGCATTTGCAGTTCTTCCTAACACCTTCAGAAGCACAAAGGCAACACTTTTCTGTTAGCTCTGAGCCATTCTGCATGTGCACTGCAATTTCAGCACTCTCAGCAGGTTGGTGTGGGAATCCATAAAACCAGAGGGTTTTGGGAAAGCTGCAAAAAGCAGGCCCCAGAGACAGCAGGACTGTGATTAGAGCTAGGCAGTAGCCATGAGATAGGTCAGCAGAAAAATGATGTAAAAAGTAGAAAAGTAAGGACAAATAGAACAATGGTCTGT
>JAWWEY010000055.1:67983030-68005151 GCA_035582745.1 Loriotus luctuosus | reverse complement strand
GCCAGCTGTGTTGAGGCTGTGAGCTGTCACAGGATTTTTATTATCATTCCTTTCTAGCCTTCTGATGTCTCCTTTCTCTTTTCTTTAGTATAGTTCTAGCATATCATTTTCTTTTAATATAATATATATAATGAAATAATAAATCAGCCTTCTGAAACATGGAGTCAATATTCTCACCTCTTCCCTCATCCTGGGGACCTCCAAACACCAGCACACGCACCCAGCCACTGGTTTTCCACCCATGGATGAAGCTCTGAAGATAACCCTCACAAAGTGTGCATCTGTGGTTTTAGTCCACTATTTATTTGCTTTCACAAGCTGACAGAGTGACTGGTTTTCTAGCAAAAACTGTAAGAACTTAAAACAGTGATATTTGCAAGCAAGGTTATTCAGCTTCCAGGGAAAACATCCCAGCCTGCTAATAATGGAATTAACTGAATTCCTCTGTCTCATGTGGGAGCCCCACTGTTGTTGGTAATGGTGGGTTTAGAATTTAGGAAGGGCCTTGGTATAAACCACATAACCACAGCAATAATCCTAGAAAATCTATTTTATGGGCCATCAACCTGTCCTGGTGTAGAGTAGGACCAATTTATCTACCAGAAAGCTTAGAGTATGATAAATGGAAGAAAAATATATAATTCAGTCAGACAAAAGTACCCAAACAAACTTGCATTAAATATCTCACATGTAAAGGTAAAGGTAGTGGGAGGAGAATAGCCATCAATTTTAAGTTGGGGGGGGAAAAGGTTCATTAATAGATGTATTTATATTTTACAGCAGTGTATATTAAGCTGTGTGTTGATTCTCTACTGGTGAAGAGCCAGCTGGTGGTGCAGCCCAGCCCACAGAGGTTATGGAGATTCCTGCTGAGGGACAATCCCAAACTCTGGTGAGCTCCAGGGGTCCTTTCTAACCTCAACCCTGCTGTGGATCTGTCAGCTGTAACCAGGACAAGGCTCTAGAACCCAGCATAGCCACGGCCAGCTGAGCTGAAAGTCACAGGGTTTAGTTTGGTTTGGTAAAAATCAGTGTAACAAGGCTGCTTTGGATGAAGCTCATTTGAATTCACAGTGTAGGTGACAAAGCTCAGTAATTGGCCCTTTTTTTTTTCCCTGAGAAATATGATCGCTATTTGAATAACAGCTATCTTCACTAAAATAGTCTTTTCATGTAATCACAGTCTTTTTGTGACTATTTAGCATTCCTCTGGAAGTTAAATGACTGCAAATGGTGCGCGCAGAGGAGCCTTTGCTTTGATTGTTACAAAGCTGCAATCCCGAAATGTTTGCTGGAGAAACAGCACTTCACAGGGAAGCTAAAAGCAAAATAAGGTTTTTTTCTGGAGAAATGAGGTTACACAGGGCCTACGTGTGAGCCAAAGGGACTCGAGCAGGGTTAAGTGCAGATGGAGGAGATGCAGGGATGGCAAGTGAAGCAGAAAGGGAAGAAGTGGGCTGGAGAGGAAAGAGGCCAGGGAAACAATAGCAAGGGGACAAACACTGGAGAGGATAAATGGGAAAACTGGGATAGCATTTTATTCTTGGAAAAATACAGATCTCAGTCAATTGCAATTATTTGCAGATAACTTCAAGTGGTTGTTAGCTGTTGAATTTTCCTTGACTGACTGCCCCTGCCTCTTTTTTTCTTTAGAGAGGGCTGAAAGCTTAGAACTGAAGTGCTCCTTGTGGAGAACAGAAATATTTGCTGGGAAGCTTCTTAGGCTTCCCTGTCATAGCAAAAACTAACAATGTTTGTCAGTTAATGCAAATTATTATTTTGCTTCTGAATACCCAACTTCTACAGTATTTTTTGCACAGGATTAATAAATAAAACATTCACACGCTGCCCATTAAAAAAAAATCTAGTATTTAAGCCCTGAGGGGAAAGAAGAGGAAAAGATGAATCTTTTCACTTTCTTAGACACTTCTTTAAACTCTCCAACAAGCTGTTGCCTCAGAGGTGTTCCTCCTCTCTCCCTCAAGTACATTTTCACAAACTGGAAATCAGATTAGCCTGCAGTTTATCCATGGATGGACAAACAGGTGCAGCAACAAAGCAAAGCCAGGTGAGTTGTTCTGCCCTTTCCTTTCCCCCTGCAGGAGCTGCTGCAGGGGGGACAGGATGGAACAGGGACATCCCCAGGTCCAGTCCTGCAGGAACTGCTCCTGGTCTCTCATCAGGGCTGGCTGAAGGGCAAGGGAACAACACACTGTGCCACTGCCACGCTGTTTGCATGCTACATGTTACCAAAATCTGGCCCTTTCTGCATAAAACAGCATCCACAGAGATTCCTCTATCACTGCCACAAAACTGAGTTTATTATTTTGAATAAAACCCCATATTTGCTTGATCCCTCACAGTCAGAGTAGCAATATTTAAATTTATGAATTACTACTGAGTAAGGGAACAACCCACTGTGCCACTGCCATACTGTTTCCATTGTCCCCATGCTACAGGTTACCAAAATCTGGCCCTTTCTGCATAAAACAGCATCCACAGAGATTCCTCTATCATTGTCACAAAACTGGGTTATATTATTTTAAATAAAACCCATATTTGCTTAATCCCTCCCAGTCAGAGTAGCAATATTTAAATTTATGAATCAGTACTGGGCAAGGGACACATATTCAAAGTGTATCCTTATCTTGCCTCTCAAACATGATGATTTATAGATTGATCTGACTGGTTGCTTTGACACAGTTCCTTTAACCATAACATCTTTCTGTTCCTCTAGTAGCTGAGATTTAGCATTTCAGGCTGTGTACATATGTTGGATAAGAACATAATCCTCAGCTCTGGGCACAGGAGCTCATGGTAAGAGGATGGCTCTGCATACAAATTGAGAGCACTGAGATGCAGAAAAAGAAAAATGCACTAAACCCTAATATGCATATTATGAAGGCCTTCTGGCATCAGAAGAAATCATCAGTTATTTAGCTTGACATCTTTAGAAACAGAGGGACTACAGAGAAAAAAAACAAAAAAGGAGAGAAAGAGAGAAAAAAATGATATGACCTTTAGTCCAACACTCCAAGTAAAGACTTTGGATAAATAGGCACACAGAAAGAACGTGCCAATATGCAAAGAGGGAAAGAGATAAACGTGACACAACCATTTCTGCAGAGAAAAATCACAGCACTCCCATTTCACAGCCATTTCTGACAGCCCAGAGATGGATTTAGCAGGGGGCAGAAGGGGACACTCCTCCTCTTCCCCTCCATTAGCCTCCTTAACTCAGCACGTGCATCCCTGGGTGCAGGATGCAGCACATCTCTGCAGTCCATCTGCTTCCCCTCAAACAGGCTGGGGCTCCTCTCCTCATGCACAAATCACATTCCATTACCATTGCAAAAACTCACCCTGGGCACCCAACAATTCCCAGCCATCCCTCTCGCAGAACTGAAGGGTGTAGAGTTCTGGACAAAACCAGAAAAGCTTTGTCCAACCCCAGTTAAAAACCAGAAATGTCTGTTCTAGCATGGACAAGTAAACAGCTAAAAGTATGAACTAACATACTTCAAGGCAAAAAAATCTGTGAAAAATAAAAGAAATTCCTGAACTCATCCTCTCCTCCAAAGTTATAAATCATTAGGAATAAAATGCAGAGCACAATGCAGAGTCAGGCAACAGAAGCTGTAATCACAGCCCAAACTGTTCCTTTGGAGCTCACTAAGTGCATTGAGTCCCTGTAATCTTTTATTGATTTTGGGAGCAGTGCTTCCGTTATCAATAAAAAAAGTATTAAAGAAATTTTGAGAAAAGACTCCACACATTCCCTTGAGACATGGATTTCACCACCTTGATTTATACAAAATTTGGTAGCTGGGTGCAGTGATGACAGATTCCTCTGCTCCAGCACTGCCAGGACAGAGGCCAGTCTTACACCAAGAGCCTTTGACTCATATTGTTCCCAAAAATCCCCCCAGGGAGGTTTTAATGGTTTCCTGCATGCCTAAGATCTAAGTTTGTAAAATATATGAAGTCATAGTTCTCCTCCCAGAAGTGTAACTCAGAAGAGAAGGGGAAAAATAAAAGAAAAAAAAAGCAAAAAGAAATCCAAAAACCTCCTTGAGAATCCTGAAGCTGTGAAGTGAATGTGCAGTGATGGCAGATACCTGCCTGACTCTGCAGAAAGCCTAAGTGATAATTAAGGTACACTCTAACACTGGCAGCTCTAAAAATTTTATCCTTGATATAATATTTAAAGCTCAAGCTTCCAGGCACTGATAAATGCAGGAAAACAAGCAGAGTTCAGCATAAAGCTCATGAGTGCAACCCAGAGTTTGAAATTCTGCAAAGGAAGGTAGCCCAAATTACTTTAAAATGAATTTGTAAAACAGAACAGTCAGGTTAATAAAAATTTCATACACTTTTGTGTTCCAATTCATGATTTTTAATTGGCTGTCACTGCTTTCCTGCAGGCTCATAGGAAGCTGTCCAGAGAGGTGATGGAATCTCCACGCTCACAAATGCTCAGAAGTGATCAGGACACATCCCTGAGCCCCTGACCTCACCCTGAGCAGAGGCTCAGAGCAGATGCTCTCCAGACATCCCTTCCAGCCTCAATCACTGCACAACCCTAAACTGTTCCACGTGTCCCTGACCCTCTGAGATGCACACAGCTCCTCCTCCCCACTACATTCTTTGTCTTTTTGATGACAGCCAGGGGACAATCCTGAAGAGCTTCCTTTCTCAACAACCCCCTGCAATCTCTTGCCTCCCCCTTTCCCCAAGTGCTGCATCTGCCATGGAGTGAGAAATACCAGCTTAAAGCCAGCTAGAAGGATAAACAAATTGTGGGGTATTCCCCTCAGAATCTTGGGGATTTCCCCTTAAAATTTTGGTGGTTTTCCCTCTAAAATCCTGGGGTTTCACCCTTAAAATCCTGGGGTTTTCGCTTTCAGATCTTGGGATTTGGCACCAAATTCTGGTGTTTTCCCCTAAAAATTTAGGTTTTTTCCCTAAAACTTCTGGGGTTTTCCCCTTGCAAGTCTTGGGGGTTTTCCTTCAAAAATCTGTGGTTTTCTGGCTATCCTGTATCCTGTGATAGTCCAGTAGCTCTTATATCCTTTAATCACATAACCAGCGCTCATAATGGAAATAAATCCCTCCCTCCAGGGAGAGGAGAAAGAAATAAAAATGCTTCAGGTAAAAAATGGAAATGCTCTGATCAGTAGATGACTTTTACTCACAGCACATATTGACATCAAGCAGCTGATCCCATACAATCATTACCAGGTATCATTACTAAAAGCCAATCTCCAAACAGGTCACGTCTTCATTAAAGATTAGCTACCAAATGCAGAAAGGATGCAAAAATAACCTTGTGCATAACTGGAACAGACAAAGCTGGCTAGATATGCTCTGGCACATTCCAAAATGCTCCTGCTTCTTTTCCATTTTATCTCCTAACCTCATCATGTCCACGAACATGTTTTATTTGTGCTTGAAATAATGTCACCTGCAACAATCCCAGTCACACCATCCTCCTGCTGAGGCCATGGGGAAGGCACTGTGGCTCTGCTCCAGGATGAACACTCATACAACACACATTCCACATTTGTTTCCTCCACCTGGACACCTACTGACATCCTGATTTGGGCTGTCCATCACCTTGTGCAGTAATGCCCACCAGGAAAAGCTGGTGTCTGACAGTTAGAATGTGACTCAATGCACAGAGCTCAGTGCCCATACATCAAAACTCTTCTTATCTCAACCCACACTTCTTTTTCTGCTTCTCCTCCCCATCCCACCAGTCAGGGTGACAGTGGCTACATGGCATTTGGTTGCCACAATACTTCGCAAAAACTGCCCTGCAAAGTTCAGTTCATTGATGATTAATATTTTTTAAAAACCACCAAAACCTAGATATAATATTTTTAAAGAATATTTATAATACAAAGTAAATAATGATATAGATCCCATTTAAAGCTGTTGTGAAGCACTATAGTCAAAGGGTCAAAACTCTTTATTTAATTATTGCTACTGTCAATCCCTTTTGACAATGCAGCCCTCTAATCCTAAAGTTTTAAACAGAAATATGTCCATGCAGAAACAGACAGTGCTCAGTTAATCTCTACAATCACTCTGCATGGACATCTAAGAACACATCCAGTTTTCTTCATGGAAAGAATTCAATGGGTCTGACTTCCCCATGAGTTCCTCCAAGCTCTCCTACTCAATATGGAACTTGGAATCACTGGCTGTGCATTTGCCCATTAGAAAAGAATTATTCCTGACACGAATCTTAAAGGAATTCTCAAATTTTGGTTAATCCTTTCATTTGAAATAAGTATGTTTTGAACTGCTATTTCCATTTGTTTTATAACACCCATGGCAGTCTGCTGGTCTCTGGTTAGCTGCAAAGATGTAAGTGGAAGGGTCTAGGGAATAATAGCTGTGTTCTGATTGCACCTGAGCTGAGCAGGATGAGAGTTTATGTTCTGAAACTCAAAGGCCTCAGATGGTCACTGAGCTTTGGTGTCATGATTAAAAAAGCAGGGACCAGCCATATTTTTCAGATCCAGATAAAATCCTGATATTGATACAGAATTTGGTTTCCATACATCCATGTATCTGTGCTAATGCAGCAATGCCAGCAACAGGAGCTGTAGCTTAAAATGTCCTTAAATGTGAGCTCTTATTTAAGCAGAGGAAGAGAAAAAGGAGATTTGTTATCATCTTATTACAAAAGTCCCATACCTTCTCAGTGATTTCTCATGTGCAGCTCCTCACAGCACTGACTCCTTCACAGTACAGCCAACAAACTCCAACTCTCTTCACAGCACAAGCAACAGACTCCATCTCTCTCCTCACCAAGCTAACCCACTCTTTTGTAGCACTCATCCTTATTGGACACAGCTGTGGCCTGTTAAGGGCAGGGCTGCTCCTCATCTTTGGTGATTGGTACAGCTGCAACTCCTCAGGTGTGAGACCACCTTCTGCACTATTCTCTTACGTTCCATCCCTCCACAGAGATTTGATGGCTCTGTCTGCAGAAAAGCACCCCAGAGCAGAATTAGTAAATTCCTACACTGGCTTCAGCCATGGATTACAACACCCCACCTCCTGTCAATACAGCTACCCCCTAAACAAGAAGATTCCTCAAGATTGATCTAATGGGGAGTCTCTTTAAGCTATCAGACTCTCAGACTCTAAAAATCAAACCCATCCAGTCTGTGCTGTGGCACTGCAGGGAGCCCAGGGCCACCACGCTCTGTGCTGAGTGTCAGAGCCACAGCATCCCCTGGCTGGGACTGCAGCCTGCCCACTGCAGTCTGCTCCAAAGCCCATTTAAAGCAGCATAAAAACATCCATTGACTTCACTTGGGCTTTGGAGCCATTCCCAGAAGCACAGTAGACTCTCTGATAGCTCCTAAGAATTAGAGGAAACCCGTCAGTTCTGGTTCCAGCTAACAGACACTGATGCTGCACACAAACAACAGGTGAGGTGGCAAAGTTATTGTCCCTGTTCCCAGAGTGCCCCAATTCCAGAGAAATGCTGGTAACATCATTCTGTAGTTTTCATGATTTCCCCCAGTGCTGCTACAGGAAACCTCATGGGGCTTCAGAGCCCATGGAGTCCTGAGTAAGTTTTCAAAAGGTTGAAAATAAAAAAGCCTTTTCAGCTTTTTTAACATATTATTTTGCAATGCAACTGAGAAGTAATTTTATACCAGACATCATTTTGAAATACACTTAGATATTCACTATGTATTCATTTCAGAAAACATCATAATTTTTCTTGTTGTATTTAATAACTGCAAGCTAATTATGCAAAATCCCATCCCATCTGCTTATTCCTTCACACAGTGAAATTAGAGGGCTTCATTCTACAGTCATTACTCACAGAAGGAGAGGCATTGATTTAATGGACTTCCCTGAAAAGGGATTACAGTATAGGATCCTCTGATATTGATTTTGTGACATCATCATCTTTTCCTCAGAAGCAGACACTGATGACTCAAGAAAATACCAGTACAAGATTAGGCAGGCGAGTTAGAGAAAGAAAATTATTTTAAAAAACCCCAAAGCTCCTACTTTACAGTAAGTTGACTACAATAAAATATTAGCTATGTTCTCTGTTTCAAATACAAGTTCTCTTTGAAAAAGGAAAATATCTGAGTGATGTTTCTCTCTTTCATCTCTTGCCCTGCTTACAGTCACTTTCATGAAACTATTGTGAGCTAGACCACTCTTTGTAGGTTAATGGGTTCTCTTTGAAGGGATTAAAGCCACATTGATTATTAATTATTTTTGATGTCTCAAACTGATGTAAACGACCAGAAGCTCTGAGGAACAACATCCTGTAGAAATCAATACTGAATTTAAAAAAAAGAACAAGTAACAAACAACAACAACCAAAATCCCTCTGCTCAGCTCCTGGGGGAAACAATTGTGACTTCTGTTTGGAAGGTATACCAGCCCTTGGAGAATACCAGCCACTGGCATACATGATAATCATCTCTAAGTTATCTAGAGCATCCTTATTTTGATGTGTCTATCTTCCAGACTCCAGGCAGAGTCTGCAGGTATTTTGCATACAGAACAAAGCTAGGCACAGCAGTGCTAAGCAAATAATAAATAAATTCATTTCGTTGCTCTGGGAAAATGATAATTTTTTTTTCCTAAAATCTGCTTTGCAGTGTTTTAGGAAAACACTAATTAGCATTCTTTCCATGTGTTTTTTTTCTTTTTCTCTCCAATTCTCTCTACTGTTCTTCACCACATGTAATAGATGTTGGGGCTTTGGGTGTGTGGGGGTTTTTCCAGTGTTTTGTTGGCTTTTTTTCCCTTGCTCAAATTTAACATTTCTTCAATGTTTGTAAGTGGAATGAAGCCATTCCTTCCCATTTAATAGATCAGTGAGGAGCGAAGATTTCCCATGTTCAAATGACTTCCATATGAACAAATAGGAAATGATCCAGAATAGCTGTGCTGCAGATAAAAGACAGAAAGCAAATTGCACAAAGGGACCCAGACAACTGGGACTGTCTGCCTGCCTTGGGGGCTCCCCTCCCAGCATTGAAGAACAGCCCCTCCATGGCTGATTCTAGGGCATGAGACAAGGAAATTACTGAAAATCCTTAAACTTGAAAGAGTTGCTGATCAGATTGACAAATTAATGACTGGAACCTACCTCTCTTACCCCAAAAACCTGGCCTTTGTGTGATATAGCTGGAAATCAACACAGCTAACCTGAGGACCTGCAGGTTTATAGCACACAAAGGAGCTACAGGTGTTCAAACCCTTCTGACAAGACAAGAGGGCCCTTGTCTCAACAACAGAGAAAAGAGCTGAGGCCAAATCACTTCAAAATCACAACTGTGTAGATTGACAAGCAACCTTATCTGTTTTTACAGAGAACTTAGAAAAGAATTTAGGATTTTTATCCCCCAAGAGGTTCATATCTACCAAACAGCTACCTCATGTTAAATCTCTGATTGACATGGAATAATAGCTCAGTGTTGTTTACTTCCATTATCTCTGCTCAGCTCCTCTGAAGTGCTCAATGCCTGTGCTTAAATACCATGCTCACATTTTGCCACCTCCAACGTTATGTCTTCTGTTCAAACATCCCACATATTCTCATGTCCATGCTATCACCTCAAGACCAGCATACTTAGAGCTTAAACCTTTTCCTGCTAACTCTCCTCCCTGTTGCTGTCAGCTGTGACACCAACTTTTCCATCACCCACACTTACTGTAAATCATCTCTTCCCTAAACACCTGCATTCCACAAGAAGGGAAACTGCAGAGCTTGCCACACTCATTCCAGCACAGCCCTGATGCAAAGTGTTATCATTCTGGCAAGCCAGACACCATGAATATCGTCTTATTTCTGGAACTCCCTCTACAAGCCACTGTAATTTCCCAGCACAGGAATGAGGGGGTTCCAGAAATGGAATGCATCATGTTTGGCTTGCTGCAAAGATGGCAAACTCCTTCCCTAGGAGTTGCTCCCTTCACTGGCTGCCAGTCATTTGAGATTGCAGAGTGCTCAGAAAAGCAAGGTAACCTTTCTGTTTCCAGTATTTCCCATTCTCTGCTCATCTGTTATACTCCATATGTGGCAGCTAGCATATGTTGCCACATTTGTCTCAAAGATTTTCCCCTTTTCAACTCTATCTACATTGATAGAAATTTAATAAAAAAAAAAAGGAAGTTACAATTTCATGTGCAAAACATTTAATAAACCAGACTTTTAATTTATATTAGTGCACTTGTAGGTACTCAAGTCTGTGTAAAGATTTTAATTTCAGAATATTCTTAATATTTATTAAAGGTTTTTTTTTCTTCACATCGCAACCAACTCAGTTTTGTATAAAGAACAGAATCTTTAAAACCTTGAGTAAGAAAAACTGAATCACTAATTTACTAGAAGATAAGAGTGCTCAGGATGACAATGTATACTTCTCCAATGAAAAAAGCAAATAATTTAAAAGAACACTTAGAATCAACGTTAGCTATGAGTCTTTTAAGTTCTTCAGCAAATAGACCTGTTTCCAAAGGTTTATTTTTTGACATTTATTGTCCTGACTCATATGCCTAAGCAAAAAAAATGCTCCTTCCCCCAGAGCTGAGACTGTCTGGTAAAATAAGTCTCAAGCTGGATTCACACAAGGCTCTGTTCAGTTTAGCATTCATTCTGAAGCTCTGTAAGGTCATTTCATGATCTGCCTGGATTGCTCTGTGTGGTGACAGCAGAAATGCAGAGATTAGTGGGATTCTCAAGTTCAGCCAGCACTGCCCAAGAGCCCTTTAATGAACTGCCATGGGATCAGCACAGGTAAATCTGCATCCATCCCAGCCTGGATGAGGGATCACCCCTGAATGCAGCTTCTGACCCAGGTGATACAACCCAGAAATTGCCTTACTGACCCTGTGCAATCTGAGCCTGGGGCTCATAACTCCTGCAGGCATGAAGGAGCTTTTCCCAACGCTCCACTGTCATTTCATCACGAGGAAATGTGCCAGAGGGTAATGGCAGACTCTTATTTCACTGGCAGAGAGGGGTTTGTGAGTGCCTGCCGCAGTTCCGTAAACATGACTTGGCACAAGCAGCCTCTTCTTTGGCTTTGCCCTCCAGAATCACCCTGATCCAGATATTATCCAGGAAAATGAAGAAATGAGAGAGAACCTGACTTGTAGACGTTTAGAGCTGAAGGTGTCTATTTGCTTTTTTAAAAAGAAAAGTCTTTGCTTTTCCTGGGAGGATGCTTTTTTCTCCCATAGAGTCCCAGAGTAGTGGTGGGAAGAAAAGACTTTTACCTTTGGGCCTGAAACCATCATGAGGAAGCCTTACATTTGTTTTGCAAACAAAAAAGAGCTGGCAAGGTAGGCTTGGGTCTTTCTTTATTTTATTTTGACACCAGTAAAACACGACCATGAGGAAAGAAGACAAAACTTGTCTCAACAAGAGCTTCAGCCGTCATCTCTTGGAGAGAGAAGAGTTGCCAAAAGGACTCTGTAACAAAATTCAAATTATTCATTCATTGCTTTTCCCAGCAGGAGGAAACAGCAGTGACACACTGGGGCTCTCAGCTGTGAAATCAGCCTCTCTCTTAAAAAGGTTTTTCCTGTAGGAAAAGGCAGCACCCTAATGGTAAGGCTTTTGCTTCAGATTATTAACTGAAGATGTAGATGTTCTTGGAAATTACACCAGTGGAAACAGATTTCCTTTGCTGGGTAAGGTTGAGTAAAGTCTTACAGAACCTCAGCCTCTTTGAATGCCTTGGTCCATGTAAACCTGAGCTGAGAGTTCACTATGATGCCAAACTACAAAAACTGATGCAGTATTGGAAAAATTCTGCCCTGCTAGACACAAAAAGTTGTCCTTGCTAAGAGACAGAAAGAGGGTGTTGCTGATTTAAATGAAGAGCACATATAAGACTGATATTCAAAGACCTCAGTCTCCTGGAAATAAGAGATGCATTATAGACAATTTTCCTGAAGGGTGTCATCACTCCTATTTAGCCCAGACATGGAAGCACTGTGACAAAGAGTTTTCTCATTATTTTCCTACTGAGAGCTTTGCTCAGAACATCTTGGAGATGTAACAGATTGTAAACAATGCCCCAGCACCAGGTTTGGCTTGTTCAAGATGCTTTTGCCTTCTTTACCTTCTACCCCAGAAATAATTCAACAAAGCAACCTTAAAGCTCCCAGGTGCAAGCCACAGCAGCATGGGACATCTGACACATCAGGAACATCATCCAGAGCAGAACCTCAGCTGCCCAGAGCTCAGAGCAGTCATGACTAAGGGAAAGCTGCTGGGTTGCAGTTAAAAAAGATGGGAAACATAACATCAGTCACCGGAATGAGGGAATGTGTCTACTTTTTATTCTTATTTATTTAGCTGAAGTACAGCTTTTCCTTTGGGCTGTGCTCAGCCCTGCCTTTGCCACACCAAAATGAGATGATTACAGAGCAAGCTGCTGAAGACTCTGCCTTCCAGCCATTCTGACTGAAACAAACTAACAGAGAACACAGACCCACTGCAAAAATGGCAATATTTTAAGAGACTCCTACAGCAGCATGGTTGGAGTCTTCTCTGAAACAAAACCCACAGCCCTGCTCCTCTCACAAGTTCTGTGAATCCACCCTGGTGTCTGAGCTCACACACAATGCCTTTCTTCTGCTAATTTCTAAATTAACCACCACATCAAAAAACTGCTAAAGAAGGAGAATGGTAAAGGTTCAAGATCACATTGCTGTATTTCCAAAAATAATACTATGCTCCTACCCTGAGGCACAGAAAGCATGCACAACACACTGTGAAAGAAGGAACCAAACCTTACAAGCCCATGGGCAACCATATCTGGCACATGGCATGCAGTGGGCAATGTCCCATGTGTCACTGACCCTTCAGCAGCCCCAGAGAGCATCAGGAGTTGGAAAAGCTGGCACTATTGCTTCACACCATGAAATAATGACAATTGGAAGACAACACAAGAGAGGAGAAAATGTGCTTTGAGCAGCTTTATCACTTTGCAAAGTCTGCTGATGATTTTACAAATTGCCAGATGGGCATCAAGGCCGCATCAAGCAGATTCAGCTTAGCAAGTGACATTTGGGCTGCTAGCGCTGAAACAGCGAGCACACAGACATCAGTTTTGCCTGTCTTCAGATTCATCTGTTCAATGCCACTGCTTTCTCAACGAGATTAACTTCCAGGTGAAGCACCAGTTTAATAAATTGAGTCTGTTTAATCTTCGTATTGCTTCAACAGGTTGGTAGAACTAAACAGAGCTAAACTGGGGAAAAGCCTTGTTTTGAAATGAGTTCTTTTCAATTATTTGGCATTACACATAACTTGAAGAATATTCAGTAAATTTCAGGCTCAGGAAAATGGTCCTATTGTCATGATCTGGAACAAGCACTGTTCTTGCTTCCCCAACTTCTCTCCTGTAACCAGATTTGCTTTGACTATCTCCTCAAGTCTCAATTCTTTTATTGTAGTGTTCAATACCCATACAAAGATAACTAATTACAGTGGGCTTGCCATCCAACCAAAGTCATAATCCAATCACACAGGGAGACACAGATGCACCTCTATCTGAAGCTGCAGCTTTACCTTCTCTTACTCTGTAAAATTTTGCTAATGCTCATCAGCTTTCTTTGTCCTGCCAGTCCCAGGTGTATTCAGCTGAGAAGTGATAGTTATTTTCCAACAGAATGAAAATGTGGGCCCTTGGCTACCTTCAAAGCTTACCCAATTACTTCAGATCTATTACTCATTTCATACAGATTTAAACTCCCTATTTTCTGTCTTGCTTTACCATAGCAATACCAGGTTAAAAAACCCCAAAATACAGCACATAAACACCTTAATTATTTTTTTTTGGTAAAAGCTAGAACATAGAGTAATGCACATTCTCTGATTGTGGGCTAAAACAGCTACTTAAAACTGTGTGCAGTTCCATGTTCATGAAAAAAATAAAAACTTCATCTTTCTACTGGGCCATAACATCCACAGACTTACTGTCCTTTCTTTTTTTTAACTACCACATTCTACGGAACAACATTTTGTCTGTATATTAGCATTTTATCTTGCATAAATGTATGTTTCAGCAGTTATGAAAATGAGACAGCTGACAGTTGACTACTATATGTGAACAGATGCTGTGAAAGCTTCCCTTTAAATAGTTCTGTCAATGCAATGTCAATTTTAGAAGCGACACCACTGCTGTTCCAGGACATGATCCTGCAAACTCTTATTCACACAGGGAGCCCTGATGATTTCCACAGAACATTTACATTTATAAGGCTCTGAAAGGTCAGGTCCTTGGTTGCAGAGCTCTGCTTAGCAGTGACTGACAAATACACAACAAAGTTTTCAGCAGTGCTGAGCTCTGCTCTTCAGGGCAGTGACATTTGCAGTATTCACCTGGGCTGCACATACATTTTCTTTTAGAAGTTACACGAGGCATATAAAATACACTTAAGAAACCACGAAACGAGCCAAAGCGCAGAGATGAAAAGCACCATGTGAAAACCGAGCTCGCGGCACGAGGCGGAACTTTGAAAGATTAATCTGCCGAGAAGACAGGCTGAGCTTGAAACACAAAAAGAACCGCTCAGCTGTGCCACGACCAACCCGGCACGATCCAGCCCCTTTGTTAGCAGCATCCTCATCAGCGGAGGGGGGGAAAGGTGCGAGCTCTGAAGGGAGCGGTGCTGAAGGACAGCGCTCCCCAAAACCACCAAAACCCGGCCGGTCCCTCTGGAGAGGGCAGGGGATGGGGCTCAGAGCCAGCCCGATCCCTCGGGGAGATGTGGGAATGTAGGAGACAGAGGGAGGGAGCGCATCTCTGCCCGGGGCACGGCTGCTCCCCGCGCATCCCCGCGCAGCACAAAGCGGGCACAGCGCGGAGCGGGCTCGGACGGGCAGGGCAGGCACACAAAGGCGGCGCGGAGGATGTTCCAGCCGCGCATCCCTCCCCTCCCCTTGCCCGGCACTTACCTTCAGCAACACAAAGAGCCAGAGGAGACAGGAGCGGGCCCCCGGGGCCCCCCTCCGGCGGCGGTCGGGCATGGGGGAGCTGCGGGGGCGGCCGGGCAGGGGGGGCTGCAGCTGCGGTGCCCCCGGGAGCCCCGGCTCTGCCCCCCGCCTGCCTGCGCTCGGCTCCGAGCCGTGCCCGGCAATGGCGAATTGCGGCAGCATCAGGCGGCCGGCGGCGGCGCCGACCTCCCCTCCGAGCGGCGCATCCTGCCGCCCCCCGCCCCTTTTATTTGGGGTTTGCGGCGGGGAGGGGAGGAGGAGGAGGAGGAGGAGGAGGAGAAGGAAGAGGAGGCGACGGCGGGTGGTGTCTCCCCTCCCAGGAGTTTGAGCGATCGCGCCGCTCGGCGGCTCCGGGAGCGCCGGCTGCAGCCCCCGGCGGAAGGCGAGGGCTGGGAGGTGATGGAGATGATGGGAGAGGATGGGAGATGATGGGAGATGGGAGCCGCCCTCGCCCCCGCACCGCCCTGCCCCCGGCCCCCCTCTCCCCCAGCAGCTGCTCCCCGGCGGGCGAAAGGCATCCTCACAACCGATGTCTTTTTTCCTGCCCCGCCGCGATCGGGGGACAGAAATGCCCCCAACATCCGGGGGCATCTGGTGGGGCAGGGAAAGGAGCGGCCGGAGCGGCCCTGGGAGGCTGCTGGAGCTGGTACCCAGCTGGTACCCAAGGCAGAACATCTCTGTGGCTGTGCTCGTGTGGACAGCTCTTCAAATGTTCAACCTGCAAGGGATGGTGAGCTCATTCTGTCCCACAAAACACTCAGGCCCAGGGGTACACTGGGAGAGAACTCAGGGCACCTCCCCTGTCGTGTCTTCCCACCACATCCCACCCAGCGATCCTGCAGGGCCATCTCCAAACACCTCAGCAAGAGTCTTGCTTAAAATGATGTCCCCAGAAAAAAAAAAAAAACAAAAACAAAAAAGCAATACCAAACACTTTGAGGAACCAAAACAAAATCGCAAAGTACTCAAACACCTTCCCCATTCGACCACCCTGATGAAAACAGTCTTTCCAAAATGAGAAACTACCTCAGCATCTGGTTTGTCACAGATGACACTCTCACTCACAACAGTATAAATCAGGATGCATCCTTGGTAACACTACCAGAGCTCTAACAAAGATAAATTTGAACAAAATAGGGTTGCCAGTGTAATAAACAGATGTGTCTGGGGTATTAAACTTAAGAGCAACTTTGGGTCTAGGTGTAGCACCCTTACTTAGAGGCCACCACCTCACTCTTGCTTCAAAATATAAAGTAGTGGCTAAAAGTAGATTCTGGGATGGTTTTCAGATTTTCTAAATCATTTAGGCAAGATGAACTCCACCACAGTCTCCTGGGAATGTCCTTTAAACCAAACAATTACAAAGCTGTTTTCAACCAGCACTGCTAAATTGGACAATAATGAATCTGTGTTTCTGAGCCCTGCCCAGCTTATACATGGCATATTTTTGATTTTCCTTATAATTTGGACACTCAGTCAACAAAAGCTTGATTTCAAAATGGCCAAAACCAGAGAGGGATGTGCCTATTTTGTACTGAAATGGGCCCTTGAGCAAAGATTTGCCACACTTGGTGGGGATTAATCCAGAAAGCAAAGGACAAATTCAAGCCTCATGTAGATATTGGCACAAAGCCTAAATTTAGAAATCCAAAAGGCAAATGCTACCCACATGTTCATTTATAAAAAGCTGGGGACATTACAGACATATGATACCAGTGAAGGACACAGGCTTCTCTTGGGTGCTCACTATTCTGTTAGTGCTTGAAGCATTATCTGAAATTGGTATGCAAAGGGTTAACCATAGCTAAATTTCCTTCAGTATTCAGGTTTACAATTAAGACAGATTATCTGAAAGACAAAGATGTGGATTTCTTTAGGAAACTCAAATTTTGCCAGTATTGGAAAGCTGTAGGTGGAATTTAAGGCTGGGAACCTCTTGTTTATTAAGTAAATTGGGCTTAAATGATTTTTATCCTTAGGACTGTATTTTATGCTTCTTTATTCTCCAGTATTCCACTTATTTATAAACATTTAGACATTAAAATGATGATGGCTTAAGCAAGGCTAAAGATCAAAGATATTTAAAAGGAAAAAAGAAGTATAAAATTCGAGCAGCATTTTAGCCTCAGGACAACACTACTGGAATCAAAGAGAGTGAACAATAGCTGAAAGAAGCGAGAAACATTTCTGCAATGAAACCTTCAATAAAGTACCAAGATAATAAAGTTTTCTGATGTGGTTGTTGAAGCTGAGGAAAATGCAGCCAGGAGAATTCAAGGATTGCATCCTCTTTAAGATATGGGGGTACCGCATTATTCAACTTTTTCAAAAAGGGCCAGTGCTTTGGAAGATTCCAGTTTGTGAATAGAACCTAATCCTTCAGAAAAAAAAAATACAGAGCAGAGGGAAAAAAGAAGAGGATCAATGAAAACAGAGTCATCCTTATTTGTTTCTAGAATCTAAGCAATAAAAACAGCCAATCTATTAATACACCAGCAAAGCTTTAAAAATAGAGACAATGAGATAACTTTTATGTACTCATGGAAGAAGCAACAGGGTAATTTGTGAGTGGTCAGTTAGAAAATTATACTGATGCTCCATAACCCTCTCCATGGGCCCAGGGGGAAAGGAAGTGTTCAGCAGGATACCTCACAAATTGGAATTTCACTTATTTGGATGAAAAACACACAAGCATTTGAGAAAAAAATTTAAAATAAAAATCAGGAAAAGTGGGGAACATTTGTTCTGGCATCAAACAGGTTTTTCTGAATCAGATATTAGGATTTTGGCAATTTGAACTACATTTTTTCCCCTCTTTTCTTTACATTCCAGAAACCTGAAAAACCCCTTCTTGTCAGAGTAGAAGGTGGAACATATTCCCAATTACTGAGGCAGTCCTGTGCTAGGAGTCAGTGAAAGCCCTGACTTTTGCTCTTGTGGAGCTCCTGCAACACAGAGCAGCTCGCTGGCCACAGAGTCCCTCACTCCACATCAAACTCCCCTTCACTCACATAAAACTGACACTTGTGGAGCTCTGCCACCTTTGCCCAGAACCCATCAAATGTCATTTAGGGAATTGCAGACCATCCTGAGTTGGAAGGGACCCACAAGGATCATGGAAGCCCAACTCCTCCGTTACAACATGGACTCATGACAAGACCTCGTTGCATTATGAACATCTCTCATTTTTCCTTCAGGATATGTTCTACTTGAATGATATCCTAATTTTTTCTTGGTCTATAAAAAACTCTGGGCTGCAGTGGGCACCTGTCTATTGTATTTGGGTTGCCCCCACACAAAGGAGGGCACGATGAATCTGACTCCATGTTCTCAGAAAGGCTAATTTATTATTTTATGATAGTGTATTATATTAAAGAATACTAAACTATACTAAAGAATACAGAAAGGATACTCACTGAAGGTTAAAAAGATAATAATGAAAACCTGTGCCTCTCTCCAGAGTCCTGACACAGCTTGGCCCTGACTGGCCAATAAATCAAAACAACCCACAACAAAAACCAATGAAACAGCCACCTGTTGGTAAACAATCTCCAAACACATTCCAAAGGAGCAAAACAGAAGAGAAGCAAATGAGATAATTATTGTTTTCATTTTATCTGAGGCTTCTCAACTTCCCAGGAGAAAAATCCTGGGCAAAGGGATTTTTGAGAAAAGGTGACTGTGACACCTGTCAGAGCAGGCTTAAGGGACTTTGGCTCTCTCTGAATGCAGCTGGCAGAATTACAGTGAAGCAGAGAACTTAGAGCCTGACAGAGAGGTGCATGATGTGGTATTTTGATACAAGGTCCTGTCTCTACTCACTAGATTTACTGTAAAAGCTGGGCAGGAATTATTTTTCCTGATTATGATAATTATTTATTATTTATTCTGACATGCAATACGCAGGAACGTGATAAAGTATTTCAAGACATTAGTAGGACACAGCCCTAGAGGACAAAAATGGTTTAAAGAAAATCCTCTTGCATTTTGAGAGCACCACCTCCAAGAAGGACTCCACATCAAGCACAGTTTGAAGAATGTCTCAGGTAGCTCATCACCCCCTTGGAAGGTTGTGTTAGTTACAGTGCTAGAGCTTTACCTTTATTTAATGGCCTGATGAATTAAAACACTGTTGTGTGCTTTAATCAGCTATTTAATTAATGTATCATCCTAACTAAACCAATGTGAGTAACCATATAGCACCCTAGATTATCAGAGAAAAATAGAAATCAAATATTTCATGGTTTCAAATGTATCTATAAATGTTCCTGCTGGTAGCTTATGTGGACTTGAATTAAGGTTTATGGTAAATTCTTCCCTTATCCCTGAAAAACCCCAAAGCAACATTCTGTCAGATCCACCAACTTTGCCTGGCCTAAGGAAAAAAAGCTGTAAATTAGCATTTATTCCTAGTTGCAGTATAAACCCAGATTTATGTGAAGATTTACAGGCCTCAGCAAGTCTGGATAAGCATGACATGAAAGGAGGTTTATAAAAAAAAACAAACCACTCTAAGTAAAAGTCATCTTGGTCCATGAAGTTTTTGAAGCAAAGTTATTTTTCAGTGACAAATGCTCTTCTGAAAATAAAGTCTGGATCCTTCTTAAATGTATTCTCACCTAAAGTCCTTTCATTTCAATGACAGCAGTGGGTAAAACAATAACAAAAACAAGTGCAAAAGGTGGCTAGAATAATGTACATGGGTTGGCACTTAGTGTTCAAGTGCAAATTTATCTTGGATTTCAGTTTGATAAGTACAGGCCCTGTGACTTCTAAAAGTGTGCCCCCCTAACAAACAAGTTGTCAGTTTTTAAAAAAAATCTGTCTTTTCATAACAAGAATGATTGACACACTTCAGATGTGCAAGCTGATCAACTTCCAGACACTTATTAGTCTTTCAGTGCAGGAGAAGCACTGAACTATCCTGCAAAAGGTCATTTCCCTTTTTAAAGCAGTCAGAAATCTGTTTTTGACATTGAATCTTTTCCTCATAAATAAGCATATGAAAGATTTTTGTCTGATGTTTCTCTCCTTTAGCACTGAAATGGGGTATGGAGAGGCATTGAGTTGGTTTTTGTGGGTATTTTTTTTTTTTTTCACAGAAGGGAAGGAATAAACATACCCACAAGGCTGATGAGATTATTTAACATTTCAAGTGTATTGCACTTTAATTTATCTGTCCCAGGGTATCTGGATGCTACAGGATGCCTGAGAAACAGATTAAGTTCTGTGAAAATAATTCTAGATAAAAAATATTCATATATTTACCTTTCTAGCAAGCTATTAAGTATTTGACCACCCCTGTCTGTTATCAAAATGTCCCTTTTATAGTTCTCTCTCCAGTCTCAGCAGATATGGTTGAAAAAAATAAAAATAAATCACTGTTCTTATTTTGTATTGCATCCTCAGTGTTTCCTTCCAGATGGGACCTGCTTCACCATTTTTGTCTATGATCTAAACAGGCCAAAGGCTGGGGAAAGAGGCAGGCTGGGAATTTCTCACTGTCTTCAGCAACTTCTAAAGCCATATAAGTTGAAAAAAGTGGAAAAAAAAGTTATTTTATTTCTGCTTAAGTTGGGTACATCTTTCTTGGGGGTAATTCTCAGTAATTCCATTGTACTTTACTTTGCAGAACCATCCAGCCTTTTTATTAAAAAAAAAAAAAAAAAAAAAAAAATTGAGCTCCAGTCAGCCAGAGACTTTTAGCACCTTTCACCTCTGAAATATACTGACTTCCTCTGACCCTCACAGGCTCTATTGATTCACAGAAATCTGAGTCATAGTTACAGGAAACATTTGTCTCCCCAGAAATTTACAGCAGGAGCTGAAATTTTGCACAGATAACATCCTTTTCTTCCCTGGCAACTGTGCTGAGTTTTTTTTCCCTCTCTCTCCATGGTTTGGGGGTACCATATCCCAATATAAATATGCATGCCTTAAACCATTGCCTTTTCCCTGCCATTTCCCAAATGGCATCACTAAGCAGCTTTTTCACTTCAGATTTATTTTATAGTATCAGAAAACCCCAGCTGATCAATCAGGCAACAAGAGCTGACTAAAGCAATTGGTCACAACGTTTGATTAATTGTGCCAATTACTGGGCACTCAGAGTAAACAATTTCAAAAGCAGCCCCGTGTGGAAAGT
The DNA here is from genome assembly GCA_035582745.1 of Loriotus luctuosus. Classification (NCBI taxonomy): domain Eukaryota; kingdom Metazoa; phylum Chordata; class Aves; order Passeriformes; family Thraupidae; genus Loriotus; species Loriotus luctuosus. The sequence goes on along the minus strand of JAWWEY010000055.1, from coordinate 67,983,999 downwards.
GGGCCTGCAGCTATGTGAGAATGGGGAAAATGGCTTGGAATCATAAATGTGTTCATAAAAATCCCATTTCATTCACTAACAATTTACTTCCTAGGGGGTGGATTTTGTTCAAAGGAGAGAGAGAAAAGAGGAGATTCAGCAAATATGTTATTGGCACAGCCAGGTATTCTAATCACCAAGGAAAGTGGGTTGGCAGGATTTAAGAGAATTTTACCTATTCTATGGAAATAGCAAGAAAATTTACTAGCTAAGGCAAAAATGTTTGTTATTTAACTTCAATCTTTAGCATTTCAAAATCTCAGGGGTAAAAAAGACTGTAAAACACAAAGAACACACTGATGCATATTATTTTTTTCATTTCTGCCTTCCTGTACATTATATGTAGGCTCATTCAAGAACATTTTTAAGATAGCCAAGAGTAGGTAGGGGAAAAAAATCTTTTTGAAACTTAAGTGTCAGAACATCTCCATAAAATTCCCCCTCCATTTTTAGACCCACTACACAGCTATTTGCACAATGTTTATTAAAAATAGCCCACTTTCCTTTTCCATGATCATCTTTCACAGACTACCCAGTTTACATAAATTAGCACACTAATATGTCAAACACATCAATTATGAGCTAACACACTCTCACACTAATAGGATTTGCATGTTTTACTTCAGCAGACATAGGATGCCTTGTTTTTTTGGAAAGCAATCTAATATGATTGGGCAGCCAACTGTGTCTTCTAACACAACTTCCACCTCCAAGAATGATCCTTCACAGCCCATAGAGGAAAAGCTGGGTGTGAAAACATGCCAGGACAGTGGTTTGCTCTGCCTACCCTGATACCCTGAACAAGTCTTTAAATGAGAAAAAAAGCCAGCAGAGCAGAGCAAGGCAGCCAGGTTGTGGAAACCCAGGGCACTGGGAATATTTCCCTGTCTGCTCTGGGGTGCCCTGACCCCCAGGGGAGCACTGACTTTG
>JAWWEY010000055.1:67863022-67982760 GCA_035582745.1 Loriotus luctuosus | reverse complement strand
ATTGGGTTAAAAGGGAAAATAATCTAGGTGCCAGTTCTTAATTGGATAGTTTAGTCTTAAAAGGCCTTGTAACAAGAGATTGTTGGCCATTTTGTGCCTTGCTGCTGAACTCACAGCAGTGAGACTGTTTTACTGATAAGAAATAATAAACAGCTGAGTCCAAACATGAACTACTGTCTCAAGTGCCTTCAATCCAGATGCAGAGAAATCCACAACTGGTACTGCCACACAGGTAGTTGTGCTGTCAGGGGGAGTTACCAAAAGCTGAGCCCTAAGCTGATAACTTCAGCTCCTGTGTCCTAAAGGAAAGCATCTGATGCCCCAAGTTCACTACAAGGCAGAAAGGATTTTACAAGTAAAAACTCCCATTGGTTCTGAAGAGAACCCAAAGTTTGAGCTGACAAAAGCTAACTAACACATTGTCTTCTGCCCTGACCCACGTGGTCCTTACAGGGTGGCATTGAATTCTGCTGAAAGAGTGTGGGCAAATATTGTACTTCAGAGGCACTTCAGAGCCTCGAGGCTATCAGTCTCCAAGGTGGGGGTGGCAAAAAAAATAAATAGAAATCCATCACCGCTAGCAGAGTGCAAAAGAGTGCCCACATTAGCTTAGCCAAGGTTATCAAACCCATGACAAATATGGGGTTCACTTTCTTATGCTTCCAGACAACCCACAAATCTCAAAGTGCCAAATGCACTAAATTGCTATGAAATTAGAGTCACACAAAACTCCACGCAACAATGAAACCCAGAACAATCTTCATTTCCATGGCGTTTTTGTAGTAATTAAAAATATTCATGGAGCTTTACAAAGCATGAAATTACCTTGGCATTTCCATATCACAGAGTAGAAGCTTGGCATTAGCTCGGGGTGAAACCCTGGAACACATCAAACAGGCATCCACAGAGCTGCTCAAACGCCTGCCCAGCACCTTGGAAACTGCTGGAGTGGCCCAGTGCCTTTGGACAAGACAGCTCTGACATTCTCTGTCAGCTCAGGAAAGCTGCACAAAGCAGGAGGTAGATCAATAGCACAGAAAGCATCAGAATGACATTATGGGGACTTTGAGAGAGGTAATGTGTTTCCAAGCATCAAGGCTTCAGCTGCAATAATTAAATGTGGAGCTTTGCTCAGGCTGCTGGCTGATGTGACCCAAATACATGCAGAGGGCTAAAAAACCACCAAAACCAAAGGCAACCAGGTGTATTTACTCCCAAATTTTGGGTGTAACCAGAAGCAATTAACAAAGGGTGATGTCCATGAAGTTTGATGTACCTTGCACTTCTGTCCAGCAAAGGAAGTGAAAATGGAGTTCATCATTAGAAAGTGGAAAGTGCTGTGACTGCTCCCTGACAGTGGCTTGCTCTGTTAGAGCATCACATTCCTGTAAAAAATGTCCACTCAAGTCAGTGGATCAGTTTATAGGAGAAAACACCTTTTATCCAGAGTAAAATCTTCAAAACTAGCTCCCTAGAATTCACGGGGTGACACTGAAAATAATTCACATACATCTCAAGAATATTTCAGCTTTGGGATTTGTTCTAATTAGTCCCCTAACTCCATTTTCTTCAAGCAGAAAAAGCCAATTCTTTATTCACACAACTCATTTTATACAGTTTTGACAGGCCTCATGTGCAACTTCAATTGGTTAATAGCTTTCTTGCCATTGGTCAGTAAGAGATATTTTACTTGTCTATCAAATATCTCTATTCTTAAATTGTTTACATATTTTCTTCACTGATTCTCATGGGAGAGATTTAATGTTTATGCAGGTGCTAGTTGTTTTTCTCCCCAAGAATTGGTTGTTGTGTTAACAAACCTTTCATACCAAGATTGTTTTTGCATGGGAACTTGCAAAGTACTTATCTGCACTTAGAAGAAGTGACAGGACAGCTATTAATTTAGCAGAGCAGACCTGATCTTATGAGGCCTTTCTTTTATAATTTCTCTATCTGTCTGTGACAGGGATTCCCACCCATTTTCAACCCATCCTGATGCAGCCAGCACAATACACCCTCCTCCCAGTGTCCTTAGATACTTGCTCCCAGGAATTTCACTCAGGTCTGCTCCTAACTTGAGGAGCTTTCTGAACTTGGACAGCTTGAAATTAAGATGGCTCCATTATTCCAGCAGCACACACAAATCCCAGAAAGGCACAGGTACACGCTGGGGCTCAGATTACCAAGGCACCAATTTAAGCATCATTGTTGCAAATGTCTGACCGTGACAGCCCTTGTTAAAAAGAGAAACAAGTCTTCAGTTCCTGTCCCATCACTGAGTGAAACAACTATGATTGTAATATCAAGGTGGATTTGAATGCATTGCCATCAGAGTAATTCTATTTGACAGAGATGAGAAATGAGATCCTGTTATATATGGCAACATACTTTATTACAGAAATCAGACTGTGCTACAAGAAAAAAACTAACACAACATATTGAGGTCAACTGAAATTACTGCAGAAAAGAGGATGAAACTAAAATGACAGACAACACCCAGATGAAAACACAGATTTTCAGGATAATTTTCAGTGCATTCTAAGTCTCAGAGACTTATCTGCAAGATTTCTGTCAATCATCCTCAAAGCACTGATCCATCCATCCTGAATCAAAGTATTTTATCATTTTAAGGTGCAGTATTGATTCAAGTAGTCACTATGACAGCAATCAGAAAGGTGAAGCTGGTTACTCTGCCAGGAACAAGTTTATTGTTGCAATTACAGGAATAAACATTGCTGGACAAAGGCTGAATATATCTGTTTCTTCCAGAGCAGAGTAGACATCAAAGAGACACAAGACAGCAATGTTCTTATCACTGAGATGGAATGAATAATGTTGGAAAATATATTTTAAAGAAAGGAGATAGTAACAGAAGTGGAAGTCAATTGAAAACTTCCTGCTAAGATTGTCGTCCATACAGGTCGATATTTAAGGTGGTGCTTACTCTGAGCAAGCCCTCATCCAAAAAACGTGATGAAGCAAGAGTTGGGCAGAGAGCCTGAGGAGCAAGCAGAGCCCTTGTTGAGCAGCAGGGCACCCCAGCCCCCAGAATTCAGAGGAGACAGGAGCTGCACTAGCCTGACGTGGCACAGAGCAATTTGAGGGTGACATCAATCACCTTTTGTTTTTCCCCTCCTTCCCATGCACAGTGCTGTAGGAATCCAGCACATGGATTTCAACTTTTACCAGACTATTTTGCGTTAAAAACACCCTTTTTGTCTCTACCTGGGCACACCTGTACAAATATTGCTGTCTGCGATGGATTTAATGCTTTCTACCCATTTAAACTTCTGTTTTAACCTTATTTTTATTCCCTATTCTTTAAGTAAGCTGACCTACTTAATCACTTCCTTTCTCAGGTCTACTGAGTACCACTTATTAGTGTCTGTTAATGTCAAAACACACTGCAATTTTTTATTTTTCTGGCATGTTCTCTGCACCCATAAAGCAAAATAAAATCATCAGATGAGAACAGGATCAGTAACCAGCTATTCTTAGCCCTTTACATGCAAATCTGTAAACTATTATTGCACTCATTTTTAGTACAAGCTCTCCAATAACTCTGATGTGGAGGGTTATTCTCTGATGTGGATGTTAGCATCAATATAATCAAGTTTGTATAATTTTCAGTCAAAATGCATGAAATTAAAGCACTATCAGATTACACTTTGTTTCCATACAATTTAACCTACAGCAAGCAATATTTTGACTTTCATTTTAGTGTGGCAAAGAGCTCCACAAAATTAATTAATTAAGCCTTAAAAATCCGTCTCCTCAACAGGAAAGCCTTATTATCTCCATTGAACAGATAGGTAAGCTGGACTCAAACTGTGTCTAATGACTTGCCTGACTCAATGACAAATGCAGGAATAGAGCCAAGAAGTTCACTTTCCCAATTTCTCCTGCTTTATCACTGAAAACCATTCCCTGATTCAGGGTAAGCACTCATGAGCTGCCTCAATATGTGTAGTTAGTTAGGCACATAAACCAACTTCACTGTATTTGTCTTTTGGTCTTCTGCAAGAAAAGCCTCCATCAAGTCATGTTCTAATTAATACAGGAAGATGGTCAATAGAATATGTTGACATCAAAGCTCACATTTGCTGATAGTATAAGCCATCTCATTAAATGGAAAGAATTAATTATAACAGTTTATCAGTGTCAAGTTCTGAACTAGAGGCTCCCAGAGCAGTGAATGCATCATTGCACCTTGTTTGAACAAATTTTCCTTTGCTGACAAAGTCAAATATGAATGTGACAATGTTTATGAACTATAAAGCTTTTCCAAATCCATGCATTATTGTCTAACTCAATTTTGCCATGGTAAAAAACCAATACAAGTGCAGCACCCTAAATTAGACTGGCTGTGAGCAATACAGTGTGTATGTAATATCCGTGGTAGCCTTCTGAATACATTAGTGTCTTGCAGCAGAATTAATTAAATTGGTATCAAAGATAACTCTATTGCTTCATATTTTCCAGTGAGCAAGGAAAACCCTTCAATGAGTTTAAGATCCCCTCAGGAACAGCAATGTCATTGGGAACTAATTGCTGTTAAAGCAAGCCTGTGTAGAACTCAGTGAGATTTAAAAAAGAGCATCACTGAATTGGTGGGACATGGTTATTAATCCCTGGTGTTCAGGTTATTCCTTGTGCTGAGAGGGACACTCAGAGATGTTCCTCTGAAATGAGAGGGATGGGGCAAGGAGAGACATTAGACATAGAGAAGGAACTCACACACACCAGGGTATTGATGTGCAACACACTCACCAAGTGCCACACAAATTAACATTGACAGTAAAATTCTCCTCACAGCAGCAGCCATAATGTCCCCCTGAACCTTGTTTGTGGGTGAAAATAAAGCTAAACATTGAGCATAATTTTCCACAGCACACAAAACAAGTTTGAATGCTTCTGCCTGATGGAATCTGGGCAGAGCAGATGCATTTGTAGAGACCTCAGGCTCCACCTCAAGATTAGGCAAAAGAATAAGGAAAAGAGAAAATCTACCTTCAATTTATACCATTACAGGGCATAATCTCAAGCCATAACTCCAGGGATTGACCAAAACCCAACAAATTAATTTTTTCCCCATCCAAATATTTAAATGGGAATAACTGTGGAAGGAAATATGGGCACTGAGAAAATATAGAGACAGGTGCCTCAGCTACAAAACTCTGACTAAGCTTGAAGCAAGCTGGATGCAGGGTTTGGGCAGTGTCCTATCACTGGCCCTTGTAAAATATGGCTAATTTGAGAAATTAGATTGACATTTGTGCCATTCACAGGCATTTATTGGAGTAAAGCTTCCAATAAGCACAAGTGTCACTGCACTGAGAGGTTAAAACAGGATCTGTGTGAACATGGGTTAGTTCACTTTATGAAAAAAAACAATAACGTGTAAGGTGGTAAACAACATAATTGCAGTTCAGAACCTTAATGATATGTTATTTTCACATTACAGAATATTTGGAAACAAATATGTAAGAAACAGACAAGTATGCAACTCTGCTCATTGTTTAGTTTCAAAAAAATCACAGTTTTGATTTTTTCTACGGAAAAATAAATTACTTGAGTAGGATGTAGGGGGAGAAATAACAGGAAGAGAACATGAAGAGGTCTCACACACAAATTCAAAATGAGATAAGATTTAAAAAAACATAATTAAATCCCTGTACCCTATTCTCACCCCAATCACTGCAATTCTCTACCACAGCATCTCAGTGCATTCTTCCGCCTTCTTTTACACTGGAGCTTGTCACTGCCACACTGAATTATTATGGAGAGTACAGAGAGGGTTACAGGAAAATGCTCCACCATCAGCCCAGTGCTGGGCTCACCAATACTGTCAGCAGACTTGAACAAAATTCTCTGAAACATTGCCACGCTGTGGCAACTCAAAGTATAAGATTTTCAGTTCTCTATTAAACAGGTAAGCAGTTTTCTACTGCTGTAAAATCTGGTTTTAAACTTTATGGAAGATGATGTTAAAAAGAGAAAGATTTCTGGCAAAGAAAGAGTTCTAGTTATGATATAGAAAAAAAAAAAACCTCTGAGAAGCAGCATTACATCAGTGTACACAGCTTTAAATTCAGTGATTCCTGATTTCAGCCTGCATCAGCACTCAGTCTTAATATTGTCATAATGTAGTGATTTCTACAAGAGAGAAAACAGAAACTACAGCTCATGAGATTTCAAACAGTGAGGATGATGAGCTCCTCCCTCAGCCCTTCCCAGAAAACAGCTAGGCTTTTCCATGCTTTAAAAAGAAAAAAATCCAAAAAAAATCCCCAAACCTAAATGCAGTTTAACATTAAGCAGCGTAGGGGAAAGTGAAACCCCCCTGGTTCCTGTAATCAGCAGCAAATGCAGGAAGCCAGAGGCAGTTTGATTTTGGAAATCCAACTGTGGAAGCTGAAGGTGCATCACAGTTAGTGCAGGGGCTGCCCCCAGCAGCACAGGTCATTTTTGCTTCTTTCTGCTTCCCTGTCCCCCAGAAATCCAGCAGCACCCAGAGGTCCCCACTGCATCCAGCAAAAGATTTTTGTTGGGAAGTGGTGTCTCAAGACAGCTGTAACCTATTTAACAAATCCAGGTGGTGTACAGAGAAGCTGTGCTACCCTGGTGCCCAACTAAAACCCTGCTTGGGATTTATCAGCCACCTCCAAGGAAGCACCTTGGAGTGTGCCAATAACAATTCTGTCACCTGGCCAGCAGAAAAACTGTGACCATGAGAAGGATCCTGAGCAGCTGCTCCCAAAAGGGTGAAAAAATGTGCAGTGGGCACAAGGGATTTAGTCATGCACAGGCAGGTACTCACAGCTTCCTTCCTCTGTCTTTTTAGCTTCTTTTGGATGAGACATAAAACAAATTTCCTAATTACTCCTGTGATTCCTAAGGATTCTACAGCTCATCCATTTGGATTGCAGGTGCTAAATGCACCATCCTAGGCAAGTTCTTGTCTGGACAATATGATTTAACTCTTCCAAAGCTCTTTCCTATATCAGTTGGATGGGTTTCTCCTCTGCCTCCCCTGCTGCGATGGATTAACTGCAGTTAGCAAGTGCTGAGAGTGACCCTCTCTGTGACTTTTAATTGGAATTAGCTGATTGGGGAAGTCAAGGGAAACTTTAAAGAGGCAAGATGAAAAATGTGTCTTAAAGGAGAGATTTAGACCTTTTCACTGAACTTTCTAAAGCCCAGTGATAATGGAGGGTGAGTGGGATGGGCTTATTCTGTATGAAGTGATTATTATCAGATTATCATCCTTCTCTAGAGAAACTTTCATGAAAGCTGAGTTGAGTGAAAGGTGGTCAGAAGAGCAGGCAAAGCATGAAATACTTTTAGCACTATTGACTCTGTATGTGTCCCCTCTTTTTACCTGGAACATCTGGTTGTGCTGCTTCTGTGAGCACCCAGCAGGAGACAGCAGAAGCTGAAGTGACTTGGAAAGGTCACAGAAGAGTCACTAGAAGAGTCACTAGTCACATTTTGGCAAAGGTAAATATTTTTATCAGCTGATGTGATTCACAAATTTGTAGTAAATTCACGCAATTACATGAAAAAAACCCTCAAGTTGTTAAAAAATTTTATTATTTCAATCTTGTTTTCATTTGTCATGTTAAGTTGATGTTTTGTTTGGAAGCAAGCCTCAATCTGAAGCAGTAAGCAATCCAACAAATACTACTACCAAGTAAAAATGTTTTTATTCCTCTCCTGCCTTTTGGGGGTTTTATCTTAGGAAATTGACAGTTTTATTTGCTTGTGATTCTGGGTCTCACAAGCAGTAACGGAAATGAAGAAAAAAGGAACTCAGCTGTTCTGAACCTCCTCCATACACAGATTTTTAGAAAATTAAGTTCCTGTTGCCAGACAGGGCTCTCTCCCTGGCACTCCTGACCACACAGCTACTTTCCTGACAGCCTTGGCATTTAAGCTCAGATTCTCAAAAATTTCTAGAGGGAATGGACAAAAATACTTAAATATTTGGGAATGGGAAAAAATATTTCAAAACATATACCACAGGTTTCCTACCTGATGCTCTACAAAAGCACATTCTAAGAACAAAAAGCCTAAGTCTTCTAACATTTCTGAGTCTAACATGACTTATTTATGGGTATCCAATATTTATTTCATACAAAGATTGTAATCGTTGGCCTCCATGTTATTCTGAAAGTAGCAATTTTCCATTCTCAGCATCTCATTTTCAAAACTAGCGAGTTCTGTTGTTATTAGAAAATTCAATTGATCCAGTGTCACCCTTCAGAAAAACCATTACAGTTCTGGTTTATTTAATAATTTGTCCCCATGTGTATCTGTAGGACCACAACCAAAGACCATCCTGGAGTGGGTTTATTAACCTGAGCACAAAAAATAAATTAATCAGCTCTGGGCTGCATTCAGAGCTGTGTTGGAAAACCTGATTCCTGCAGTGGAAATTCTCACTGGCTGGGAGCTCTGCTATTCTGGGTGCCTCTGTACCAGCCCCCAGCTCAGCAGGGTATTCCCAGGCTCTCTGAGCCCTTCCTCAGGCTGGAAGGCTTCAGGGCTGCAAATTCATTCACCCTCAGGAATGAGGTTTTGGGTCCATATAAATGTCTGTCTGCAACAAAGTAGTCACAATTTAATTAGATGGGACAAACACTCTCATTTGACACAAACCAGTCCAATTGCTGCATTTTGCATTTGTGCGAAGCACTTCTGTGCACAAGGAAAACACAGCACAGCCTTCACCTCATTTGCTGTAATTTCAAACAACTTATTTATTAAAATGGCAGGCATTGAGGACACAAAGAATTCCTGCTGGGGAAATTCTCCAAGTAAATGGATTTCTCGGAAGCATTTTGAAGCATCAGGGAGATCCTGGAATGGTTTTATAATTCTGTTTTGATTTCACTGGCTCTTATACACAATACACATCCTGTATACTTGACACTTGTCATTAAGGGATCCCCATTCTTCCTGAGTCTGCATTACAATTAATCCTCTTCTAAGCAAATCACCACAGGCCAGATGTCCTCAGCAAAGCTTAAAAACATTCAAATGCTTCCTACCCTTCCTTTCCCTTCATGACCTGCATTCATTCTGACAAGACTGGGGATTTCTGGCCAGCAGAGGTTTACATATCACAATTCACAGGATGCAGAAGCAGCAAAGCACTAAAGCAAAGGCTGAAGCCACAGCCTGGCCCCATTTGCTTCTCCTTGGCCTGGGGTGGGGTAACGAGGCTGTGAACACAACCAGGGCCTTCCAAGGGGGAAGACAGAGAGAGAAGAGAGACAAAAAGCTTCAGCCCAGCTCTAAAAAACCCTAAAATCTGATAGGAACCCTCAAATGATACAGCCTAAGTCAATCTGAGCCCTGCAATCAGACAAGAAATATACCAAGTCCCAGAGAGAACACAAATGTCATGATTCCAAAACAAGCCAGAGAGAATAGAAAGAGGAACGTCAGATAATTCTGAGGGTCTCAATTATTTTAGAGGGATTATTTCGGTAATAATCAGTAATATAATAAAATATTATATAGTAATAGAACAAAATAATTCAGTAATAATTCTGAGGGTCTCAATTATTTTCAGTTCATTCTTATTTTGTCCCACAGTTATATCCCATGTGAAGAACGTGTTTTTCACAACACATTACAATGGATAGTTTAAACAGCAGTAATTTCATTTAGCATAACCTAAAAATTCTATGAGCAATGATGTGTTAAAAAACCCCAACATTCAAGCTTCTGAATGTGGAGAAACCCACGTGAAAACATGAAAAGTCCTGCTTTCATTTTTCCCAGAAGAGCAGTGTGTGTGTAATGCTGCAATGTTTTATTGGGGTTGTTTTTGCACTGCTCCCTGGCAGAGATGGCATCGGTCACCTCTCCACCCCAGCAGCTCTCCTGCTGCAGCTGACCACTTGAATGCTCTGCAACCTTTCCATCTGCTCCATTTGCTCCTTCCAGAAGAAAAACCTGGTCAGGAAAACCCTTGCCAAGCAGCATGGATTTTCATGGCAGGTACCAGATCATCAGTTGGAAGTTGTACAGTTGCAGAGTGGTTCAGGATGGAAGGGACCTTAAAGGTCATGTTGTTCCAGCACCCTTGCCATGGGCAGGGATACTTTCCACACTTTCCAGGTTGCTCAGGGTCCCATCAGACCTTGCCTTGAACACTTCCAGAGATGAACAGTCCACAACTTCTCTGTGCCAGTGCCTCACCACCCTTACAGTAAGAATTTCTCCCTTATACCTAATGTAACGCTACCCTCCCACGATTCAAAGGCATCATCAGTTTATATTGCTCAATTACCCCTCTTGCCCTCTCCAGCTTTCCTGTAGATCCTTCATAAATATATAAATTTCCTATTTCCAATAGGAAACTGGTGTAAACTCTCCCCTGAACCTTCTCAGGAAAAAACTCCAACTCTCTCGGCCCATCTCCACAGAATGCACAGATCCAGTGAAATCAGCACATTATTAATTTCTCTGCACTCCCTATGGAGGGAAGGGAATCTTCTGGAAAGAAGCAGGATACTACAGATGGCATCATCTAGTGCCTGTCTAAATGAGCCCAGCACCTGCATAAACAGAACCCTGACCAAACGAATTCAATTATACCCATTCCTTGGAGAATTTAAATGCATCATTATCCTCTGGCCTCTTTGTAGGCATGAACAAACACATAACAAGTGTTTTACCTCTATATACATACTATATACCAGTATGTACCTATATATATAGTATATACCAGTTTCTTTTGATTTATAACAATTTTATTTCACTGTTTGCTGTTGTATTACATTTTTAAGAACAAAGGTGTGAAACTGATGTATGCACAATCAGAATGATTAGTGAATGAAACTATGAAGAAACTGAAATATTTATTTAAAATCTGCATTTCAACACAGTACTACTGAATAAATATATATCAGCTAAATTCACCCTTTGCTGGTGAATTTATTTTATATAGATATATATAGTATATGTATTATTTGAATATTACTACATTCAAAGGTCCTCCTTGAATATAATTTTTACCAATCATCAGTGACTGCACTCAACCAGAGATGTGCCAGTAATTGACAAATTATTTTGTGGTGTGACTCCACCTGAAGCCAAAATTCCCTGCAAGTATAACCCAGGGAAGTTGATGGAGCTACTGAGAAACCTACATTGCAAAAGAGATTCATGTGTGACTCCAACTACAAAATTTAGCCAGATTGCCAGTGCTGTTATCTGGCCTAAGGAGGGAAAAGAAGAGAAAAGGAGACCCAGGGAAGACCTTCTTGCTCTCCCAAGCCACCCTAAAGGACGTTGTAGTCAGGTGGGGGCCAATCTCCTCTCCCAAGTTGCAAGCCTCATGTCCAGGGGAAAAGAGGAAACAGCCTCAAGTTATGCCAGGGGAGATTTAGATTGGGTGTCAGGAAAAATTCTGTCATGGAAAAGGTTGTCCAGCCCTGGAACAGGCTGCCCAGGGAAGAGGGATTTAAAGGCCACATAGATGAGGCACCTGGGCATGGTTTAGTGGTGGGCTTGACAGTGCTGGGCTAATGGTTGTAGTCAATAATGCTAAAGGTCTTTTCCAGCCCAACTGAACAATTCCACAACTCTGTGATTAATGATGCCCATCTCTTAAATCAGTGAAAGTGGTGTTTTACAAGGGGAAGAGATTCTCAGTCACCAGTGTCTCACAGCAGCACTACATTTGTGCTGGAAGGACAGAATCACTCCCCTGTGCTGGTCAGTGCCCTCCCAAAGGCTCACTGCTCACATTCCCACCCTCGTCTCAGACCTCACATGGCTGAGGGGGCAGTGCAGATGAAATAATTAAAGCCCCGGGGCACTGCTTTAGCTCTGAACCACACCCTGTCACAAAACCCTTAAAGAGGATGGGTTTCTCTTGCTGGCACAGGAAGAGAAGGAGAAATCTGACAGGAATATTCTTCATCATTCTGCCCAGGCTTTGTCAAACACTCCAGTTCCTGCACTTTGGGAAATAACAAGTGGCCTATAAGAAATGACTTTGATGTCAGTGAGCATGGTGTTATGGATTAATCTCTCCCTGGAAAGCAGTCTTCACACCCTACTGCTCTTTGCATCACTCAGAGGGTTTGGAGGCTGCTGCCCAGCCAGCTCCTGAGTTGTATCTTCCTTGTCAATCTTATCAGCTTCTTTTTTAATTGTAAAAACATAAATAAAATGCAGGGAGCGTTGGTCCAGGGTCTTAGCATTTGCATATCTCTTCCACAGAAAGGGAAAAAAAGAGTGTTTATCCCAAACCACAGAGTCAAAACATTCATGTTATCTACATATATTTTGAAAAGGAAAAGAGGAAGAGTGAAATATCAATTACTGTGCCAGTGGTGCGCCAGCCTATTTCTGTTCCCTTCTTTCACTTGCAGCACCTCCAAGAATGGCCCCTCCAGCTCCTCACAAAGCCACCCGCAGGTGGCAATGTTGGATCTGTTTTTAAGGATGCTGTTCCACAGAGTGGCCCCAGGATGTAGCACAGTCGCCTTCTCCTTGCTCCTGTGTTCCATTTCCTGCCCCATCACCTCTCGTTTATTTTCATCCTGCACTGGGCACTCACTGTAAGATGCATTCCAGGGCTGAATTCACTTCTAGTTTGTTGACACCCGTGCCTAATCTCCCATCATTTGCAGGTTTCCTAGGTGGGTTTTGTGGAGTGATAGGATTTTTGGAAGAATTGGATTTCATTAAATTCTCTACCTGATGCTTTCTGTAGCCAATACTTGGCCGACCTTGACAGGCTCTAAGAAGGTGAAAATTACCCCTCCATGCTCAGTACATTTAACACTCCTTTGGGCCAAGGATTTACTCCAGGAGCCTCAACACTTTAAGTACTGTTACAAGGAAGAGAGAGTGTAATTAATCTTCCTTTTCTCTTCTCTCCACAGACACAAAGCTGGCAGATGCTAAGTCCCCCTAGTACCTCATTATCAGGGACTCTGAGGACAGCAGCAAGGGAAGGTGATAACAGTGGGAACTCCAGAATGAATTTCTGCAGCCTATTGTAATGAGGAATACACGGCCAGGAGGGGGAAAGGAGCTTTTGCTCAGCTGTAGCATCTCCTCTGGAAGCCACAAGGATCACACACATCTCAGAGCCCAGCTCTCTTACTCAGCTAGATGAGAGAAAGAAACTCTCACCTTGTTCAGCAGAAGCACTAGAGAGAAGCCAGTGCTCACAGACGGTGATTAACTACTGCAGGAGCAAAAGATTATTTTAAATTCTTAGTTCCTTTTATAATATTACATCCGTAGTGAAGATCATCAGTTCATATTACTCAATTATCCTGCACATGTTGTGGGGCTGGTAAAAGGCTGCAACTCCCATATTTTGGTTATTTTGAATCTATTTTAAACTGTCTGAAACATACTCTTTCTTGATAGTCTCCCATTTTACCAGAGCACCACAGTAATATCCATGTCCTTCAAAACAGGGTGAGAAAGAAAAAGAAACTAATTCTATTTCTATCACAGATTTCAAAGCTCTCCAGGAACAGAAGCAAGCCCCAGAAGTTGCCAGCAGTTGTGAGGGGAATAACTAAACCCATCCAAATTTAAGTATTGAATTTAAGAACTAGGCACAGGAGGATTCTTCTTTTATCATCAGCATTTTTGGAGGAAATTCAGCTATTAAAATTTCTACAAAGACTGTATCAGAGCTGAAAAATGACTATGCTCCTAATTCAGGCATCTGAGGGAGTAGGAATTCTTGATTTCTCAATTCTTGATAATCTGTTTTTACAGAAAAACAATATCATAGCTACTATGATTTTTTTTCTTTTTACATAATTTGCATGAGCATGGGAAAAGGAGTACAGAAGCATTAATAACTAGACTAGAAATCACTGATTATGCTGCAGATACATGCAGCAGCTGAAAAAAAAATATAATTGTGTAGCTTGTTTCAGATCTGGAAATTATCTACTGTGAGTGTTGCTGTCCCACAGGAGAATATGCCAACATTTGAACTTTTGTTTCACACGCTTTACTACCAGCAGGACTGTGATCAAGGAAATAAAAACCTTAACAGTAATCCCACCCTCAGAAACCCTCTGGAGAACTTGCTGCTGAGAAACCCTGTCCTGGAAGCTGCCAGAAGCCCTAATCAGCTCATATATCAAAGCTGGAGTGCAGCCTGTCTGGCCCCCAATCCCAGCAAGAGTTAAAATAATTCTCATGGGTCAAGCTACAAATCTAAGAATAAGCAAGAAAATATGCATTACTACACCCTGCAAGATTGTGAATGGATGATGGTGATCAAGACAGTGCTTTGATGCTGCATCCAATACATTCCTAGACATATTCCAAATCCTGCATTTCTGTGGATTTAGTGAGCCAGGGGTGAACAGAGGCATGTGGTTTGCTTCCATGCTTTATGCCAGGCAGGCACGCTCACATTTTTTGCCTTTGTTGGCATTCAGACAGGGTGAGCTGTCACTTTAACAGAGCAGTTAATTTATCACAGGCTGAAAGGGTAAAGCAGGCTTTCACAGTCAGGAGACATTTCTTCCTCTTTCCATTACAAGCCTTTGAAAGGTCGCACAGTCCCAGCCAAGGAGCCACTGTCAGCCCCAGACCTAAGGAGCACACGTGACTGTGGCTCTACAGCTCCTTCCCACTGGTTTTACACAGTTTCTCAGATGTGGGCATGGATTAAACCCCTAATTGCACTTTCATCTTCATAAATCCATCCATTTTCAGTTAACTTTCTCAAAATCATTCAGTTAACATCAGAAAGGAACAAGAAAAACCAACCAACCAGCAAAGCTGATTGCTCCCTGAGATAACACCTTTATTTTTTGTGACTTGTGCAGAATGAGAAGCAATTTCAAACCTGGACACCCAAGAGGCCACCGCTTTTCACTGCAGAGTATGTGATTAATTCCAGTTTGCCCAAAGGCATCAGAGCACTGGGAGGGAGCCACTCCTGGGGCACAGCAAGCCCTGCACCCCAGCGTTGGCTTGAGGAGCCTCCCCCGTCCTGAAAAACAGGTAAAATTATGGCATGGTCTGTGTGAATCCTGCAGTCTTCTTAAGCCCTATAAAACCCCTCAGATTTTCAGAAAAGTGCATATTTCCTTTTTTAGGAATGCTGTTAATGATGCTGGCTCTAATGGGGGGTTTTATTATTTTTATTTTTTACCAGCTGTAGAGCAAGTGTCTTTATCAAGGAAACAGCATTATCAGAACTTTAGTACTATCAACTTTGGTACTTTCACATAGTAAAAATGACTTTCCTAAACAAGTAGCCAGCCCTACAAGTTTCACTGGGGCTACTTTTAGAAAATATTATTGCTCAACTGAGCTAAAGCAACCCTGGAATATCCTGTGTGAGCAAGTGGGACTAGAGGTCAATAACCTTGGATGTATTTTATTCAACAGATCAAATAGCTGTAAATTATCCCTGAGGTGGGCAAGATTAAGTCAGATAAGAGCTTAACTCTCGTGGTCATGCAGAGTTTCAAGACTCTGTTCCAAGTCCAGGCTTTTTGGAAGCCAGTGATTAAATGCTGGGAGAAAAAAAAAATAAAAGAGAAATGTTTCAGATAATTAGAATCATTTACTCAGTGGGAAAGGGTATGAACTGCATTTTCTTAAGGACAAGCAAATGTAGAAGAACCACTACCAGCTTGGGTGAACTCCAAAAGCACAACTTCCATGTTAAGGTTAAATGATTCCCATGTAGGCAAAAGGACTCTTGTTGATTCTTTGCTATGTATTTACCATATATAATGAAGAGTGACATAAAGGAAAATGAGGGAGGATACAGAAATAGATAGACATTTTCTTCATAGGCATTTGGGTGGTCAAAGCCTTGGTGGGGGGCTCACAGTAAAAGTGAATTCTGGGGCAACCCTTGCTTTGCATAATGAGAATTTAAACAGCTGGAGGCCTCTGGGAGATCTGGATGTGGCACTCCAGCAGCTTGGGGACCATCTGCAGTCACTTTCATTCCTGTCTTCCTCTTAACCATCTAAATTATTAGCCAGTAAATCATCCAGTGGAAATGGCAAAATACCATAAGCCATAGATTCTCAATCAGGAACTACTGCCTCACATCAGTAATTTATAATTGGTTTATAGCAGCACTTAATAATTGGTTTATAGCAGCAGATCTGTTTAGAAAGAAGTTCAATTTAAATTAAGACATAAAGGAGATTGTGTGTTTAAATAATTTTGAAAACTATTTAAAATCTGTCCAAATCCAAGTGAAACCAAACATGAACACTGAGAAATTTAGTGACTTTTTGTTCCCTGTTTCTCTTGTGTTCATAAGTACAGACAGCTCAGATTAAATCTACATTTAAACTATGTCTGGATGTGAAGATCCTCTCTCAAATGGTACAAACCACAGTCCCAGATCCAAACATCCAAGAAAATTTAAAAAAAAATGAAAAAACCCAACAAAACAATGAACAAATGTTGGTTGCTGATGCAAATCTTGGGAAGAGTGAGGTGTTCTAAACCAGCTCGCTGAAAGCCAGCGAGTGTGAGCTCAAAATTGAAGCTGAACTCTGACCCATGTATGAGCTATGGATTCCTGGGTTATTTGCACAAATCACTCCTTATAAAGAAATGTTTTATCACATTTACTTTGAAAAGGAACACGCAGAACCCAATCCACAGCAGCCCTGCAGTGAGTGACTGACCCTGCAGGACCTGAAAGCCCAGCCCAGGGTCACTCCCCAGCCCAGGGGGCTCTGCCAGCACCTCTCTCCAGGGCTGGAGGGACACAGACTCTGCTGCCCTGGCTGAAACACAGCCTGGCCATGGAGAGGGGACACCACAGGCAGGTCTGGCCACCCAGCTGCACATCCAGGCTGACCAGGCAGTGTCACCTCTGCAGGCAGGCTGGCCAGCTCTGGGCTGCCCTCCCACCTCACCTAACACACATTCAGTGCCAAGAAGTAATCTGCAATCTATTTCCATCTCCACTGATGATGTTATCTGCAATCTGTTTCCATCTCCACCATTTTATTGCATTTTTGGTGGGCAAAATCTACTCTGTCCCTGCCTTCCCAAAAGGATGCAGAACGAGTGATGCAATCTCTTGGCTTCCATAGCGTTTCTCTCCATACTTGCCTAATGAAAAGAAATTCACCATTCAGACACTGTCTTTTTCCCCCCCCCAGCCAAAATCCTGCTCTTTTGTCTGCCTGAAAAGAGTGGAAACCATAGAACAAACATTACTTTAAATGGTTCATTTTGGTTTAGGGTGCAGCAATCCGCAAAAAAATGGGTAATGGTATAGGCTGCACCAGTATGCAGATAGCAAATAATAGGAGTATATTAAATATACCATTTATACATGTGTACCACTGAACTGTGCAAAAACAAGAGTATCAAGTAAAATCAAAGAGTATCAAATCTGTATCAAATAACCAGATGAACAGCAGAGGTACGTATGGGAGAAGAAATCCAAGCAACAACCTCTACATCCAGAGAACAAAGGCAGAGGTATTCTAACAAGCCTGAATTCTGATTCTCAATTTTTACCTAACATTAACTACCTGCATTATTTCAAAACCTACTTTTAAATTATTTTAGGGAGAAAAGAAAGAGAAGGTTGAAAATGTTTAAATAATGGTAAAGCCATTTCTTTCAGTAGGTTTTGCTCCAACTTCTGTGTTAATCCTCACTCGACTTTACAACCCATTGATGTGCCCACAGCCAGCTCCTTCCATCTCTGACAAGTTCAGCTCCTTATCACTTGACCAAGATCATTTCCTTGAGGGCTTAGTCTTGCAAATTACTGATATTCTGCCCCCAGTCTCCAAAGCACTTGGACAGACATTAGTCTTCAGGGAAACTGCTGATGGAGTTAGAGTTAAGACTTGTTTTGGATCAGGGCCAGAGCAGGTTTTTCTTCCCAGGATAAAGTCCTAAATCTCCCTGCAGAAATGGTTCAGTTCCAGTTTTTTACCCATTGTTTTGTTCTCTGAAATTCTTCATTTGCTTTCATCTTTTGGAGGAAAATCAAGGCCTAAGGCCTGGCTCACCCACATATTGTTGCTCTTTTACATAAGCATAACAACTTCAATGGAGTGTCTTAAATCAAATCTGGGAAAATGATTATCTGGGTGAATGGATGTGTTTGTGCACTGCTGCTTTCAGACAGCTGATCACCAGGAAAAAAAACTCTTCCCCACTGCACACTTGCATAAAACTGTACCAAAGTATGATTTTTCTCCTCTTTGGGATAAGAATGAAATAAGCACAGGGTCTTTGCCAATGAGATAATCACAAGCTCTTCCTGATAACAAACATCAACCAAGAGGGCCTGAACAAGGAAGAGAGCAAGGGAATTAAAATCCATTATTCCAATAAGGTTTGGAAGCCTGCATGTTTAAGGGTGATGATTAATTTTTAGATGTAGCTAATTTAAAAAGCAAATTAACACAATTTCTGGCAAAAATCATTGAGGCAGAAATCTGTGTCGAACCAGGGAATAAATTCACATTTTTGTGGGTGAGGTGTTGGAAAATTTTGGTTTCCTTTATTCTAATTGATTTCAAAACATATCAGAGTGAGCCTTTCACATTGCATGGGAGTGGAAGTCTAGAGCAATTTCACTGTGGGGGGTTTTTTTCAGTTTAAAATTATTTGACAGAATTTTCTGAGTAATATCATTGACACCATTTTATTGAATGTTGATGGGCAAAATCTGCTCTGTCCCTGCCTTGCCAAGAGGATGCAGAATGAGTGATGACTTCCATGGAGTTTCTCACCATAGCTCTGATGAAAGCTCAGTCCAAACTCCAGCATGTGAGTGAATTTTCAGCTTACAGCAATTTTTGCAGTTAGAGCTGTAGAAAGTAATCACATCTTGTGGCAGAGCTGGTCAAAGCTCATCTCAGATGGGCTGTGTGACACAAAAACTGCACAAGAAGCCAAGCAAATCCTTTCAAAGTCAATCATGATTTAGGGGAAATGCATCATCTGGCAAAAGCTCCATTCTTTATTTATCAGCTGAAATGCATCTTGTCTAATCCAGTAAACAACAATACCAGCTCAAGTTCACTTTATGGCAAATCATTCTAAGCAGATTGCTCCTACTTTCATCTCAATAAAAGTGCTAGAATTTTCAATATTTGGTGTTTTTATTACAGATACAAACTGCTTTGAATGTAGTAAACAATTAATGAATCCTGTTTTTCTTCAATATTTTGAGCTCTTAGTTGCTCTTTTTCAAAGAATTATTATTTGACCATCCCAACAAAAGCCCATGTGGCTATTGAGCAAGTGTATCTAGGCACATATTTCTGTGAGGAAAGAATGCTTCTGGTTAAACCTAATATAATTAAGGACTGCTACACATGATCCCTCAAACAAAATCTGTTTTGGTAGAAATCAATGCCAGGATGCGTGTTAATTCTTTAATGTCAATAGTAATGCAATCTCGTGTGAGCTGTTCCTTCAGGGTGTGTTTTAACTCAGGCACGCAGTGAGGCTGCCTTCAGCAAGAACAGCAAGCAGGGCTGGTCAGGGAATAGGTGTATCCTGAGAGCACCTCATGGCAGATCAGTGCAATAGTAATATATCCTGAATATACAATCATTATTATCCTGAATAATTGGATCAGTTCCACTGCCAGCACAAGTCCCTGCTAGAGGCAGGGCCCAGATAAGCTACATTTATATTCCTGGGGGGAGATAGGAGGAGATACCCTTGGTGCTGCTGCCAGATGGCTCCCAGATGCTTTTTGGGGGAAAGCAAGGTAGACTTTGACTCCTGATACACACTGGGCTCTCACCTTGGCTTGTATCAAAATAAATCTACACCTAAAGATTATTCCCAGGTTCTGGAGTCTGGGTGTAGCCTAATTTAAGCAGAAAGTAAAGAATGGAATAAAAAAAAAAAAAGGAGAAATATGAAATTCTATTCATATCTTTTTAAGTACTGTAATTAAAAATCTATTTGTCTTTATGTCCCTTCCCATAGGTGAATGTTACAGAACATTGTTTTGGCATCCTCACTGTGTGCAAATCCTACAAGGAAAGCTGCTGCCTTTCTCAGCAGCTGCAGCACCCAAACCTACTTGAATTATCTCTCTGCTCATAAGGCATTGCAATATAAATGGAATTCTTCTGTACAGTTTCAGATCAAATATCCATCTTGTGAGCTAAGTACATACATTACATTAAAAAAAAAACAACAAACCAACAAAAAACCCAAAAAAACAACACAAGAAGAGCACACAATACGGAATTCCAGGTTTAATCTACCCAAAAGCCTCCATAATTCACTTTCAGTAACACAATCTTTAATTACATGATGCAAATGATGATTTTCCCCCTGGAACTCAGCCTTTTCCACCAAGCCTCACCCTAAAGGATAATGTTGCAGATAATCCACCTAAGGAGCACCTTCCTCCCAACAGCTGGCTCCTGAAGCCTTCAGGACTAATTAGGGCTGTAAGTAACCAGCAAAACTTGCCTGTTGGCAAAGAGCACAGCTCCAGGACTGCATTTCATATTCCTTGCCAAAGTGAGCTCTAGCTGTAGCTCTAAGGAGCAGCACAGCTGTAAAATACCTGAATCCAGGTCAAAATTCAGTCTGTCTTCAAACCCAACCTCTCTGTGTGCCCACAGCCCTTCCCTTTCCCAAATCCAAAATTCTTCACATCTGACTTCAAGCCTTCCCCAGCAAGCTGCTTTGCCCAAGACCTGCAGCTTGTGCAGGGGAAATTCTCCATGCAGCAAGAACTCCCAGGCCCACACAAGATAAAATACCACGTTGAGCTCATGCTCAACAAGATGAAGTAAAGAAAAGCCAGAAACTCCATGGGTTATGAAGTCATAAAAATACTACAGGCTTTTGACACTTCAGAGAAGCCATTTTCAGCACATTTCTGCAGTCTGACTGAGCTTGGTTATACAAGGAAAGGAGTTTTGTGTTGTTTCATGGAAGGTAGAAGTGAGAATGAGTTTACAACAAAGAAGGGACATCATCCATGGCCTGCCACAAAACTGAGGCACTCTCACACTACTGGCCCTTAGGAACAGAGAACTCCTCAGATAGTTCTTCCTTGGTCAAGCTTTAACCCTTCAGAACTTAAAAATTTTCCTTAAAAGTTAAGATTTTTCACAGAGGAAAAAACACAGTTCACTCTTTTTTGTAACTGATGTTGATTCTACTTAGTAGAAGTCAAAGCAAGAAATATTGGAGAGACAAATTCTATTGCTGAATAAAACTGCCTTCCATCTTTTCCACTTTGCCATGATTTACCTGTAATCCCAATAAATAAATTAGCTCAACCTTCATCATGAATAAAATCTATTTTTGCAATAGTATTACTAAAAGTTAAAAAATATTCACTTATATTCAGTATTCAGTCACTGAAAGAGTCTCCCTGCTATTTCTGTTGTTGAGGATTTTCAAAACTGCAACAATCCTTTCTGCAATGTAAAAAACTATATTCTTCTAATCTTTCAAAGAAAACCAAACCATTGGACTCTCCACATTTTCAAAGCCTTCAATTCTGCCATTCAGGTCTTCAGAACAGCCACAGGAACACTGAATTAGTTATTTTTCAACAATGGAGAAATGGAAACATTTGAGTAATTACCTGTTTTGAAGTATCAGTGGCCAAAAACGAAAGCACATCCTTTTAAAATAGCACCAATTGTTCTTCCATCTGAAAGAAAAATGAAAGTATTGTTACATAAACAAGAAGCTTTAAGCTCAACATGACTCAACAAGTGGGTGAATGTTGGAAAGCAAAACTTTTATGTGATATCTGAATTGTGTAGTTTCTATTCCAGCCTACTCTTCTTCTGTAACAAATATACCCCTGGTTTTAGACATTTCTACTTCTTAAAGAGGAATTTTTTTTTAAAAAGCCTTTTATTCTAAGTAACTATGCTGCAATTATTTTTTATGATTTAATTTTTTACACCATTTATAGGCTATTATCTCTGTCTGTCATTAGCAAGTGGTGGAAAAATTTTCCTATGCATAAACAAAGTAGGTCTCATGGCAATAAGTGCCATCTTTAGGAATCTATAAAAAATGGTTTTGTCTATTCCTGCCAGAAAGCATGACCTCTTTTTAATGATACAATTATCATAATTATTGAACATTGTCATTACAGTCAACTCATGTGAGCACGCTGCTTTATAAAAAAGAATTACACAAAGGCATTGAAATACACAAAATTCAAGCTCAGACCACAGAACCCTGGAATAATTCAGGTTGGATGCCACCTCTAGCTCAGCCTCCTGCTGGAAGCAGGCTCAGCCCTGGATGCAGACCTGTCTGCCCACAGCTTCTTCAGCTGGAGTTAAAAGTTTGCAAACACAGAGTCCACAGCCTCTCTGGCAGCCCTTTACAAGGTCTCATTGTCCTCTGGGTGATATTTTCCCCTTTATGTCAAGCCTGCAGCACCCAGTGCTGACTTTAAGGGTCCAGCCCTACTGAGCTTCAGGGTCAGACATGTTCCAGTGTGTTCAGGGGCAGGAGGACACAGCATGATATGGAATAACTCCTAAATTAGGTTGTCATCCTTGCACAGGACCCTGGTTTGAAGGGTGCTGCTTAAATGTGAAAGTTGCTGTTTTAGAACAAGAGCATCAAACAGAGAGATGTCTTTAGTAAATATTCAAACCCAATCACTCAAATCCTACTGAAAACAAGTGCTTCCAACACATTTTTCAGATATTCACAATTAATTGATAAAGCTGTTCAGAATTCAAGTATTAAACTGGGCAGATATAGGATCTGAAGATTGTCCACCTGCTTCTTTTTGGAAATGCTCACTCAGTGTCACTGTCCTACATAACAGGGATAAAACATTTCTTATCATGATTTGGCTACAGAGCTCCAATGTTATTCTACTGTCTCAGCAGTTTGAAAGCCAACACATTACAAAGAAGCCACTAATGGTCTATTTTTGAGTAGTTTTTGGAGTTTTTTGGTGGTTTTTTTTTTTTTTTTTTTTTTATTGTTCTGTTTCTCCTATGTATCAAATAAAAACATTCCAAGAGTTTTGGTAAGGTCCCTTTCTAGAAGCTTCCTCCCTGTGCCAGAAACTGCCTGGCTATCACATTTCAAAGCCTTACACCACACACAGCACACAATGAACCTTTCCCAACAAATTCAGAGCTCGTGTGTAACAACAATTTGTGGCTGATGTAGCTATTAATAAATGTTTCTACAAGTCAGAACCCCCACATTCCATCTCCTTACCTGGCACAGGAGTGGGAAGACACCTTAGGGAGTTATGAGTCTTAACAGGCAAAGGCATTAATTCCAAATTACATAGGTAGGTTAACTATCTTTGCTCCTTTTATAAGCAGAGACCAGGATTTGTTGCTGTTAAACCAGAAATCAGGCTCTGCAGGTGTCCTGAATTACCTGCAGACTCCTCCCCTTTCTCCACTGACAACAGAGCAGCTCCCAGATGAGTCTCCTTTCCTTAAATAAAAGCCCTCTAACATTATGAAACCACATCCCCAGTTTTTTGGTTGTTCACAGGGTAGTTAAAATGTGTCTTTTCAAGCTGGAATACACAGAAAGCAGGATTTAATGAACAGTCCTGCTGCTAGTGATAGTTTAGCTCTGCAGATTTTTGATCTCTTAACACACCCTTCCAATTAGTAATGGGAAAATGAACAAAATCAGGGAAATACCTCAAAATATAGGATGAGTGTTCAACACTTGGTACAAATGGAAGACGAATTTGCGCCCCATTAGGGAAATTTCTGTGCATAAACAGTCTAATCTTAAGAGCTATGTGTCTTCCATAGACATTAATCTAACAGCATTTTAATAGCTCAAAGCAGCACCTACACCAGGTTTCTCTAATTATCATTCAGAAGAAGCTTGTAAGTAATTAGTGGCTTTAAATTTCTTGGTACCATCTGTAACCAGTAACTTAATCAGCGTTTTAACACAGTACTAAGGGTTGTAAAGAATAAATTGCTTTCTCTCTTGAAGGCAAACATTTTTACACTGGATTATTTTCAGAGGTTATTTTTAGTTTGGCTGGATAGTTAGCAGAGTTTTGGTGCTTGTAAGATTTCCATAAATCATGGAAGAAGGTGGCTTAATGATGCAGATGGCACAGGGTCATGGAATGCACACGCTGCCTGCCTTAAAAAAAAAAGACATAAAACACGTTTCTCTCCCCATGGCATGTCTTGAAAACCTAAAATGGTTTTTTATCTTTGTTTCACTTGAAAGTCAGCCTAGTAATTCAACTTTCTAAATGCAGCTTGTGCCTTTTAAGAGGTGCCACCCTGAGCCCCATGTTAAATAGCTGTGTGCCTCTGGGGATGGTCATTTCAGTGAAAGGGTTGTGGTTGCCAGGGGGATAACAGGGGACCAAGCTGTCTGTCCCATTCAGGCTCAAGAGAAAGTGCAATCAAGCCCTTTATTTAGCTGCAGGTGATGATGGTGATTGCCTCAGATCTTATAATAAAGCCAGACAGACCATAGCTCACAATTAAAGTGGCTGTAAAAGGTCTTGGTTGTAAAAGTGGGAGGAAGACAAAACCAGGAGTTGAGACAAAGTTTGTTGAGTGGAAAACTCTTAGGAGTGACACGTATGAAGCTTTTCAGAATGCTGCTGTTGTGGTCTGGAGAGCAAAAAAATTATCCATGGAGCAAAAGTGCATACAAGATTGTACCACAATATATGGAATTTTAATAGATTTCTCATCTTCTGTAAAAACAAGGATGAAAGCCACAAGCTTTCCTGGTAGGTTACATCACAGAGAATAGGAATGCCAAATTTTGAACTCCTGGAGGGGAGTCCCACACCTCCAGCTGCAGGACAGTCACTTCTTGGGAAGTAGGGATGGACCTTGAGAATGAAACCTTCAGCACTTCCTCTGGAAATAGGACTCATTTATCAATAGTAAATGGTTCCATCTAAGGTACTTAACTAAAATCACTTCACAGCCAATAGAATAAAAAAGAAAAGGAGGAGTGTGCTAAACTCCGTATATCTCACCAAAATAGATGACTTTGACTCTAAGCAGAGGTAGGATGCCTGTGACTAATCTCCAGCTGGGTGAGAAGGGTGGCTGGAAGTAGATTATATCAGCTGCAAATTGCTGGGTTTAACTGAAATACTGGGGCCTCCAAGATGCCTTCAGAGCCAGAGAAGATGGAGTTAGAGGGGGACTATAACTCCATGGACTGCAGAAAATGAGAGCAGCAGCTTGGAGTGGATGTGCATTAAATGGCTTTTTTAAAAAGGTAAATGAAATAGCCCAGCCAGCCCTGGCTGTTTTGAACAGGACACTGTGAGCAGTCACACCCAGCATGGGGATGCCACTTACAAACACTCTCCACATTATGATATTCTTGCTGGCCTCTCAGCCTGTTTTCTGACAAAATCAGGAGAGGAACAACAAAGCAGCCTGGACACAGACCCATATCCACCCTCCAGACAGGATGGATGGGATTTGGGCCCCCCAGTTTGGCTGCCTGCTGAAAAACTCTAACACAGAACCAGTATTTACAAAATACTGAATCTGAACATCAGCTTCCTAGGAGAGATGTCAGATTCCACATCCATTCATTAAACCACTCACAAGATGAATACTGATCCAATTAACAGTACTTTTAGGCAAGAGTTGGTGCTCTCAAGAGCAACAGAGAACTCAGAAAATGTGCTCAAGAATTCTTCATTAATATCATGACCTCTTAAAAGCTTTATAAACATACATCAAAAAATTTGGAATGCAAATACTTTTCAACACTTTTTTACCAAGACTTTTGTGTTAGCAATGAATGAACTTTATTACTAATACTTGCAACCATTTTTACTCTATTCACCAGTGTTACATCACCAAAAATAGCTACCCCTTGTGCATGTCCTTGTTTTGGCTTAAGGTCAGCAGTGAGCTGCTGTTTCGGTGTTTCAGTTTGAAAAATGACAGGAAAGTCTTAATCTTTCATCCTTTTCTACAAGGATATTCCTCAGATAAACTCTGTCCTTTACCAGATGGAAATAGAATATATAAACAGAAATCATATTGACTGTGGGAAAGGTACTGCTCTTTTTTAAGATTTCAGAGTTTGGGATAAATTTCATCCACACCAGCCAAAATATTATAAAATTCTTATAACTAAGCTATTTCATGTGATATATTCTTTCCCAGTGCCCATTTGCTCTGCACCTGTATGCATTAAAAGGCTGAACTGCAATCTTGTGTGACTGGAAAAAAAATGCTATTTCATTCCAGAGACAGAACATTCAAATAACAAATGAAAAAAACAATGTACCATTGGACAGCCTGTTCTTTAACCATGCAAGAATATGGCAGCTATATTCATTGTTCTAAATTACGAGTTTCCTGTAGAATTTATATTTCTAACTGAAGACAAAACAGAAAATATATTCAGCCAATTTTAAGTATTACCTCTAATATTTCAAAATGGAACATTTTTTCCTTTAATCTTTTTTGTCTTACTACATCTCAAAATATTTAATGATTTTTAAACTACATTTTGTTATGGATGATACCATACTAATTAAGGGTATAGCACAAGCATTAGAGAATAATGTTTCTTAAGGAGTGCACTTCATTGTGTTCCTGCAATTTTACCATCAGTGGATTCTGAAATAATGAAGAGTTTAAATAAACTAGTGACTGCTTATTTAGTTAATCTCCATAAAAATCTTACACTGTTTTCCATGGGTTTTGTGTTTATATGAAGATGGGAACCCTGGGTAAAGAGCTAGGGGTGGTTTTTCTTGCAGTTTTAATTACTGCTTTTTATTGAATCCTTCAAGTGCCATCTGTTGAGCAGAGAGTCCATAGAAATTAAACCTGTGTTTAAAAGATTCTGAAAATCTGGCATTACTAGCTGCTTTTTAAAGCAGGTCTCTAGGTTTTTTGTTTGGTTTTTTTTTGTTGTTTTGTTTTGTTTGTTTGTTTGTTTGTTTTTTATCACATGATAACATGCTGGAAAATTTGGGCTTGTAACATCAATTTTTTACCAATTTCTTCCTTTTCATTGGAGGGAAGCTCTGACTGCTTCTCTGATTCTATCCTAAGAAACTTTTATGTTGGTTTATTAATTTACAAACGGTGCCTAAAGGTCTTTGTTGATGCCTCAAACTTCCAGTGCACACACAAAGTCTCAGGAACCAGTTCCCAGAAACTTTGACAGGGAATATGATAACAGTAATTAGTACCCAAAAGCTGGGCTAATCAGCAATAATGATTTCCAGATGAGGATGGACGATCCACCAGCACCATCACCTCATGTCCTACGTTCACAGAGCAGCACAGAAATGCTCAGCATCTGTTGCCAGCTACAGCTCTTTCCTAATGCTGGGAGAGCTGATTACCTTCACCAGCTGTGCCCTGGACAGAGAGGAGTCTGAAGCTCCTAAATTCCACATAGTGAACTCAGAGATAGCTCTAAGAAAGTATTTGGATGACACTAATGTATCAAGTATTCCAACACTTGGGTGGGTTTTTCTTTTAGAACTTGCACCCAAATATTGTGGAGAAAAGTGGCAGTATAAATCCCAGTGTATCATTCTCTAAAGCAGCACCAAAGAGAAGGAATATACTTTAAGGCAAAATTGCATAGTCCGAGCACACAGGGAAGGAGAAAATAAATAATTTAGCTCCCAACAGCCCCCAACAGTGAATCAGATTGTTTGCAGGACTCATGGACAGCAGATCATCCAGTCCTTGACTGAAAACTGTACTTACTCCTTTTCCTTCAGGGTGTTTAGAAGTGTCACCATCCCAGTGATGTGAATTGCACAGAGGCCATTCCAGCTGAGGAGCACTTGGGTGCACAAAGGTTGGTTCCCCACCACAACACATCCCCAGCCCTGGAAGACAGCTGGTGGATTTGAATAGCTGGAGAAGGACAAAGATGGTAAAATATTCCTCAGCACAATAGGCAGTGGTCATAATATATTTGCAGACAAACGTTTCTCAAGTTGTTGTTAGGTATTGTGGCAAGGAGGAATTTTAAAGGCTAGACTCGAAGGAGGATGATGAATTATCTTATTAAAGGATATTATTATGTGAGCCCCTCCCAGGCACAGCAGACAGGACAGGGGAAAGCACATCTCTGGAGAATTTATAAACAGCAAAATGTCTCTTGGGCCAAGGTCACACTCCCACAAAGCAGTGCATTGTCACACCCTGTCAGGACAGGCAGACACACTAAGCTAAGGAGCACCCCACACTCAAGATTTACCTGGCAGTGCATTCCTGAGCTCATTTAGACTCTGGCCCTGAGAGTGAACTTGCATCTGAAGGATTTGGGTAGGAAAGAAAGGATCTGATCAGGCAGAGATAAAGATTCCTATTTTAAAATCCACGTCCACCCATGTCTCCCCTTGATACAAGCACAGAACTGTTTTATAGAACATGAAATGGGCCCAGTGAAGGAAACAGGGAACATGCTTGCCAAGACACTCTAGTGTGAAAGGGCATCCCCTGTCAAAGCCACTGCTTGGATTCAGAATAGAAGGTGGAAAAGTGCTCTCCTGCCTCTCCAGGCCTGCAGTGAGATGAAAGCAGCTGCTCCTCAGTCTCACCTCCTTGGTCAGAGCTGTGTCCCCTCCCTGCGAGGTGTACCTATTCTCCAAACTCCCAGCAATCACTCAGGGTCCTGAAAACATTAACAACAGCACCAATCTCCCCTTCCCATTCTCTTGATTAAACAGAAGGAAGGAGGTAGAAAAAAGATGAGAGACATAAAACTCCAGATGTTGTCGACACCAATATCTGGTTCCACCAGAGAATTTGAATGCTGAAGCAATGATGGATTACAGTGGGGTCCCTACAGCAACCTAGATTGCAATCATAATACCACTGAGGAAGAATAAGGGCTAGCATTCGTTAATGTGAACAGCAAATGAATTTATGACAATTTCCACTGGTACTTTCAAAGAACATGAATACATCTGTAACAAATTAAGATGACACGGCAGTGTAACTCATTCATTAATAAAGTCTGGGATTGCACATTTGTTGCAAAACTTTTTGCATTTGTAACCAGTGGGTTTTAATTCTAGAAGTGTACTTTATTAAAACCATAACACAAATCTCTCTAGGAGGAGAGTTCTAGCCCATTTGCAGACTATTCTGTAGGTGATTTAGTTTTTTGTTTAAATTTACTTTGGTGCAGAAACGGAACTTGTTCAGTAAGTAGATATTTACAGATATTTACAGTAAATACAGTAGATATTTACAGATATTTAATTATTTAATATTTCATTCTATATATTTAATACACATATTTAATTATTACAAGATATGTGGAAGAGAGTTATAGTCACTCTGCTTTCTTTTTGATAATACAGCAATTACATTTACATTAACAAAAAACCTATTAAACAATCTCTCTGTGATCTAAGTGTGGTGGGAGAAATAACAATACCAGAAGAGCAAACCCAATAACAGCATACCAAGTGTGATGGGATCAGAGCTGTCACAGCTGTGTGGCCATGAGTGTGGACTCTCAGCTTGCCCATTTTTAAAGACAGACTCTCAGGACACAACCTGTTCAATGGTGGGAAGAAACAAAGGTTAGCAGAATTTTAACTCGGGCAATATGAGGTGTATCTGCTGGCCATGTGTTATAAAACATGAGCTGATACCTCTCTCCTCTACTTGGCAGTGGCTGCTACTGGGCTGTGCCTCTCAGCTTTGCTCATGCATCACTGTTAAACATACCTGATAAAAATCTTGCTACTGCAAGAAACCCGAGCTGTATATTTCTTTCTCTGCACAAATGTGCCAAATGCCTGCTGGGACAGAAGGTCTGCATTAGGACAGAGGCATTTGCACTGTGCTGTCAGGAGCACCCCATGTCCATCTCCTGTGCCCTGTTTGGGCACCTCACAGAGCCAAAAGGGACAAAATGTTGAAGCCTGGGTTCTGCAGGCAGCTCCACAGAGCACCTTCAAGTGGCACTGATGGGGAAGCTGTACCTCTGGCCACTCCATTAAGCTTGTCCAGATACTCACAGGATTGTGGTTTATTTATTCCATTAGAAATAAATACTTCTAAGGAATAAAGCCTGCATTGCATATTTGATTTTCTTCTATATATTGAAAGTGGAGAGGAAAAGAAGTTATAAATGCTTAGCTTACATTCAAGAAAACCTATAACTATAAAATCAGCATTTCATAAGCTACCAGGGAAAATATGAGAAAATGCAATATTAATTTAAACCAGCAATATTTCACATTGACTACAAGCCAAACTAACAGTAAAGTTTATCCATAATTTAATGACAAAGTTGCAATATTTTTCACTGTGCTAGATTACTGTAACTGAGCAGATTTATGTACATTGCTGAGAGCCAACACAAAAACATTTGGAAGATATTCTCTGAAAATTAAGAAAACAATCTGAATCCTTCCCTGTGAACCTTTAGTAATAGCTGCAAACACAGTGTTAACATGCCATTTATTTGGTAGTTTTTCTACTAGTTGTGAAGTATCATCTCAGCTCCCAGCAGAAGGAAGGGTGGCAAATAAACCAAGCCACTGATTTGCTATTTAATGCAAAAATGACCAGATTTGCTCTGTTCTAGACCAATCCTAATGGCAGATTTGGGCTGTTCTCTACAACAGCAGCCAGGACAGCAGCCCTGAGTTCAACAGCCCCTTCCTTACTGCAGGAATTGTCACAGAGGAATTGTCCCAATTCCTTACTGCAGGAATTGTTCTGCTCTCTCATCCATGCCACCTGTGCCATGATCTGCTCAACAGTTTGTAGGCACTTGGATTGACTTGCACAGAGGTGCTGAGGAGATGAAATTCCACTCAGTTCCACTGGATTCAGAGACTCCTAAATGACCTTCTGAAATCTGTGTCCTGCTTTTCATCTCTCACGAGTCTCAACAAACCCCGTGCGCAAATCTTGTTTTGGAAGTCATCAAAACCTAAAAAATTGCCATCTATAATGGGATTTCCAGATTCAAAAGGAAAAAAACCCAAAAAAACCACCAAAAACACCAAAAAAACCAACAACTCACAATGTCAGCTCCTTTTCTGCTGACGTCTCCTTCATGTCTGCAGTGTCTCACCTGTCCTCTCTCCCACCTTTCAGGAATCAAATGCTATTGGCTTTCACAAAAAAAAAAACACACCAGAAGAATCCAGGATGAAAAAATAATCCAGTGGAAGTGCTTGACATTAAAAAGTAGCACCTCCAGACCAGGGAGAAAGAACTCTCTGGTCTTTGGCAGCACCTGGATCTTTTTAAGCCTGTAAAGTTTTGTTTAGTGGTACTTGAAATTGTGAGTCTTTCTAAAATGCTTCTGTCAACTGTAACTGCTTGGATGGACCTCTGTTAATCAATCCTGAAACAGCATTCTGTTTTGACTTAAGAACATGTGGCTTCATTGGCATTTCAAGCTGTTCACACTCCTATTTCATTATCTGCTCCTCAGCCATCAAAGTTTCTGGTGAAGAAGGGTAGTCCAAAGCTCAGACTGCAGTCCAAAGCTCCAACTACAGGCTAGACAGCAAAAGAACCAAAATTCTTGTTGTGGAGCACTGCTGGCATCTTCCTAAGTAAAAAGGGGTGCAGTCAGGTTTGGATAGCAGGGAGCTAAACTAGATATATCCCCCACAGCTGCAGAAAGGAGTGTACCAAGAGGAGTGAGCTTCCCTCAACTTCATTTCAGCCAATAATTCCCATAAAACATCTACCTTCTTGCGCTGGAATTACTCGTCCTCCTGGTGAAACAAGAATAATATTTTTAAATATACCAATTTAAAAAATTAATTAAGCTGTGAAACACTATGTGAGACTCACCAAGAGGCAGAAGGGAGAAATCTAAGACACTTGGCTGTGATGGATGGGAAAGAGTGTTCTCCAGATTTTCTGCTGGATGAGGCTGAATTCAGACTGACAGCACACAGACCACCAGGATCAGACCCCAGCACTGCTGCCCTTCTCTCAGATTTTCATAAAATGGAAAGGCAGAAAAGGAACCTCCCCCATCCTTCAGCAACATGGTGGGCTTCACTCATTGGCCTCAATATCAGTGCCAGGGTAACATTTTTTGACCAGCACAAATGGCAAAACCATGGAGAAAATACACAATGTCAGCCACAACAACCAAAAAACATTGCTTATGACAAAGCAAGGTGGCCCTTGATCTACAGGATGAAAGACTAAATATTTCAAAACCCATTTTGGGTAGGAAAAAAACCCCAAAATCTCATCAGCATTATGAAACACTGTGAGTACACAGAAAAGAAACAGCAACTGGAGCACTCCTGGACAAGTCTTAGGTCTCAACCCTCTGAAACCTTTGCCTGTGCCCATGATTAATGTTTACTGAATTCTTCACCAATAACAGACTTCAGCACAAGCTGACTGCACAGCCACTGGGATTTTAATGCCCAATAAATTATCTGCTGTTTTGGAAAAGCCAGTTATCCTATTTAATTTGACAGCCCCATGCAGGGTGAATTCCATAGACACAAAACAAATGTCAGGCCTCGAGCCCAACACACATTTCCCCAGATGCAAAATACACACCAGTTGCTCTCTTAGGAGGATGGAAAAAACTAATCCCTCTAAATTTTGCAAACCAAGCAGTGAGAGCAGGCTTAAAGCCCTTGCTTTTAAGAAGTAAAGCATAAACCACACTACAGCTTTATATCTGCCTTCTAATTTTTTTTGCCTTTCCATGATCTGCGATGAAACTACTTTGAGATCTGCTCCTGAGTGCCTCCAACAGGCACTTCTTAGGGGGAATTAAGTTCTCATTTCTCCTCAGGACTGCCAACCTGCCCTTTAAACACTTCTCTTGCTGCTGTAGAAAGACTTGGAGCATGGAAGATCTTTTCCAATCCAACTTTCATTTAATTTTGCATGAAGGAAGGCAGTGAGGGGAGAGCTTTTTCTTTTACTCATCTGGTATCTCATTCAGATCTGGGTTGGAACAGAAACAGAGGAGGAACATCCACTGAACTCTAAGTGCTTTCCAGCTCTGGTTCACATCTGTTACTAATGCATCTTTATATTACTGGGTAGTTTAATAAACAAGGAAGTCAGAGCTGTCGGTCCTATCATTTCAGAACTTGATCCCTGGCTCTGACACGAACCTCTTGCAGAGGCTGATGCATTTACATGATTCGCTCTGCCCATTTGCAAATTGAAGTAAGAATTTCTTTTGCCATAAGCCAAGTGTGGAACTCGGGGTGGAAAGCTCAGAGTAGAAAGTTGGTGTTACTGGAAAGCAGCCGGATGGGGCAGCAGCCCTGCTGGCACTTTGCTGTCACACTGTGTCGGGGCGGGAGAGACAGCGCGGCACAGGGCGGTACTGGCGAGCAGCACTGAGAGAGCGAGAGAGGGAAGCAGAGAGAGCAGGAGATGCTAAAATAAACTGTGGGGCAGCCCTGGCCGGACCCGCCAGCAAGCGCTTACCCAGAATCCATGCAAGTGAGCAGCAGCTGCACCACATAATTAAAGGCTGCGGCACTGCCGGATTACAGGGCTGCGTCCCTTCCTTTTGGGCACCGCGCTGGGCACCGGTTACGCTCCGGGACGGAGCCACCTCGGCCGCCCTCTGTGTCCTTTCCTCCCTCTCCGCATCCCTCCCGCTCTTCTCCGCACGCCTCCCGCTCCTCCCCGCATTTTTCCCTCTCCTCCCCGCATCCCTCTCACTCCGCATCGCTCCCGGCTCCGGCTGTCCCCGGCGGCCCGCAGGTGGCGCGGCAGGTCCGCGGGCGCGGCGGGCGCTGCGGAGCCGCGGCCGGGCCGAGGGGCGGAGGGGCGGGCGGACCCTCCGCATTGTGCGGCCGCGCTGCTGCCGGCGGGAGCGCCCGGGGCCGAGCCGGGCCGGGCTGCGAGCAGAGAGGTGAGAGCCGGGCGGGGCACGAGTGAGCATGAGGAGCGGGGATTGTCCGCGGGTGCGGGCACACGGGAGGATGAGGAGTGCGGGGCTGGGATTCTCCGCGGGTGCGGGCACAAGGCAGGATGCAGAGTGCGGGGCCGCAGCCGCGGAGCCGCCCCGCTCACCTGCCCGGAGCGGTGCGGAGCAAAGCCCGGCCGGAGGGACGGAGCTGCCGGTGAGCAATCGATAGCTGGCTGCAGGGAAATGGGAAGCAGAGCTGTGGGCGGCCGGGAGCTTCCATGGGAGGCAGAGCCGGTGTCCCAGTCCCCGAGTATCCCATCCAGACACGTCCTGAAACAGCTCGGACTGTAGGTACAGACTGAGAGTGGTCTGATACTCTCAAGCGAAAGGAATCAGGAGCATTTAGACATCAGAGGTTAATCAGGACTATTCTTGATGTTAGGTGTCTTTACTTTTTCTTTTTACAAGCGCTTCCGTATAGGAAAAAGTCTTCGGCCTTTTTTTTGGTCAAACAACATGTTAGAAATGCGTTTTGCTGTAAGTAAGGAGTGCTGACATCCCACGCCACTGTTAGAATTCATGGCTAAAGTGGGTGCTTCAGCACAGCCCCAAACCCGTCACTGGTTGCACTCACACGTAAAGTTCTACCCTGCTTTAAGGGGAGAGCGAGTATTTGAGGTTTTAGTCAGGGCTGAGGATCGCCATCATCACGATTGCCACTGAAGATCTTAAAGATCTAAAGCATTCTGCAATGACAGGTATAGTTATAGATTTCACTGTCCAGGTTAGCAGAATCAAGGTCATGCAGCAAAACTGTGAGCACAGACAATTCTCCAGCTCAAAGTACAGTACCAGAAACTCTGGCATCCTTCTGCTGACCCCGTGCTTTGCTCAATGTTTATGTATGAGCTGAGGCAGCTTAAAAAGGAGCGCTGGAGAACTTTCTGGGTATGGATTTGTTTAGGGCAGTGAGCAAGGTACAAGTGCTTAGAAGGTTTTAAGGCAACTGCTGCTGAGTAATTGAAACCTTTTTGGAGCTGGAGGGCTCAAGGAAAGAGTAGCTGTCTTCAGGCGCTGCTGCTGAGAGCTCACAGCTATTAAATATATTCTACAAAAAATTATTCCCTGAATATCATTCAAATACAGTAAATAGATGCAATTTCTGCTGAAAGCAAAAGGAAGAAATAAATAATTAGGAGCCTTGCAGGGTGTTTGGGATTGTTTAGTACCTTTTGCAGTCTTACAGTGCCAGTGTGAAGTGAAGCAATAGCCAGAAAGCTGAAGGTAGGTTCTGCACAGAGTGCCAAATGTGTCAGTGGTGTTACTGCAATGCTTAAAGCAGGAACACAGCATCAATTATCGTGATTATTTAAAAAGGAGAAGAAAAAGGAGGGGGTGGGCAGGGGAAGGGGAGAGCCTGGCTCCTTGCAGTTCCATCCTTGTGCTGTTCTTCCCCAGGCTCTGCATTGACGTCACAATGACACGGTGAAGCTGAAGGCAGGAGCTGGGAACAGTTCTTTTGCTTCACTTTTGGTAATTGAGGGAGTTTGCCACCACTGCCTTCCTTCCAGCATGGCCAAGAGTGCAGAAGTGAAGCTGGCCATCTTCGGTCGGGCTGGTGTGGGCAAGTCAGGTACGTTTGACTTCTGATTTTTCTTCTGCTTGTCTTTGGGTAACTTTTTGCTCCCTCTGTGCTGATAAACTCTTTATAAATAGGACATCTCTGACCTTCTTGTCAGGGAGGTTGGGATCAGGCCAGGAATTCTCCCTTCTTTGGAGCTATTTTCTTCAGGTTCTACCAAATAGATGTATTTTTATCATTTTTTAAGAAAAAGCGCAACAGCACCAAAACAAACTTCCCAAATCAAACCCACTTCTCATGGGTTTCTCATGAAACATTATTCTTCTCCAGTGGAACGGAATTAGTAATACTCAATTTGTCTCTTCTTAGCTTGTGCTCAATGAAAGCATGGGGTATTATGCTCCCTATCCTCTGTTCAATATTAGATGAGTTCTGTCACAGTTGTAATTCTGGCTGATTTCCACAGGAGATTTTAGACTCAGCAACTCAAAGAAGTTTTGTTCTCAATGCTTTCCTGGATTTACATGTTTACCAGCAATCTAAGGCAGCACCATGTGTAAAGTTTACATTTGCAGAGATCTTTTGAGAAATAAACATAGTCTGTCGATTTCACGTGGTAGAGACACAAGGGGGAGGCATAAATGTTAAAAATCCATTTGTGCAGACAGCCTTTCCTCTGGTGAGATGAGGAGCAGTGTGAGGCTTGCAATCTCTCTCAGATACTTCAGGGGTGTTGCATTAACTTGTCAGCTCCACGACCACTCTAACAAGTCCTTGCACCACAGGGATGAGGAAATGAGGAGACTGAGCCTAATCATGCTCCTGTGGCACTTCGGGAACTGTAAGATACTGTTTCTTTTAGAAAAAAAAATCTACACAAGAGAAGGCAGGAGATAGGATGTCCTGGTAAGAGCATTAAGCCAGACTCAGCTGCCATCAACCAGCTCCAGTTCCCCAAAGTGACTTTTATGTTACACATGCCAAAGTTCTGTCCTATAAAAGCATTACAGTTTCAGTAACTTGGGAATGGGTTGTTTATAAAAGCACATTTACCCTGAAGGTATTTTAGCAGAACACTATCAGTGAAGTAGCTCTGTCAGCTATCAGGACAAAAGGCATATGTGAGGCAGAAGTTCTTAGAGATTATACTGCTTATTCAAAGGCAATGCAGATTAAATTCCACCTTTTTGAATAGAATGCCCCAGGGAATGCTGATAATATACTGGGATAAGTTTAAACTCTTCCTTCTTCCCTGCTGCTCTTACCCCATCCCCTCCTTTGTATTCATATTTCACTGTCCTACCCAAGTTTTGCAACTTCAGTGGTTCCCCTTTTGGTTTATCTTACATTCAGTTGATGGTTTCTGTGGTTTTCCAGTGTTTTTGCTGGATTTAAAATAATGCAAGAGAACATTGAAATATTTGCAGGAGAACTGAAACACTAAAAGAGCCCCCCCCTCCCTGATATTCTTAATAGTTTGAGAGCTTATATTTAAAAAATACAAAACTACCTTTGAAGTGCTCCATTAAAATGCTACACCAGCACAGGATCAACAAAAGCCTTTTTTACCTATTGTATCCTTTTTGTAGATTTCAATATATACTAGGATAGTGCAAATAGTAAAAATGTTCTCCTGTAGTCCTGGAAATGGGTGGGAGACAGAAGAAACAGAAAGCCAATAAAAACATCCTAGTCCTTCAAAGTCTTCCTCCCCTCTCCTTTTTTTCCCTTTGAGATGCAAGGAAATATTACATAAAATATGAATGAGGTCCCCCTTTTTGACTGTGACCATATTTGCCAGTCTGTGTGGAAATGAAGGCACAAATAAGTGGGCAGAACAACAGGGTGAATTTACCGGGGTGGAAGGGCCACAGAGCGCTATCAGCTACCTGAACAGAGCCTGAACTGTGCCTTCCAGAATCTCCAGCTTGCTGATGAAAACCCCTCTTGTACATTCCCATAAAAGAATCCAGTTTCAACAGCTTGGCCAACTGCAGAGAAATGTGTGTGTGTGTGTGTGTGAGGGGGGTGGTGTCTGAAAATACCTATTTGCCTGTAGCCAACAGCAGCAACAGCAGGAGCTGTGCAAGTGCTGCTTGTTACACCTTTGCTAGGAACAGAGCTGGGCACAAAGCAGCCTGCAGACAGCTGGGTCTGGTGGGCAGTACCCTGCCAAAATAGTGTCAGTAGTGTGTTTTCTGGTGTTACCACACCATGCCCTGTCCCTGTGATCAGTTTGGAGGACAGGACCCTGTGGTCAGAGCTTGCTGGAGCAGACTTGGCCAGACAGCTGCAAGATAAGCCAGATTCCAGAAGCAAGAGCACAAGGCAGAATGCTGGAGCACACATGCAGTGAAAAGGAGACTTTGGGTGATAAATAGGGCCACTGCAGTTGCCAGAAAGTCATGCCAAAAAATGGTCACTGGCTTGCTTTCCTGGCTCATCCCCATTGCTGAGGAAGAGCCAGGCATTAGGTTCTTAATCTGTAAGTGGCTGAAGCACCTGACAGGGTCTGTGGAGTTCCAGACACGCTCTGCAACGTCCTGGAGAGGCTCCTCTCCCACTGCCTGACCAGAGCCTGGGTCAGGGAGTCACAGCAGCTGTGGAGAAAGAAGTGCTGTGCTCCAGGACAGTGTGTGGAGAGCCAGAGCTGTCCCTCAGGCACCACAGAAGTTGTTGGACCTGTTACCATTACTGAGAGCTGAGGAACATCCCAGTCTCACTGTTAATGGCAGGCATCTGTTTTAAGGGTGAAAGACTCCCTGTTGTACAAAGCAATCCCTCCCAAGACTCTCCAAAATGTGAGGTGGCAAACCAGAATGCTGCTCACAAATCTGAATAGTGATAGCATCTCTATCAAAATAAATATCTCAAAATGTACTCACTGAATAGTGTTAGCATCTCTATCAAGAGAAATCTCAAAATATACTCACCGAATAGTGACAGCATCTTTATCAAAAGAGATATCTCAAATTTTGAGATACCTCAAAAGAGATTTAACAAAATAGTTAAATCCAGGGAAAACAAAATGCTTATTTCTTTCCGCTTTCTTGCTGCTTATCAAGTTTCCATGGTTCAAAGGTTTAAAAAACAAACAGGGGGCAATAGCTAATGTGAGTGTCAGCTTTTCACTGCTCTCCTTCCTTGCCTTGTCTCCTCCTGCCTGCTGGAGAAGGCCAGCAGAATGGCTAACTAACTCACCTGGCTAATCAACTCACCTGTCCTGTTTTACTTAATAAGACCTAAACCTTTCAGATAGAAAAAGAAAAGCAAACCAGCTCAGAAGGAGGCACACAGGAGTTCCCCAGATCAGAGTTACACTGAGTAATGGCCAAACTCACCAGGTACAACCTGCTCTCATACAGTGCACTAGATGCTCCTCCATTCACCCTGTTCTTACTGTATAAAAGTTGCATAAACATTGTTTTAAAACAGCTGAAAAAAGCCAGATGAGGAGCTCTGCCTGAGCCAAGGAGCAGTTTGCAGCTGCTTCATTTGGGAAGAGGAGGAAGTGCTCTGTGGGTGGGAAGGGACATTGCTGAGACCTGCTATAGATAACAGGGCTGTACCTCCTAATTTGGGCTGGAGTCAAGCAGCACTGAGGAGGGGAAAGAGTTTTTAAAGTCTTTTTCTTTACAGCCAAGAGGAGCTTGGATGGAGCAGAGAATTAAAGTTTAAGTGAATCACTTAAACACTGCTGTTTAAATTGTTCTTTCACTGAATCCTGCAGCTTCATTCCTATGGTAACAAAACTGAGGATTTCCTCAATAGCTTCTTTTAAAACTAGAGTGGTAGCAATTAATAAAGACTTAAAGGCCTTGCTCTTCCATGTCATCACAAGACACAGTATTTGCCCAGAAATCTAAAGAGGAGTGAAAATGTATGAAGCAGGAGGAGAAAAACAGCGCATGTACTGGATAACACTGCATGGCTGATGCTCTTCCAAATCATAACTCAGTGAATTATGAATGCTCAAAATACCTCTGCCTAGGAGTCTTTCTATTTTGGCCAAAAAAGAGACAATGTCCAGCTGCAGCATGTGCTATCCAAGATGCCTTTTTGCTGTGTGTGTGCCAGGCTGAACACTCCAAGTTTCTGGGGTAGCAGGGCTGGCTTGCCCAGCCCCTGGCAGATGCAGTTCTCATCTGTCTGGATGGGCTGAGGAATGGGACATGGAAGTGTGTGTGGCTTCAGCAATGGGGAAGATACAGAGGATTTCCCCCAGTAAATGTATCAGCTCCTAAGCAAATCAGTGCCTGTGCAATCAGGTATGTGAGGCAGAGGGCTGTTCTCACCTTTTGATCCAGCAGCAGCTTGGATGCTTCCATTTGAGCAAAAGGGTGACCAGAAAAGTGGTTTCAGTGAGTGTCACCTCACAAAGAGCCTGTGCCATCACAGAAATGAAGATGTCATCAACTCCAATCATTTTAGAGTCACAGTTGACAAAGTCCTGAGCAGATATATATTTTTGTATCTGTTGGCTTATGGTATTTTCCCATGTCTAAGCCAGGATGGGGGGGGAACAGAGCTGGGAGAAAAATACCTGGTTTTGAAAGTTCCTGCAGAAAAATTCAAGTAGCAGCCAAACCAGAGAGTCCTTCAAGAAAGCTGTGTTTTGTTTTCATTATTTGGGGATATGTCTGAAACACAGTACCAGGGATCACCTCCCAATTGCAAGGTCTGGGCATGTGGGAAACAGAACTGCATTCATTGTCACCCCACCCCCCCATTCAAAAACCCCTGTGGGTTACTGGGAAACAAGCCCAAAGTGATTTTTCTACTTCACAAATCCCTGCTCATATATTTTCCCCCACCAGTTGCATTTCAGGGACTTTTGCAGAGGAAACAGGAGTTATTAAGGAGTGATTAGTTATCAAGCTCACAGCTCTGCTAGTAAGGCAGGGAAAGCTGCCACGAGATCTTCAAAGTCCAAGCTGCACCAACTGATGTATGGATCACTGTAATAAGGTGCCTCTGAAATCCAGAAATGTGGGTGGAAAGAGGCTGGATTTTCTGTTGTGGGTTTTGTTTGGGTTTTTTGGTTTTTTTTTGTTTTTTTTTTACTTACACTACTGTAGTAGGTCAGTTGCCTTTTTTCCCCCTTTGTTCTTAGGAATGGCAATGACAACCAGATGCTTAAGTGATTATTGAGTGATCATGTTTAACACCCACTATACTAATTTTGGTATTTTGCAAAAAAAAAAAACAAAACAAGAAAATTGCTATTTTGTACTATTTTACTGGTAAAGTACTCATAAAATAGTGCAAATTTTTACATTGTCTGGTTTTACACTTTTCAACCAGCTCCAACTCCTCTGAAGGGACTGTCCCTGTATAAGTCATAACAGTAATTAGGCCACTACATTTAAGATTATTTCTTCCCCAACAAGAATACAAACCCTTAGAGCAAGTAATATTGCAAGCAAACAGCTGCACTGAAATAATCCCAAGCTCCTGTTCAGTGGATGATGTTGATGCCCATTCAGAGGGTGAGCCCCAGGTTCACGCATTGGTGAAATAAGTTGCATTGTGGCTTTAGCACACAGATATAATCTCTTTAGCCAACAGCCTTTCTCAAAACTGCATTTGTTGATCTTGTCATGCTAGAACTAAAGAGAAGAACACCAGGAACCTGGGCTAGACATGCAAACATTTGCTGTGCTTGTGTCTGTTACCTCCTCCCTTTCCTCTTCTTGTTTGCTCATCCATGGTTCACTATAGCCTTGCTATTGCTGTAGTGGAAACCATTCATGTTCTGCTCGCTATTTGATCCTCCTTCTGGCTAACCATGAAATCATAAAATGCAGAATTGCTCTAACCAAGTGCCAACGTTGTTCATTCAGGCATAGCTGCCTCCCCTGTTCCATCTCATTTAACCACATCTGACACCAGCTCTACCTGTATCCCCTCCAAGCAGCTGGTGGCAGCTGTTGGAGCCAAGACTAGTCCTGCTGTTCTTTTTTTTGTTGTTTAGGTTGGGCTAAATATAGCCTGCTGTTTGATTACGGAGGAAGGAATGCAAGGATTCCAGATTAATGCATGCAGCACAAATTTTTCCCTCGTCCTGTGCCTGGCCACCCCCTGCAGCTCTTGCCTTGATAAGATAGCTGCCCTGCCCCCTTGTCTCCTGCAGTTTTGCCAAAGGCAACTGCAAAGCTTCCTCCTGGAGTTCCAGGAATGGTTTGTCTGATTTTGGTAAAGGTCTGAACTGTTTGGGTCAGTCTGCTGCTCCCCAGTAGGGCACAGAATGCAGGTCCTTTCAGAAACAGCATTTTAAATCTTGCACAAACTTGTTGATACCTCCCTGGTATCTGAAGTCCTTTTGCCTTGCATATACTTTTTCTTGCATGTACTTTTCTTGCCTTGCTTCTTCTCAGCTGTCACCTTCCCCCTTCCAATTCCCTAGAACTGTGCGTATTCCCTAAAGACTGCATGTGGTGAAATGGCTCTGTTCTTTACAGGAAGACTTTGTATTTACAGTCCCTTTCTCATCCTCCCCACTCTGGGCTTCCTCCCATCTCTGTTTCTCATCCCAAGCTCCTTCTTTGCCCACACTGTCAGTGCACTGAGCATCATCAAATATTCAGGGCATGAGACCCAGGTGAGCTAATCCTGGCAGCAGAGGTGTGATGCAGCAAAGAACAGTCACTCTGAAGTGGTTCCCACTGGAACTGGTCCTGGAAACCACTCCTTGGTGTGGATTTGGAGGATGTTGGCTGCTCCAGGCAGTCATTGCCTGAAGCCAGCTTTGCACAGGTTAAAAAGGAAAGCAGTCTATATCCGTACATAGCTAGCCTTGGCCAGAACTAGGTAAATTTACCTATTTTGGCTTTGTGGCAGAGCCGGAGAAACAAATTATGTCTGTATTTCTCAAAGAAACTCTCTTTTTGCATTTACCTTTGTGCCACCCTTGAGCCTTTTACATTTACAGCACCCAAAAATAAATATGTTAGGTGTATGAAAAGCTAACACTGCCCTAAAGCAGGAGGATCAATGAAATGCTTTGGGCTCTAGCTTAGCCCTGGTTGCAGGGCTGTGATTATCTACTGGTGACTGGAGGTGCTTATACCCTCTCACCACACTCCTGGCAGGGCCCTGGTGAGCAGGAGAGACAAAGAATTCCCCTAAGGTGGCAAGGGAACTGTGCCACCCTCATCCATTGGCTGCTTTCTTTCCAAGTCTGTGTTTGCTCAGTATTTCTGGCAGCCTTTTGTACACCCCCTGCTGCAGAGGCAATCCTAGCTTTGGGCAGGGACACCCCTCAGCTTCCCTTCCCTCTCCACAGGCAGTCTGAGGGGTGCTGCTGGAGCTCCCCACTGGCACCCCAGAGTTTTGGAACTCCCACCTCAGCAGATCTCTGACTTGCTGTTGGAGCCCCAATCTCCTTCCCTTCACCTCAGATCAAACCAGCCCCTCCTGTTTTCATTGACTCCTACCTTTTCCTGGAGACAGGCAAACAGCTGAGGGAGGTGCCTCTGTTTCTATAGCCTTTTCATAATCCTGAATGGGAAAAGTTCTTTTTTTATGGCTGTTTCCCACCAGGTAGAGCATTCACACTGCTGGAGTCAGTCTGCAGCTGCTACAGCTCCTGATGGATTTGC
This sequence comes from Loriotus luctuosus, assembly GCA_035582745.1. Lineage (NCBI taxonomy): Eukaryota > Metazoa > Chordata > Aves > Passeriformes > Thraupidae > Loriotus > Loriotus luctuosus. The sequence continues at coordinate 67,939,743 of JAWWEY010000055.1, read as the reverse complement.
CATGTAGGTGTTGGGAAGTGCCATATGTTATGGCAGTGATGCTGTAGATAACTCATATTCTCTGCATCCAGCATGAAAAGATGAATGGCAAGAGAAGCATGAAGCCCTGGGGAAGGAAGTAGTAGATATATTAAACATATGTGCAGCTTTAAAATGTCATAGAAATTGGCTGGGGCCTCCAGCTGCCTTTCCAGCAATGTTAGACAGTAGTCTGCTTGCAGGAAAATGAGGGAACATGTTGAAAACATCCAGCCTGGGTTTGAAAGCCCACAGAGCTGCTGACATTCCCAGGTTGTTCTGCTGCCTCTGGGGTCAGCAGCAGAGGAGCTGCAGAAAAGCCAGAGCAGAGGCCTGGGGCAGTGGCAGTGCTGTGCTGCCACAGGGGAACTGTTTGGATAAGTGGCTTGAGAAGTTTTCAGGGTGGAAGGATGCAAGTGGGCAGGATACATTCTCCCAGGGAGGGAATTTCTCCAGTGCTTGAGCAGCACTGTGGCTTTCCCAAGGGCTGTGGGAACCGTGGCCACCAGCACAGCTCTCCTGCAAGGCAGGCCGCTGGGACAGGCCTCAAAGGGCCAGAATGGGAACTGAGGTGAGGGAAAGGGGAGCCTGAGAGTCCCAAGTCACCCAGGGAATGGTGACTTGGGCATTGCCAGAGCTCCTTTCCATGACTTCTCCTCAGGGCCAGGGCTGCTGAGATCCAGCCTGAGGGATGGCTCCCAGGCTGGCAGCATCTGAGCCAACCCCTGTCAGCCCTCTGGGATCCTTCTGGCCCTTTATGGCTCTGCCACTGACACTTATTACTGACAGCAAAATAAAGCACAGAAGCAACACTTATTTTCATTAAAAACATATTTGGTAATCCTGTCTTTCACTGCTTTTCCAGTAGGGCTTAATCTCATTTTGACCCACAGGAGCACAAGCACAAAAGGAGTTTGTCTTTACTTCCTTTCCCCCCTTCATGTGGCTTTATTTTCCATCCAAGTCTCAGTCTGACTATACTATAGTCTATCAGAGATTTGCACAACTCTGCTCTAGAGAGCTGCTTTTGTCAGCAGCTCATCCCTGCACCTGCCCTGGGAAACAGAATTCCCACTCCCCAGAGCAGTGGAAGCCAGTTAGAGCTGTCAGCCATGATCTCTGCCTGACCTACCCAGCAGCTGACCCAGAGGAGCTTCACAAGTGAGAGCTTCAAAAGTGCCCTTCAAAGCGGGAAAGTGTAAGAAGATCAGAGTCAGCTCTTTCTTTTTTCACTGCAGAATAAATGGGAAATTATTGAAGAGTCACCACAGAAGAATGTAGTATTAGACCCATGGGTGGCAGAGAAAACACACAAACGAAAAATCCCCACCAAACCCCACGTTCTCCCAAATCCTGGACATGGGAGGATGAGTGCCAAAACAAACACCTTGTTAGCCAGCCTCAGTGGAAGAATCTGTGATGCTGTGCTGCTTAACCCAACCGGATTCCTTTGGTTGTGTGCACTGGAGTTGGTTCTCCTCCAGGTTGATTTCCAGTATGAAATAATTTAATAGTGATCCACAATATGTCTTGGCAAAAGTTTCAAAAAATTTATCTCCAATTAAAGAAAACTTGACCTTTAGCTATGTGGAACATTACAGGTCTCAAGATATTTACAGTAAACTGTGTCCTGGACAATCAAACATTCATATACTAATCTTCAGTCTCCCATGATAATCTCAAATAATAACATCTCATGCAAGAATAATCTCTTTTGTTAGTATTCAGTGTAATTAAACCAGTCTAGTTCTCACCACTCACCACTGTGTATCCTCAGCATCACTTTGGTAATTTCTTGGCAAATTTTGTTTGCAGTTTCTGACCCAGCATGTGAAATAACCAAGCCTGTCTCATGAAAACAAACTACCTCTATTTTAAACATACTCAGTATGACTGGTTTCTTCATTAATTGCTATTTGGGATCTAGTATGAAAGAGGCCCCTGAGATTTAGCTCAGTACCACTGTGCTGGAAATTCACATAGCGTTCAGTGCAGACTGGGAGGAGTTTGGGAGCCTGTACTGTAAGAAATACTTCTATAGTTTGGACAGGTCTTATGTATCATTCTACAGACTTCTAGGACTCCACAGAAAAGACCACACTCTATTTCCACTCTTTCCTGCTTGATAAGGCAAATATATTGGATTCTTAACTAAGAAGGAGCTTTGCCTGTTCTGTTTTCCTAATCTCCCTCTTCAGAATAAAGCCCCAAAACCTATAGGATTTTCTTCATTTTGTTTTCATGAAGAATCCTCATTAAAGTTGTCTTTTTCCTAAGCAGCTAGGATATATATTTATCTTTAAAATCACATGCAACTACTCGTGCTTATGGAACAATCAGTATCAGCTCTGGAGCAGGATAGTTTGGCATCCTGGTAAAGATGAGGCAAGAGACAGACCATGGAAAATGCAGAAAAATCTTTGAGCAGTTTCTTAAATTCTGACATTTTACAGGTATGCAAAGTCTCATGATCTGCCTGCAGGTCTTCACCCAGCTGGACAAACTTTCAGTGTTATTAAGACTAAGTCCATGCTCTGAATCATATGTCTCACCTCACATTAGGTCTGTACCTAAAAGACTTTTTTATTCACCTAAAATAATTTTGCATGGCTCATTCTGTAGCATTTCTTCAATTGCTAAACATTTACTAAATGGTGCCCTTCTAGTAAGCTGTGAAAATATTAATATCTTCCAGTATGAGGAGCTTTGTTTGCACATCAGAGCCCTGGAAATAATATTTTCTGTTCCCTGTGCCACAGCACAGACTGGGACTGGCTGCAAATAGAAGTAAGGGACTCCACAGAGGGGAATGACCTTCACAGCTGAATTAAAACAGCACATTGCCACCTTAGATCCTACCTCTAGTTCTGCACAGGAGGTGCCTGGCAGGCATGTTCAAAAGGCAGGGAAAATACAATGACTAGCAGCAGGAGTTGAAACAGGGCTTAGGGAAACATGCTCATGACAAAAGTACCTTCAAGCTTGGTTGTACACTTATTTTCTGCTCATTCCCATTAACACTGCTGCTCTTGGTGAAGGTTCAAATACTTTTGTTATGGATAACACAGCAGAGGATGGGAAAAAGGCTTTGGTTCCAAGCATGAGCAATTTGACATCATGTGTTAGAGGTACCAGGTCATTGTGCAATTCCAGGACTTCTCTGTTCACTTCAGCAGGAATATATATCTGCTTATTCCTACACACTAACCACATGGAGCCCTCTCTTCATTTGATGAGGCAGATCCTCATAACACTGTTATGAAATCTTTTTTAAGATTTAATATTAAGTATCCAAGGAAAAAATTCTATAACTTTCTGTATTAGTTTTATTTAACACATAACTTCATGACATTAGGTAGAAAGCATTCACCAAGTCAATGTTTGGACTGCTCTGCAGGGATGTTAATGAGAACATCCAAATTGTATGCTTTTGAACTCATTAAAATGAACAGCACAATTTGTGCAGCGGTGCCTTATTTGCAAGAACAGAGATTAACAGGAGCACATAGAAGAGCAGAATACAGATGCAATTTTTTTTTCTCATGGAGATCAGAACAAAAATGCAGAGCTTTCTATGCTAACAGGAATATTTTTACCTCTGAGCAAGGTGTAAGATTTGAAAACACACCGGCAAATAGAGAGCTTGCACAGAGGAGATCTGCGCATATCAAAGAGGAAATGTAGAAGCAGTCAGATTTAGAAAGACAAACCTTAAGCTAACACTGTTGGAAGATGAAAAAGCAAAGTCACAGAAGGTGAGCTTTAGTTACAACTCTTCAAAACTAGATGGAAATTTCAAGGGATTATTTGCAAAGCTAATACAGAACATTAGTTATGGAAAATTAAAGATTAATTCAAGGCTCCACAAAGTGCTAGACTAAATAACCTTGTGCTGTGTCCTGAGCAAATGCGGTGGCCCTCACAGATAGGAGGAGGTTGATATATGAAAATAGATGAAAAAGACAAAGCCTGTGTTTATTTCTGTGGGCTTGGGAGCAGGGCCACCAGGAGCAGGATCAGTCATGCCATGGACCATGCCCACTCTGCCTCCTCCCAGGGGAAAGAGGATGTCTGGGGTAACCTCAAACCAATGCTAGCAAACTCCCAGAAAGTAATACAATGAACTGAAAGACAAAACACAGCTTAAAAGCAAGCACTGTAAGGGCAAAACCGCAGAGCCAGGAAAAGTGTGGGTGCTGTTTCCTCAGTTATAGGTCCTGCATCATTTTTCATTCAAAATTTGGAGCACTTCCTACAAATTCTCTAAAAACACATCATCTGAAAAAGTTATAGTTCGCACTTTTTTCCTCACCTGCCTTGCAGCAGCACCAGAGTTTGCATAGCACAGCACTAACACACCCTTGCAGCAGCATGGATTTCACAAACTGAGGACACACAGAATAAAAGCACAAAGGAACTGACCAAGGCCATCTAACCCAGACCATTCCAGCTTAATCTAGATGCTGACTCCTTGGACCAAGTCTTCCTGCTGTCTGAATGATTCAAACTGCCCCTATCAGCATGCTCTATTTTTCAGTCACATAAATACAGGTTTACCACAACCTTGTGTCTCCATCTCCTAGATACAAGCACTACTGGAAGGCTTCTTATTACAGGACAGTAAGAAAGTGCCCAAAGTCATGAGATTTTCTGTTCAAGAGCAATGTGGTACTTTTATATGAGCCTGGCTTGGATTGCTCAGAGGAGAAAAAAAAAAAGACCAACCAAAAACAAGAAAAAAAAAACCAAAAGGGGGTAGTTTGCTAAGAGCTTTGGTAATTAAAATAATGAGGAGACAATGGTAATGACTAGCACACATCATAAGTCCTAAAACAGGAGCTATTTAGCTGTGCTGCCCCTAAATGCTGACCTATGTGAAGTCATTGGGTTCCTGCATTTCTTTCTCTGACAGGGATGAGTGTCACCTGTCAGGATCTTCACTGAAAGCAAAATTTCTTAATGTAGCCTTAAATAATGTTAGGGTAGTACCAGCACCCTCCTGAGTTTCTTAAGACATTGCTTAGGTTTAACTATTCAGACTTGACATTTCCATCCTGGGAGTCTGCTCCAGGCTGGCTTTTTTTTACTGGAAGATGTCTGCAGAAGCAATACAGACATTTCTAAGAACAAGGTTAGGAAAACAAAAAATAGCTGTGTGTCTGTGTTAAAAAAATATTCTTGTAGCAGTTTTGCCCAGGTGTTCTAGTATTATCAGTCCCCAAAGCAGGAACACAAAATATGACAAGAGTGGGGTCAGGATGTCAGCAAGGGTATTCTTTCTTTTTGCCTCTGAAAGTGTACCTGTGTTTGGTAGCAAACCAATGCCTCTGGAAGTTCCAAGCTGTGTGTCACATGCTGGAGGTAAAAGTTAAATTTCCCTCACAAAGACATTCCAGCCCTAGATATAGGACACTTTCTTCTCAAGAAGCTGTGTAGAAAGAAAACGAGCCCAGACTCTCTGAAGAAGTAACGAAGTACATGGGAGACAAGCCCTGAGAAATGAAGAGCAAATAGCAATTTAGGATTAAGTTTGCCTTTCCATTAGCTTATCTGAAACAGATTTGTCTTGGCAAGCAGCTCTGGAAGCTTAAAAAATGCAGCTCCCAGCATCAGAGATCAGTGGCAAAGTCTTAGCTGTTTTACTTCATTTCTGCACATCATTGTGAAATTTTCTCTCCTCCTTGATTGGGCTTTACGGAGCTTTTTACACTCTCCATCTTTTCTCCATGCAGTGCAACCAGAAGTAAGGGTACCATCAGGGCATCATTTTTTTTCTATTTTATCTACTGTCCTAACAGAGGCCATTCCAGAAGAGCCATATTTTCATCCACTTCAATTGAAGGTTAGTTGCTTTCTGTATCTCGATTTCTTGGTTTTTTTGGCTTTTCAGTGCCAGGCTGGAATACCATGTTCAAGTCAGGACATGAGCAGTTTGGGAAGAATGAGTATATTACATATATAATATATTAGATACATATATAATATTTATATAAATAATATATATAGTATTTACACATATAATATTTTTATAAATATAATCTAACCCTGAGTATATTATATATATATAATATATAGTATATATATACCACACAGCAGTAGCCCCAGAAACCACTGTCAGTGCATCACATTAATTTGGGGTGCTCACCTTACTTGTGGATGTTTGTCTTAGCTAAATGCTTTTAAGACTCTTAAAATAATCAGTGATCCCAAAGCCTTTCCAAGGTCCAGCACTTGCAGAGCAACGGGGAGGCCTTTGTTTATAAACAAAAATCCTAAAAATCTGTTTGGGGTAGCCTGAAACCCAGTTTAGGCTGCCCCAAATGATGAGCACGGGGCACTGGGTGCACTGGCATTTACATCAGCCCAGCAGGACACTGCTGTTTGGCTTTGCTGGAACTTTACAGCCTGTTTTACTGCAGCAAGGCCAGCAGTGGGATGAATCTTTTAAATAAATCTCCTCTGATGAATTTGCTGGCGCCTCACTTAGATTAGGGGTGGAAAGTATCTCCCTGTCAAAGCTCAACACATTTACCACCAACACAGGCCCCATTTACCAGCATTAGTGCAGTTTTAACTATTTATATTTAAAAATGCATTTACAATGTGGGGGTACAGCATAGAGTGTTATGTGCATGCAGTAGTGACACAAAACTGACATGAATTTTTTGGTGTTAGCCTAAGTCAGAGCCTTATACACAATTTGATAACTGTCTCTTTTACCCACAAAGCAACAAGTGAATAAATGAGTGCTCTGAGGTTTGTCTGCTGCTGAAACAAGCTGTGGGGGAAATAATTCGTTTAAGGGCAACTTCATTTTCTCTCAGAAATTGAGTTTGATGCAATTTTTCTTTATAAAGTAACTTCCTCTTCCCTTCCCTCCAATTCCCTCCACTTTCTGCTTCAGTGCTGCAATACTGAGGCAAACTGTTCAAATGGCAAATTTTTCACCTTGTCCAGAACTGCCATGATGAAAAATTCGTTATCCCAGTGAGAATAAAGCCAATTTCAATTTTGCAGAATCCTAAAACTCTGGGAGTATGTCCACATTTGGACTTTGGTTTGTGCATTACTAAGAGAAAGGCAAGAAAAAAAAAGAAAAATAAAGTCTGGGTTGTTATGTAGTTCTTGATCTTATATTTCATTATATTCTCATTAAACTGTACCTTTTTTGCTTAAGCCCTAAGTCTGTGGAACTTAAAACTTTTAAAGCCTATTTATAGGGCAACATCAGCAGCCCTGTACAAGTGTTAAGTTAATCATTCTGACTGTTGCCTGGTGAAACAAAACACCCCTCCAGCATTTGTCCTTGTGCACAGGAGTTTAGGGCCTGCAATTCCTTGGTCTTTCCTAGGCTCTCTCTGTGCTGGTACAAAGGAGGTTTTTGATGGATTGCCACTGCCTCCCCTCAGTATCCCTTTATTCCCAGTTCCCTTCAAGTTATCCCTTTGCTGAAGGGGATCTTATAGCGCTCTGCCATTCTGGGGACACATCCTTCCACACTTTTCCTGCTCAAACCTTTGCTTTGCTCACAGCAAAAGCTGCATTGATTCATCATTCCCCTGTGGCTTGCAGGAGCATGAAATCAGTACTTTTATTAATCTGAGGCATATTAATTTTACACCTCTAGCAAGTGATAAGAGTCTGATCTTTAGCAAATATACAGGAGGTGTCTACAGATTTAGAATGTCACATTATTTTTCTCTTTCTTTACGGAAGCTTTCCCTCAACAGATTTCCATATTTTTGTATATGAAAAATATACAGGTGATTTTGAGAAGAGCTTGAGCCTTTTTGAGCAGTGGGCTTAAAACCTGCTTAGAAAGGAAAAAAGTTAACTGCTTTACTAGTTTAATACAGAGTATTTAGTAATTTTCATCCTATGGTATAGGCAGAGAGCTTCTCTCTGCATTTTTGAATTTCTTAGGGAATCATAGTCTGATTCATACCAATCCTCCTGAATGCTCCAAGCTACTCCCAGTGAATTTTAACTGCTACAGAGAACAGTTTCAGTATGAATACAAGTGCAAGGATCATGTTTATGTGCACAGAGCAAATGAATGACAGTTCTCAAGTCCACATGTGTCTACACCAACAGTTAATTAGCAGCCAGAAAAAAATGAATATATTTCAATATTTAACCTTGAAGTCAGGCTGGTGTAAAGGTCTGAAGTAACATCACAGTGTTCTCCAGTAATTGTTTCTCAAAATGAATCACAGTGAGCTGGTGTTGACAAAAAAGACTTTGGTCCTAGTTTTCCATGATGTATTCTTAATTCTACTGGTATTTATTATATAAACTTGAAAAATCTTTGACCAATTTGGAGTTATTTGCCATCTTATGCTGAGACACAAGGAGAAGGTTTTCTTAAGCTCAGAGAAATGCTTAAAGTAATTTTCCTGGGGCAGCTACACAGGTGCAAAGTGTGGATGACAGAAAATCTCCTGGGAACGGAATAAAAGAAGGGGCAGGAGGAAAAGAATTCCTGCACTCCTATTTCAGCTATTGAGATTCTTCTATTTGTGTGTGAGGTTTCAGAGCGCACCTGCATAACACCTTCAAACTTCTCTGCATAATCACTGTGGCTGAACACACATCTCCATGGGCTTTCAAGCAGAGCTGAGATTCTCACAGTGTCTGCTGTCATCACTCAGGGCTGCAGAGAAAGCAGCAAATGTCAAAAAAACATTGCAGTTAGGTAATGAGAAATGACAATAGTTTTGTGACTGAAGAAGACTGCACCTGGCTCTCAGCCATCTGGATGATTTTATATGCACTCAGCTCCACAAACTAAAAGGGTCCCTGAGTTAACCTATTCCAAAGGTCTCCATCAAAGAAAACCAGCACTTGAAATCTCAGCACAGGTATTAAAACCAAACAAAATTGGCATAAAAATGACTGTTTTTCTCACATGGAACTCCTTTCACCACAGTCACAGCACTATGGAGTAGTTCTTAAGGCTAAACAGATAAATTGTCTCTTAAATCTAGAAATTTCTGCCACAGGTTGAGCACACACAAACCAATGCCAGTGAAATGGAGAGCAAAATCTGGGCAGTTGCATTTCATTTTACTGTGATTCTTAGGCTACTGGCTTATATTTAATTTTGCTTCTACCTGATGCTGTCTTTGGCAGGGGCATTTTATCTGGAGGGCACAGTTCTGTGCTGGCTGGGCCATCCATAAGGTGTTCTTTTCCTTTGGAAGCAAGGATATTCAGCCCTCATAAAAGCAGATAACACACAAACATGCTTATTCACAAGTCTAATAACATTTCAAGCTAGAGCCATTCAAAGTTTTGCACATTTGTGGTTTTGGGGTTCATTGTGGAAGGTTTTTGTGTTTTATTTCTCTTTTTTTTTTTTAAACAGTCACCCAGATTGCTAGGTAAAAAAACCTTATCTGTCTGTAGCCAAGCAGCAGAAAGATTTGTCTCACTCTAAATAAACATTTCAGCTACACCACTGCGCTTTAAAACACCCTTATCAAAACCCCTGTAGGACCACAGTGTTCTTCTACCAACCTGAGCACTCAGAGTTGATAATTTTGAGCCAGTTAAAAGGGACATGAAGTCACTGAAGCTGTTTGTGCCAAAGCCCAGGGTGGTTTACTTTGAGGACCTCCTTTGCCATTGTCCCTGCGTGCCAAAGGGGCACAGGTAACCAGGAGATGATCCAGACCAAGAGTCCAATGATGCACTTCCCAAATTTCGTTATGCTTTTCAAGAGCAATACTAATTTTAATGCAAGAAATCCCACGTCTCCCAAAGGGGGCTGCAAACTGGGAAATAATCTGAGGGTTCTCCCACTCCTCGTGTGGTCTTGGCAAGTCACAATTGTTCTCTACCTCAATTTATCCCTGTCCCTGAAGAACACAGCACCTTTTAATTTCCTGTTTCCTCTTTAATTATGGCAGGACCCAGCAAGTCCCAGCAGAGATTAGAGGGTTGGTTAGAAGGCACACAAAGGATGTGCAGAAATCAGCTGATGTTTGTGTAGCAGCAAGTGCCTTGTTTGCAGTGCACCATATGGAGACAAAGTTTTACGTCTGGCATAATCCTACAAGCAGATGCCTGAAGAAGCAACTGCTCATCTGAAGGCTTTCCTGGAGGAACTTCCCATTTTTCTTATGCCACAACCTCCTCCTTTTCTGACTGTGGCATTCACATTTTCTGAACATGATTCCTTCACCCAGGGTTTTTCTCCTGGGAAGCTGAGAAGCCTCAGAGAAAAGGAAAACAAATTCTTATCTCATTTGCTTCCCCTGTGTTGTGCTCATGTGGAATGTGTTTGGAGATTGTTTACCCACAGGTGATTGCTTCATTTCACTCTTTGGCCAATTGGGGCCAAGCTGCGTCAGGACTCTGGAAACAGTCAGGAGTTTTCATTATTATCGTTTTAGCATTCAGTAAGTATCCTTTCTGTATTCTTCAGTATAGTATAGTAATCTTTAATATAATATGGTATAATAAAGTAATAAATTAGCCTTCTGAGAACATGGAATCAGATGCACGATTCTTCCCTGCCACGGGGCTCACTGTGAATTTACAATACCTGACATATGGAAGTTAAATGTAGTTATGACTCAGGGGAAGTGTTTCTCCTTAAATTTGAAGAGCTTTCCCTGAATGTCCTTTCTGTGAGGAGTTTTCTTTGTCACGTTTCTTAGAAACCACTTGCAAAGTTTCCATGCTTCTATAGATGTAGCAGAAAGCCATTTACTTGTACTAATGTTATGATTTTTGGGAACAGTTTTGCTGATCATCAGGCTTTAAATAAAATCTTTAATAGCCCAGGAGAACACTTTTGTTCTACCACTTTTCTATCTGCAAAAAACACTGTGGAAGACGCAAGGCAGCCCTCATAGGAGATAAACTTCTTTTTTTGTTTGGGAAAGACTACCCAAACAGCAGCTAGGGCAAAGTAAATGATGTAGTGCCAACCAAAGTTGAGGTACCTATGTCTACCTTATGTAGTTGTCATTAAGGAGTAGATGTCTTTGAAAACCAACAGCTTGAATTCAAATTTTATATCTGTCAGAGATTTCTTGTACAACCTTAGGTCAGTCACTTCAACTCTAGAGTAATTATTAGACTAGAACTTTACTTCAAAAAAACCTGGGGGGAATAAATCCTTTTAGGCCTTTAAAAAATTGAGTACCAGATCAGTGGGAAGCTCCCCACATGTCAATTTGTGTTGTAATTGCATAAAAATGGTTGAGAGTAGATGAGATTTCCTTTGCGGCTACCTCCTTGGCCTCCACATTGAGAGAAAAATTATCTATTTTAATGTCAAAATAAATTTCTTGTAAAAGAAAGAGACCATAAAGGTCATGTCTGAGAAAAGCATTTAGGGTCATGAATATGTGAAATGCCCATTTCCCAGGGGAGAAAAAGCCATCAATCAGAGTATTTTAAGCTAAGGGGTTTGTATCTACACCTGGACTTTCCCCATCTTGTCCTAATATCTCCAGCAGCATCTTCAAAGCCCAGTGTCTTGTCCATTCACTGGGCATCCAGCAGAACATGTTCTCTGTGTGGAATCTCAAGGATTCAAGGAGCCTTCAGCTCTGGGTGCTCCTGCCTGGATCAACCAGACTCCACTACTTAGGTACCTCCACTCTGTCCTGCAGAACAAATCTCTGTGCTCCTGCATTTCCTCCTATCTCACTGGTGAGGCATTTAAACACCACACCCAGCTCCCCAAACCTTTGGTACCTGACCCAGAAGCACACCAGGGCCCTTCTGAAAAGCAAAAAGCACATTGTCTTCCAACAGAAGTAGAAGAAAATTCTGCTCTTCATGTGGCGAGGGGCAGGCTCATACTCTTGCTTTAAAAAGACTGGAGGTTATAAAGTGTTTCTCAGTGGAATGTAGGAGACTCAGCAAGTTGGTTCAAAGAAAATGTTTTTCCTCTCAGTCCATTTTAAACCCTCTCCCTGTGTTTTTCCCACTGGCACTGAAGCACTCATCTGATGCCCTTTTCCTGTGGAAACCAGGAGGACTGAGACACTAAACCTGCCAGCAAGCATCATGGTGCAGAAAGAATTAAGGATGCAGTAAGAATTAAGGATGCTTCCCCTCAAGAATCAAGACTACAGACAGACACCTAGTCAGAAATCAATCCAAAGAAAAAAATAAAAAGCATCCTACTCCTCCTGTAAGTGTGAAAAATCTACTATTAACAAATACAGACACCCTGGGTCCCACAGTTTAGTTGGGACAGCTTAAGCCAGATGACAAATTTAAATATGCTGCCCATGCCAAAGGGCATTGCTGCAGTATTCCTGCCTGCACACAAAGGGACTTTGCAGCTATAGGAGTGCCAGAGAAGATGTGCAGGATTTGGTCTGCTGTGGGCAAAGATGAGCAAGCAGAGCCTTAGAAGTACATTGAACCTAATTCATCTTCAGCACATTGCAATGACAGGCAGCTCTGAGGTGAGCAAATCCTGCAAAGAACATTCCCAGAGGACAAGGAAGTTGCTCTCAAATAAGGATAGATAGCGCTAATCTGAAGCATAATTGCTATCCTAGAATAGTCTGCATAGCTGTCCTGATTTCAAGCCTAATATTTTATAATTGAGTTGAATTGCTTTTCAGGTATTTGTCCTTGCTCAAAAACACATCTCCAAGAGCTCAAACCGTCTGTTTTTCATTTCTCACATCAAGGATTCAGAAATAAACCACAAGCTTACAATATTGCCTGTGTGGTATCAAATGGCTTTTGGAACTGTCTGTTTGAAGTTTCACATCCTGGTTTATAAGCCACCATGATCACATGCCCTGTCTGAAGGTGCTTCAGTGCCTCACACAACTTCTCCTACAGGTTCTGTAGCAATATTTGCAGAGTCAAGATAACGAGGCAAAGTTTTTGGTAGCTAGAGCTCAGGACTATAGAATTACACATTGAGTGTCTCATTGGGACAGGCTTTGTGTCTTCAGGGAGTTCATTTGCTGCTAAACCCTAAAGGTTGGCCATGCTTTCTAGGTAGCACGTGGTGTTGATGTGCAAGGGTCAGAACACAGCACCAGCAGCTAGCAGAGAGTCACCAGGTCCCATAGTGCACACACAGGCATACAAGGAAAGTAGGATTATCAGATCCTGGAAAAACTTGGGCTTGTTGTGTATCCCATAGAAACAGCATAACATTTTTCTTGGAGAAGGGCCACTCTCAAATGAGTCAAGCCAAAAATTTAGGAAAACAGCAAAGAAATCACTGACTAGTTCAGGTCCAAACACTGAACCTTCAGTGCAGAACATTTTCTGCCTAGGAAGGTTTCTTGGTGCTTTCCATTGGCTGCAGCCAGGCACTACCTTTCTTTTCATGGCATCAGGTCAGTCACATCCCTTTAAAACACAGTTCTTCCTAGGACCTGCAGGTTTTTAAGGTCAGACAAGCCAAGGCCAACCCCTGATAAGGGCTGCATCTCTTCACCTGGGAGTCTTCTTGCATTCCTTCACTTGCTGAGTTCCTAAACTCAGCTCTCCCATTAGCAGATTTACCACTGACACTGCAATGAAAATCACACCAAGCCAGGCACAGACTACACAAAGACATGTAGGACACAACTGGGTTTTTTTTCCCCCTGCATATTTCCCCTTGTGCTCATCATTTTCTGGTCTTGCTTTCCTCTGCCCCACTTGGAACCTCCTTTTCATCCACCCTCACACCTCTCATTTTCTAAGACCTCATTTCTCTGCTTGGCACTTCCCTGGGCCCTGTCCATCAGGCAGGAACAGATGGCACAGCCTGATTAGCCCCAGAGAGGAAGACAAAAAAAAAGTATTGCCTTGCTACATCAGTGCTGCAGCTCTGATGCCTGGTGAAGCGTAGGCCAAAAATCTCATTCCCTGCATTGTGGCTCCTAGGAGGAAGCTGATTATGTAAATTTACCTTTCAACGCAGCTCACAATTTTTGGACAAGTCCTTTCTCAAAGCATGGAGCCCTATGGGGGAAGCATTCTCACAAAGCACTTGAAGCTTGCAGGTGATCCATAGCATGGGAATGCACCCATGATCTCCAGTATAGGAAAATTTAGATCATCCCAAGGGTTATTTGGCTGCCATATACAGATCAGCTTCTATTTGCTATTACCCAGGTGGTGTTGTTAAAGCTGAATATGAGTTAGACCACATCAGACATTTCCCATCCTTTACAGTGCCCAGAGTCAGACCAATGGTCCTTGGGCTCCCCTCTGTGATTGAGTGGTGAGAGTGAACCTTGTCATAAACTGGATTCTCAGCTTGTTCTCCAAACATTGGAAAGGAATTGTGAAACAAATCACAAAAGGCTCTTTGGAGCCTTGGTTGCAATAAAATAAGTTAGGAGCAGAGCTAGAGAAATGATAGAAAATGCCTGACTCACATGGTGGGAGGAACCTTTGAAGTGGAGAAAAACCCCCCAAAGATCTGCTCCCATGCTGTTCAGACAGGGATTCACATCAGCCTTTGCTGCTGTGTAAAAGGAGGGCTGTGGATGGGGGTCTGGCTGCCAGCTTCAACACATGGCCCTCACAGGGTGCTCTGAGCTGCTCCTCCATCTCCAGACAAGAAGCATGTGCTGAATTTAACACCTCTGCCCTCAGCATGGGCACAGTTTGCATGTAGGAAGCAGTCAATGTATAGCTGTGTTACAAAATTGATGCTTTCTGCATAAAAGCCATATTTCAAGAGCAGGTTTCTTATTCAATTGAGTTCAAATGAGCTCCTTTGCTTCATTTAGGCTAAATACAGAAAAATAAATGCTTCTAGCCCAGAACCTGACCATGAATCTCTAAATTTTACAAAAGCCCTTTATTCTCTACAAGTCTTTCATGTTCACGTACATTTTGAGCTCCAGGACAAGCATATCTTCTAAAACTTATTGCAAATGTAAAAGCCAAACATTCAACCCCTGTAACACCACTCATTCCTGCTCCACAATAGAAAAAAAAACCCCAAAGCCCTCCAAGAAATCAAAATTATTGCTCTAATAAAAGGAAAAACACAGGAGCAGCTAGAGAACCTGAACTTAGTTGTGCTCTTGAGCAGAGACCACTAATTAAAAACAAAATTGGTGATATTTTATATCTTACCACATAAGAAGGATGAACACAGGACTGCTCACAGAAATGGGCTGGGAGCCTCACTGGCCCCAGTTAAGGCTTTGTTAGAGTCACACTCCCACAAGGTAAAATGGGACACTCAATTAATCCAGAATTACTATTTGAAAGAGATGGGTGTGAAATAAAGCTTGAGAGTAGATTTTCCAGACAAAGCATCTAATCCCAAGGCTTTTATGACACAGCTGTGTGAAAGGCATTAACAACAAGCTGCAGTTCCATGCCTAGGGATACACAATGACCTCTCTGAAACTCACTATTAACAGCAGTACCTTGATTCCTCAAGTGGGCACCAAGCAGTGGGCACTCACAGCTCCACCCTCTCCCATCTCCTTGACCCAGGATAAAACTCCCCAGTGAGACCAACAGCAGTAGATTTTGGAGTTTCACAAAAGGCCTGTTATTTTCTGCACACCCTGTTTCCAGCTCCACAAGTTAACTGTAAACTAATTTTCTTACTTAAATAAGTCATGGTTCATTTTTGCCTCTGTTTAAATTTTCATGCAGGATGAAATGTTGAAGCTGACAAGCTCGAAATGAAATATCAGAACATTCCTTGACCTTGTCATCACCATTTGCTTTTTGCTCTTCTGAGCAATGAAAATATTTTATTTTAAAAACCAGCATATTCCCATGAAACTTGTTGATTTTCATGAATTGGAATTTTCCAGAAGTAGAAAAAAAAATAGTGAGCTGGAAATTTTTCAAGTAGCTCTCTGCACAAGAAATGCAAAGCAGAAAAATTGCCCCAGTCAGTCCAGTTTGAATTCCCCAAGAGCTTCTGATTTGCTCCTTTGACTGTGGCCAGAGGACAGAGCCTTCCCTGAATTCCCTGCTGCAAGGCTGCAGAATGTGAAATAGTTCTCACTGCTTTTTTGGGTTGCTTTGTACTCTGATAAATCCACACATGTGTTACATTAATGGAACCAATGTAAGCACTAGGAAGACATGAAAATCCCTATTTAGTATCCAGACACAAAACCACAAAATTTGCTCCAGGAACACCCACAAACAGCCACTGGTTTCTGTGCAGGACTCTTACCTTTGATTGTGTGGCTCCTTCCCATCCTTCTGAGGGTGCATCCCACTGCCCAAAGAGCACCCATGCCAAGCTTAGGCTACCCTAAGCAGTCTAAGGGGTTTGCAGTTTAAGGGAAGTGCTGCAATCAGCTCATCTCCATCACCTGGCCCCCAGTTAGCCACAGGCTGCTGCCAGTTCTGGGCTCCCTTTTTTACCTCTGTTGGGATTGAAGGCACTTGAGATGATAGCTCACATTCAGACTCAGGTGCTTGTTATTTCTTATCAATGTTACAGTCTCACAGCAGGGAGTTCTGCAGCCTTTCATTAGCAAGGCACAAAAGGGGCAACAATCTCTTGTTACAAGGTCTTTAAAGGCTAAACAATCCAATTAAGAAACGACACCTAAATTATTTTCACTTTTAACCTAATAACTGATCCCTCAAAGTCTGCATCGCAGACTTTTCTGTCCAGTTGCACAACACCACCCAAACCCATGGAGAAGAAGGAAGAAAAAGGTGAAGAACAACCTGTCTCCACCCTAAAAGCTCCATCTTGCTCTACATATATTGCTATATTGTAAAACCTTAAACTCTAAGTTTTCCACCCTGTGATATTACACACTCCTATTCAACCTCCACACCCATAATCCCAGTGCTATCAATCAATTTTGGAAGGCTTCTCCACAACCTCAGGTCAAATGCAGTGTTCTCTTGAGGGTCTGTACCTTTCAGCACAGAATGTTTAAAATGCTCAGCACCCAGAGTTTTGGCATCTCCCCCTCTTGTCTGGACCATGAACGCTGCATTGACAACTTTGTCACCCATGTGCCAGACAAACATTTGACTGAACCCCGTATTTCACTTAATCTATCATCTAAAAAATTTCTACACCACCACTGATCCCCACATCCATAAAGAAACCCAAAGTCCACAATCTTCTGTGGGCAAAACGCAAGGGTTGGAGTCTCTGTGCAATGCAACAGGTTCCAGCAGACTGCATTTCCCATCAGGGCTTTGCCCTGTGAGAGGGTGGTGGAGAAGCAGCTGCCCTGGGGCCAGCTGGTGCGAGTGACAGGGCAGGCAGGGGGACAGAGCTCTCAGCAGGGGCTCTGCAAAGCTCCCTGGCTGCTCTCTCTGCTTGGCAGATCACTCTGGAATGAAGCTGATGGACAGAGAAGACACCATGCTATAAACATGCACCACACTTCACAGTCCAAGCCCGTTAAAAGAGTAAAATACCAGCAAGACTGAGCGTGGAACAATCTGGGGGAGAGTTTTAGACAGTATGAATAGTTCTGACATGTGCAGCAGCCTGTTTCCAGCTACTGAAATGGAGAATATTATACCTGAGTGGTCAGCCAGAGCCCAGAGTACATTCCTACATCCTGAGAAAATTAGCAAGCCCTGAAGTTACTGTGGTGCTGAATTACAGTTTTTAAAGCTATGGTTTAATTATTCACTCTGGATGAGGAAAATTTTTTGTCTAAGCATAAATTTTCAAAATTGCAAGCCATGATCTATAAGTAAAAGCTTTATTTTCATGATTTACAGCTACATTTGATACTGGCCTTGCTAATGATGTGATGTTTATGTCTGTGTAACTTATGAGTTATCCAGCAAAAGCACAATATTTCAGCTCTTAATAGCTGAAGGAGAGTTTATTGGGAGAGTTTATCAATCTGTGCACTTCATCAGAGTAAAGAAGAATCCTTTCTTTATAACACTCCACAAGTTACATCAGGACATGGGCACTATCAGCCTAACACACAGAATTCCCAGGGGGCTGCAGATTTGAGAAGTATGTATTGAAAACTTGCCAGTATTCAGCTTCAGTTTTTCATAAATCTTCATTGTTTCATTCCTGTTTTCCCTTTGTGCAGATGGGAATGGTGGAACATTTCCAAGATGGAGATGAAGTAGTCTTCCCATCACTATGGCTTTTTTTAAAAATTAGATTTGGTATCTCAGTGTACAGTCTTGTACAAAGGGTCAACAAATATCCTGTGCAATGTTTTTGTCCTGTATCATTAGACCAGGAATTGTACTGAACCAAGGCCACAATACTGCTCCACAAGCATATTTCACCTTTTGAAATGCTGAGGAAGGACTTATAAATCTCAGATTTTTTTCTTCAAAACTAAAGAAATAAAAAGGAACTGTTTTGCAACCATCTTATTATAAAACTATTCTCTTGTGTAAGAGGTCTTGCTGTTAGAATGGTATGTCAAACTTTCACATAACTTGGTTAGGAAAGAACACAAAAAATCTGTTTTGATTGTATTTCTCTAAGGTTTCAGAACCTCCTAAAATAGTTTGGAAGTCTTGCAGGAATACATTTTATAACAAGATTTTTGTGACTATTTGCTTCTGCTTGGACTAGAGTATAGAGGGGAACAAACCTCACAACAATGTTTAAGCAGAGTTTGGTAAGACTGAAATAGGTCTGAATTGAGATGGGAATATTCATCTGTGCTGTCGTGGTATATATTAGTGAGAAAGTATCTTAAATGTGCTTTGTGTTTGCTCTTCTAACCTCACATTAACTTCCTGTCATCCACTATGTTTTACACTGTAATTCTAGCTCAGAGAAATTGGGAGGTTCAGATTTAGCTACACAAGAAGCACAAGTCTAATCAGCAAGGGAAAAGCAATAAGGGGAGGTACTTCTGGAAAAGTGTGAACTACCATCAAAAAAATTATGGAAAAGGAAAATATGTGAATCCAAAAGTTCCATTTCACTGTTGTTTTTGTGGTCCTGGTTTCCTAAGGAAACTTCATTTTTCCCCCCATCATTCCATCTTGCTCTATTTAGCCATCTGTCACTTATTTTAATTATTTGCTGACCAAGCTGCATCCAAATTTGACAAATAGATATAATTACCTGAAGCATACTGTGTCCTGACAGAGCATGTAAAGCCCTGGCTGTAGAAATTGGTCATTGTAAGCTCTCCTCTTTAGACATCTGAGCTTAATCTTGGGAGCCACATCTGAAAAAACACCTGGACTCCCTCAGTGCTGCTTCTCCCAGACCGAGTTCCTTCCATGGTTGTAGCACTTCAGGTTGTGTTAGGTGCTGTGCAAACACAGACTAAGAGCAAAGATTACCACGAGTGGCCTCCCAGGGCAGAATAATGCCTAGAAAATAGCTCTAGAGTAAAATACATCCAGACAAACAAGCAGGTGTTGCTTGACATTCCCACACTGATTCATATTTGTAATGCAGGAAGCAACAAAGGATGAGTCTAGGTGCAGTTCTTCATCACTTGTCATATTCCCAAAGTGAACCAAAGAGAGGGTTAGAGGACTTAATTTGAAGTTATTCTCAAGTGCTGAATTCAACTGCAGCCCCAGCCCTGAATTTCAATGCCAAGGCAGATGCCTCTGTGGCAGAGCTGTAGTTAATTATTCATGGCCCGTGAGCTGCAGTGAAAACAGACCTGGAGATGCCAGAGTAATTTTGTGCTTGTGAGTCAAATTCAGTGAGTAAGCAGGTGCAGCCTCAGCAATTTGAGAGAAAGTTCTCCAGTGAAACTGGGCCACTCTTTGGGGTGCAGGTGGCAGGAGGCTGTGGAAGAAATGGATGTGCCTGATTTGCTTTCTGTAGCACTTCTGATGTAGTGTGCAGCTATATGCTGTGTATTTACTACAGCTTTCACTTCACTACAGCTGCTCTTCTTTCTGGAATGAGTGCTTGCAGGCCATGGTAACAGATGCTGTGCAGACAGTGTGTTCACTGGTGCTCAAAATGCTGCAACAGCCTAGAATGCTGAAGTTCTCTGTACCCTGTGAGATGAAGCCATCGCACAGTATCAAGCTCCTGAGAAAACACCAGAGTCCTTTCTGCAGGAGAAATGAAACCTTTAGTCCCTAAATCCCTGTGGGGCACAGCAGGAGCTCAGAGGGATGTGGAGCTCTGCTCTCAGCATGGTTCTGCATTGGCTCCCAGCATTTCACACTTGTCACTCAGAGCAAGTTGTTTCACTTTCTCCTGAAATGTATCCGGCCTAGGGGAAAGCATGGATTCTTTTTTTATAGCACAAAGTAGCTGTGACTTTTCTGGACAGCAAATGATGGGCTCCTGTAGCCATCCCAGCTTGTAGAGTTGGGAGGCTGGCAGGATGGAGGTGCCTGAGTGTGCCAGGAATAACAGAGCTCCTCTCTCCTGCAAGGGTGGCCATCTGTCCTGCCCTCCTGGCTCTGCTCTGTGATCTTTGGCAGCCTCCTGCTTCCAGCCTTCTCATTTATGAACAGGGGCTTGCAGGGTTTCCTCCACCTCCCAGGCCTGCCACAAAGCCCTAAGACACCAGATGCTGGAGAGGTCTAAAAATATCATGGCTGCTTAAAATTTGGAGAGCATTTGGATCAGAAAAGCCAGTGAGAAGCATCTGGAATCTGTCCCAGATCCAGCAAGGTGCATTCATTTCCAGTCAGACTTTGTCATCTGGGTGGCAATGAATCAACAAGAGGAGAACTTCTATTCCACGTGTGCTCTAGCAAGACACTGCATTATTGTTTGTAATACAAGTAGGTGCTTGATAATATTCCAAATAGCACTGCTTTGTACTTTTGTGCCTCTGGCAATGGTGTTAAGTGCATAAATATTGCAGTTCTGCATTGAAAGGCGGTTCTGCTTAAGAGAAAATTTAGATGGTTTGAATTTTGGTAATATTCTGATGGGAGACATGTTTTTAAATCCTCTATAAAAAGAAAAAGACATGGGACTAGGGCTCTGAAGCAGACATCTTGGCTCTTTTCCCCACAGGCAGTGCAATGCCAAAAGCCCTAAGAAACCCAGCCGTTGTGCTGACTGATCCCAAAACTTCCTGGGTTGTGAAGAAAAACTGTCAAAACCAAACCATCTCTTCAAAACGCTTCAACTTTGACAAATAAACAAATGCTAATGGAAAAAAATAGTAAAAAAAACCCCAAACCAAACCCTCCTGGAATTTTTCCTCAACCATGCTAGTAAACCTTGAAGTGCAATGGCTCCAGCTAAGCAAACAGGAAAGCATGCCCTGCTGACTAGCTGGGCAATCTGGCAGTGGCAAAATAAAGACCAGAGTAAAGATGTGTTGGACCATAGGAACCAAGAGGTCTGAGTTTCTAAGTAACACCATGCAATGAAACACATAAAGATAACTATCGTCTTCATGAGCTAGTTATCATAAAGATAATTATCCTCTTCATGAGCTAAACCCTGTTGTGCCATGCAGGTGATCCAGGCTGATGTTGTCTTGAAGCCATCCAGGAGAGCAAATGGAACCTGCTGTTGGCCAAAACAAATAAATAATGACTTCAGGAAAAAACACACATCTGTTCCCTCCTTTTGATTGGCAAAAACATCACTGGTATTCCCTGACTGACAAAATTAACCCTCAGGATGATTGTGGCTGTGTGAGTGTTGCACAGGTACCACTCATCCATGAGGTGTTATTCCAGCCCTGTTGCTGGGATACCATCACATTTTGGGAGTACTCATGGTACTGATACTGCCAGGAGGGGGTGTGGGCAAAACTGGAAATATCTTCCCCACCCACCCTTGGTGTTCTGTGTGATAGCAATCACGGTTTTCTCTTTCTAGGATGGGTAATCACTGTTCCTTCTTTCTAGGCTAGGCAATTACTGTTCCCTCTTTCTAGGCTGGGTAATTAATTACTGTTCCCTCTTTCTAGACTGGGTAATTAATCACTGTTCCCTCTTTTAGGCTGGGTAATCACTGTTCCCTCTTTCTAGACTGGGTAATGACTGTTCCCTCTTTCTAGGCTGGGTAATTAATTACTGTTCCCTCTTTCTAGATTGGGCAATTAATTACTGTTCCGTCTTTCTAAGCTGGGCAATTAATTACTGTTCCCTCTTTCCAGGCTGGGTAATTAATCACTGTTCCCTCTTTCTAGGCTGGGCAATGACTGTTCCCTCTTTCTAGGATGGGTAATCACTGTTCCCTCTTTCTAGATTGGGCAATTAATTACTGTTCCCTCTTTCTAGGCTGGGTAATTAATTACTGTTCCTTCTTTCTAGGCTGGGTAATCACTGTTCCATCTTTCTAGGCTGGTAAACATCCCAGCTGGCTCTGGAGGAGGCAGCTCACCCCAGGCACTGCACACCTTCCATTCTCCCTCCCTGCAGGACTGGGAACACAAACTGTGGCCCCTTGGTCATCCTGCAGCCCATCACTACAGCTCCACTCATGTCTGAAGTCACCTGCAATGATTCACCTTCCTCTGTGCCTAAAACACCCATGTGTGGCACCTCAGCCCATTCCCTGGGTATTTTGCAAGCAAATTGCCACTCAGGTCTGCAGGGATTAACAGCATTGTTTGCTCTGTCTGCCTGATCTATATTTCTCCTCTTCCCATTTTGTTATGTGCTTTGGGATTCGTATTTGAAGAGCTGTGACTCATTCTACTCATGCTCCTACTGCTTAAAATTAAAATAGGAAAGCTTGTCCCTCTACACCCTCCACCTCCCAATTTTCTAATATGTTGCCTTCTGAAGCCATACAACTCCTTATAAAGGTTTCACCAGAAGGGAACTGACAGAGAATTCCCATCTGTCATATTAACACAGCCTGGCTGGAAATATTTTTTAAAAATTAAGATATTGTATGGAGGGAGGGAGTGGACAAGGAGCTGCCTACACAACTGGGAAAAGGAGAGACAATAGGAAACTGTGAATTACCTTAGGCTTGAGAATCCCACCTTGAAACTTCCTTCAGCTGCTTTTATAGAGGATGAGCAACCAACCACCACTCTCTGCCTGCACTGTTGGTGATCAGCACGTCTGTGACTGTGACCTTTGCTCCTGACCCTTAAAAACTGAGACACTTTTGTTAGAAGTAAAAAATGTGGTGCCTAACCAGAGCTTAAATAGGAATGCTTGAAAATTAGCTCAGCCTACATTCTGGAAGTGGGGGAGGATTCTGTGCCTTGACAGTAAGGGTTTTTTGTACAGTAAGTTTTTGTTTGGTTCCTTTGAGGCAAACTCCAGTGCCACCAAAAGCATTGCTTTGGGCATGGCTGTGGTGGGTTCTCAGCCTTTGGTGTGGCTGCTCCCTGTGAAAAAGTGAGTTCAGATCTCACAGTGTGAGCACTGAAAATGGTCACTCAGGAAGGAGAAGTGGAACAGCTGAGATGTATGCCTGCCCAGGGTAATTAAACTTTTCTGTTGGCAAGGCTTTGTGGCTCTGCCTCTGCTGCTACACAAAATTGACTTTAAAGACTGGTTCTTAGCCCTGAGTTCTCCTCAGAGCCCACTTTGTCTCAGAAGGAGCTGCTTTGCACAGTCCAAAACAAAGATGGGGCAACCTGATGAGTGGGCAGTGTGAACGAGGTTTCTCTATTTCCCACTCTTGCTCGCTTCCCCTGTGCCATTCAGTGGTGTATATTTGTGCTTGCCTGTTCAGTCTGACCCCTGGGCTTTTCTCTTCCTGGGGCTGCCCTGAGCAGGAGCTTTTAGTGACCTGCAATCACTTCATGGGCTCACAGAGCTGCAGTGGATGAGTCTATATCACAGGGCAGTGCATTCAAGCTGTAAGCCAGAGACAGTAAAGGACAGTAATTTGTGCAGGGAAAAAACCAAACCAAAACAAACAAAAAACCCCCCCAAAACAAAAAAGAAAACAACCAAACAAAAAAAATAACCTAGAAACCACTTTTTTTTTCCTTGGTAGATTGCTTTAATTCTGAGATGTGAGCACAGATAGTACACCTGTATTTCTCAGTTCCACCGAGTAGGAGGAGTGCAGAGCGTTATCTTGTGGCTTTCCAGGAACTTGCCTCACTCTGCCTCACTGCCCGTGTCTCACGCAGCAGCTCTGTCATCACCAGGATGCTGTTGAGCTCGTGTCTCAGCCCGTGCCCACGTCACAGCCCGTGACACACAGCTCTCCCTGGAGCTGAACACTTTGTCACAAGCCATCCCCACTGCAGCCGTGGACAGAAATGGGTGCTTTGACAGCCTGGATGCTGATCTCATTCCCACCTGTTTCACAAATGTTCCATGGCTCTGGGCCCTCGCTCTGAGCTGTCACTTTGTCTCCTGCAAAGCAGTGATAACCTTACAATAGAGCTCCAGGTTTTCAAAAGAGCTCAGCCTCCCACTCTGACAGCCAGGCTTCACAAGGAAATCACCTCCCCTTCAGGCACCAAAATGTTCATAGGTGGGGAAGAAGTTTAGCACACTGAGTCCTCAGCTTCTCACACAATCTGGGCAGCAGGCACTGCTGTAGGGTTGGTGCAAACTTTGAAAAAATTTGCACCTTCTTTAAGAAACCAAAAGAGAACTCAGTTTTTGGGAAAAATCTGGCTCCAATTTAGGTGTTGAGCACTCAAAAAATTGAGTCTGAGCTCTCTGAAAAATCTGGCATCTAACAAAGGAGTGCTGTAAGGATAAAGTAATTAATGTGAGATCCTGGGGTAACAGTGTTGACAGGCTTGCTAAACTTTGTAAAGAAGTGGGGAAGAGTTGCATGTGTTGAAATTTCAGGGAAAATACCTAGTATGTGAGAAATTATGGCCTACAATGGATCTGCCACAACAGGAGGAAAACCACAGTAAGTTCTCCCACAGCTGAATTCTGCCACTGGCAGAATGAACACTGTTGCCAGTGACAGATATGATACTATTGGCACACAATTTTAGAAGCTTTAAAACATTGAAGTACAGGCTTTTAGGGAAGTAGAGAAACACAGTATATCTTTAATCCTGGCTTCCTAACCAAGTGCTGCAAAGAATGTTTGAAAGCTGTTGCTGTGTTGCTATTAGTTTCAACCAGAAAATTTGTTGTCAGGTGGACTTAAAATTTTCCAGATGACAACAATATCCCTGCAGGAAATGAGGAGATGAAGCAATGTCTTTGAAACTGCTGAGAGACTCGTTTTGTAAAGGAATTATGCAAATGTGATAATTGTGTGTTTTCCTTTCTGGCTGTATGAAAGGAAAACAAAATGCATTTAGGAGATGCTTGATGTTTTGCATGTTCACTGGTGTAACACCTGCTTTGTGAAAAGTGTTTGTCACCGTCAAGGGACTTCACTGTTCCCCTCAGGGACAGCCAGATAACTCTGGTTTGGAGGAGAAATAGAAAGGATCTTGTCACCCTAATTTTTTAAGATTTTGTAAGCCTTCTGATGTTGACATTCTTGTAGCAAACTTTCTCACACACTTTCTGTAAATAACTTACTGTTTTGCATTCTTCTGTGGAGGAGAAGAAATTTGATGGACTGCTGGTTTGTCCAGTGTCATTAGAGTGGTGGCACTGTCACCCTCCAATCCACTGTCACTTTTGGAAACCTATAAATGTTGGAGTCAGAAAATAAACTTCCCTTTTCTTCACCTTGAGAGCAGCGGTGTGTGTGCTCATGTTGTTTCGTGTCCTAAGGCGACAGGGTCCTGCTTCTCCTGGAGTTCTTTCAATTCTGATGGCTTCTCAAGCATAGCTGGAGAGCAGGGCTGCATCTGGCACATCCTCCAGCAGGTTAGCAACTTTTATCTCACAGCTTCACGTTCCAAGGACCTTCTATCTCAGTTTTGTAGTGAGCTCAGCAGCCACAAAGACAGAATTGGGATGAGTTCAACAGAGCTGCTCTATTTCCAGTCAGCAGAGAGGGCAGTCATGTAAATAATCTTTTTGCAGATGCACTAATTATTTCTTCACACATACGTACATGGACAGCACAGTATTCCAAAGGCAGTGGAAACAAGCAGGTTTGGCACTTTTGCCCTTTGTTAGCTATCTTGCCTCTCTTCTCAACATTTCTTTCATAAGATTTCTCTTTTGCCCTTGGGATACTTAACTCTCTTGCCTGCTTCTGCCGCTTTACAAAACAAATAAATAATTTTAAAAAAGAGGTGGGAAAATTAAATGATTTCTGGAATGTGTCAGCAACAAGTAGAATCCCTTGGGACCACCTTTGACACACAGGAACAATAAGTTTGAGAGAGGAAATTGGTTTCCCCATGGCTGATGGCTTTCCTGGATTGGTTTACCCCACTCCCACAGTGTT
The DNA here is from genome assembly GCA_035582745.1 of Loriotus luctuosus. NCBI lineage: Eukaryota > Metazoa > Chordata > Aves > Passeriformes > Thraupidae > Loriotus > Loriotus luctuosus. Next base: position 67,913,603 of record JAWWEY010000055.1, on the reverse strand, counting down.
GAACTGTTGAATGCTCAATGAGTATTCCCCAAAGTGTCAAATGAATTGAACCAACTCCAGAAATTCTTCACTGCAGTTGATGTATCATTTTTCAGGCTCTGAGAAAAGGACCTACTGTTTCACTCAGAGCAGCAAACAAGTTCTCCCCTTCTCAACCCTCTGCTGGTTTTGGTTTTTTCAAACATGGTTCAAGGACACCTGCAAAAATAAACAGGAGTGGCAAGTTATTGCCTCCAGAATGTGTGCAGTACCTCAGCAAACTGGTTTATAAATAGATGGGCAGATGGTTATAATGACTATAGTATCTTGAAGTATTTTGGTTTGGCTTTGTTTTGCTTTGGGCAGTTGCTACAATACCCTGTGTGATTGTGACAACGGTAATGGATTCCCAAAGTGCAGATGGCCAGCTCCAATTTGAGCTACAGGCCAAAAATCATGCTGCCAAGCCCAAGGGCTCAGAAATCATGACCTATATTTCATCTCAAATGAAGGGATTTCTTCAAAAACTGATGAAACTCACCTTGTAACTTAAAAAAAAAATAAAAAAAATAAAGTATTTCTTGTATTTCATATTTATATTTTTGAGACTTTGTAATGGGTTTGGTTACATTTTCATCTCATCTTTATATCCAAGAGTCATAAATTTCTTGCTTAGTAATAAAAACAGGGATCATAGTGTGACTCCAAGTTTCAAAGCAAAAGCTTTCACTGGAATAGAAAAAATAACAGAAGTTAGAAATTAACTTTTCAGGCTCATGGGGGGTCCAAGGATAACTGGTTCTGGTTTAGCCCAGTGCACATTCCCAGAAAGTTTGAATCACTCACTAAGGTACTCAGTGTAATAGACTCTGCAAATCTTATTTGCATTAACTTTGTTAGGTTTGCTTATTATAGCCAACTTGACCCAGCCTTTGCTAGGGATGTTGGCCAGGCTTGTTTTTGTGGTCAGAAGAAGCAGATAAATAAAACTAAGATTTAGCTATGCTGGGTGCTGGACACAACTGAGTGCATTGTACACCAAGATGCTCAGAAGAATGAAAAAGCAGAAGTTGTCTAAACTATAAACCTCAAATCACAGATGGATTTTAACCTGAAGTACCAAAGAAATTTGCAACAATTTTTCCATTTATTCTGAAGCAAGTTTTAGTATCTTGGTGCTTTGCAGTGAGATCAAGGATTGTTTTTTGAGAATTGAGACACTCAGCCTTGAGTGAATAATAAAGAGCCAGTCTCCCCAGTTCAGTCAGGAACTATTTATGGGAAAACTGCTTGCTCAGGAAAGTATCAAAGAGAAAATGATTCAGGAAAAGAACTGGGCAGAGAAGAGAGACAGGGGTAGAGAGACAATGGCTCAAGATGCAAATACCCTTTGTTAATCCCTGAGCTCTGACAGACACAGGGCAGCATAATAATTAATAATTTGCATGATGGGTTGGAAAATATACGTGTGATATTATGCTGGGATGGAAAAGAAATGCTCAGAGAGCAGAATAAGAATTCAAAATGATCCTGGTGATTTGGAGATGTGGTATAAGATGACTATTCTTTCAAGAAAAAGATTTTTTCACTTCTATTTAGAAATATTCTTTGACTTCTATTTAGAAAAAGATGGTGATACAACATTGACTGGTGGAAATTGTGGCCATCAGGCAGAAGATATTAATGGCATGAGCACAGCCTGGGGGTTGTCTGGCTGACAATCACTGTGTCCAGCAAGGACTTGAGGGTTATAATGAGTCAGAAGCTGTGACCATGAGTCAAATCAGCCTGTGGCAAGTAAGGAAGTTATCATAGCAGAGTGTTTAAAACCAGGTATCATCTGTAGGAATCACTCCACTCTGCTTGGGACTCCTTAAGACTGAGGCAGCAACAAGTAGCATTCTCCAGTGGTTCAAATGTAGTTGTGCTTACAAGAGAAGGAAAGCAAGGAGGAAAGGGCTTAAAATTGCATAAGGAGCATTCAATTAAGGCCAAACTCCCAACAGCAAGGATGACAGACCCCTGGAACAGGCTGCTGTGGGAAGGTGGGAAAAGCACAGACCCACAAGATAAACATCTGTCAAGAACAGCTATAGCTAAACTGTCACAGGGCAGACTGGGTGACCTCAGGGTCCTCATTTCCAATGATTTGCTGGTAAAACATATAGAAAAGAGGAAAATGCTGTCACCATTCCTTTCACACCCTGGGCAAAGTGCCTTTCTTTTGGTGCTGAGTGATCCTGGGGGTGATGGCAGCTGCTCAGTGCAGAGGGCAGCTGTCAGCAGAAGCAGTGCCAGGGTGAGTGGAGCAGTGTGCTGGGGCTGTTCACTCAGCCTGCACCAGGAGCTGTGGCTCCAGAGCCTGCTGCTGCCACAGGATGCTCAGGAGAGAGGCAGGGGTGGTGTTGCCATCTTATTGCAGGGGTTCCATGCTGTTGTCTCCTTATCACAAAAGTTCCATACCTTCCTGGTGTTTCTCATGGGCAGCTCCTCAGAGCACTGACTCTTTCTCCTTCACACAGCAGCCAACTGACTCCAGCTCCCTTCTCACCCAGCCACCCCACTCCTCTATAGCACTCTTCTTCTCATTGCTCACAGCTGTGGCTGTTAAAGTCAGGCCTGTTCCTAAACTTTGCTAATTGGCCCAGCTGCAACTCCTTAGGGGTAAGATTACTTTCTACACTATCTTTATTTTCTTACATTCTATCCCACTATCACTGCCCACCACTTGCTTCCAGCAGGGATGGGGGTGCAGCTTGGGCTGTGTGAGCAGAAGGGTTCAGAGCTCCACTCCCTTGGGTTTTACAGCACATGTGAAGATGCAGCTCCCAAGTGCCTCCCCTTTATTTACCCCTGGATGGTGTAAAGGGCTGCTGCAGGAAACCTTGCTCATGTTGAATATTTGGAGAGAAATCCAGTGTCCCACCTGCCTCACCTCCTCCTGGAGCCCCTGGCAGAAGCCACCATGGTTACCTGGAGCTTCAGCCCTTACCGAATGCCACCCTTATTCTAACTTGGCTCCTTATTGAGTGTTATGTGTGGAGGAAAACACTAAAAGTACACTTGAACAAGCCGAAAGAAAGAGATAATGGGAGTCAAAAATAGAGCATTTTCAGGCACACGGTGTATACAACCCCAGAAAATCGACTTTTATTTTAGTTTTCAGCTTTCTAAGAGTGCAAGAAAGTTCTGTGGGAGTGGGAGAGTGCTTTGACACGCACACAAAGATTTGTACCCTGGCAGAAAAAGTGTTGCTGGATTTGCTACTATATCAACGGCTTTACTACTCTGACCTCAGCTCATACACAGTGTTTCCTAAAGTTGTATCTCTCTTCTAGTTTTCCTCCTTTCTTATTTTCATTTGGAAACTATGTAGTCAGTAAATAAAACATTAGACAGGCTCCTAAATAGAAATAGGCATCAAATCAAAGGAGAGGAATGGGTGAACAAAGAGGTGGCAAAAAAAGGGGAAGAGTGGGCTTAAGGCTGTGCAGAAATTTCTTCTCTTTGAAATAATGTTCATAGCATTTTCTCAGCCTATGTTGAGTTTAGCTGTGCAGCTAGAAAAAAGGTCATGTAAACCAGAGCATCTGAAACAATCAAGCATACAATAGATCATTTGTAGTCTCCCAGCAATGAGAGGAAGTTTCCATAAATAAGTCCCTAACAAGCCTGAATTGCCATTAGGGCACGACAACAATCTAACTAAATATGGAGCGTAAATCCAGGGACTTTATTGAAGGGATCACCCAAAATATTTATGAATTATGCTGAATTAGTGAAAGAATCAATTACCATCTGTTTTCTCATGCTGCACTATCATCCTTGCAGAGTTTAGACAATGTTGAGGGTGCTTGAGCACATGCTGTTTAAGTTGAATTTGCCCTGAGCAGCCTAGGCTATAGCTACCCATAATGGAAAAAAAACTTGAAATGGAGATTTCAGCCTGTTTCTAATGTGTCCATGGAACTTGCCCTGCAGAAGCCACCAAGAAGCAGCCAGACAGTGGAGACTCATGTTTTCCACACACTGTGGAGCTGCAGGGATTAAAGCCCTCTGGTGAAAAGCTTTGTGTCCCATTAGTAGCACCTCAGCTTTTGTGTGCTGGTGACAGAAGGACTACCTGGTGTGAGGAATTCCATTCCCACACAAAAATTTTAAACCTGAAATCTTAATTTTATTTTATTTTTCCTTTAGGACCTTTTTATTGTTTCAGGACTTTTGGTGTAATTTATGCCCTGTTATTTGACTTTATTACACAAGATGCCAAGATTTATGTTAATAGAGGAAAATGCATTTAAAAATGTCTCCTAATATATTTCCCTTGAAATACAGGAAGATTACAGCTGCTGCAATAAACTCATAATCTCTGAATGCTAGAATGGAAATGTTTGACATTAACAGGCTGCTTTTAGAAATGAAATATCTGCAGCAAGGACATGGAGAACTTACAACTGACGTCTGGTTGTGACTGCATTTGAACTTTGTGTGCTGTTTGAGATTCAGAGTGGGGGGAAATGTTAACTTTTTACACATACCTCAACACTTCTTGATGTCAACCAGACCCAGGGACAGCAGAATTCCTTGGGAGAGATGCTCCCATGTCAGTTTGGAGTTGGCAGGAGACAAGGAGAATGTGAAATCTGGTGAGAAAATCTGATTCTTCCTATTTTCCAGTCTCAATGACTTCCATGGAAAATGAATGCTAGGGAATGCATACAGAGATTTATATCTCAACTGCAGCACAATGCTTAAAAATCTGGAATGGTCTGGGACAACTCTGGGAATAATTGGGTTTGAGTCATCCCTGAGTTTGTGACATAGTCTGGTTAAAAATGTGGCTGGGAGACTTTGGAGGTGGTAAACCATTCTGCCAGCCCTTATTGCACAAAAATTTCATCACTTTTAGAGGCTGGTTGTTCATGTTACTGTGAAGTAGCACATGACAGTGAAACAGAAAGAGAGGTGGTCTCTGACCAGGTTCTCTTCTCTGCCACAGCACTTTTGTGCCAACTAAGGTTTTACTAGCTTATCTCACTGTAAATCTGATGCAGCAGAGCAGAGACTAAATCTAGATTTAGAAAATTTGGGCAAACTTGAGATTAAATTGTCAGTGGAACTGTAGTTCTTACTACTGTTAGCAATCCTTTGGGCTTAAATAAGGTGAAGCCCATTTTTGTACCCATGAAACTCCTGCTGAACTCTGCTGGCATGGACAGGGCAGTGACTAATTGCTCAAAATAAATTATCATTGCCTGCTCTGAATTCCTTTTGCCAAGGATCTAGATCCTTTTGATATATATGGGGTTATTTAAATCATCCTTTGAAAAATGAACGTCAGAGGGTGGGTCTGAGCATGACCTGCACTTTTGGACTGGGGAGGCCTTGTCATAACAGATATTTAATTTACATCCCAGGCACAATGTATTGCACAATAAAAATGGTACCTTTGCCTTGTCCTGGAAGACTCCACCAGGAGGAAATCAACCTCAGAGTGGTTATATAGCCTGAAGGAACACAATGGTTTTTGTGCAGAAAAATCACAGACACAATCCTGCATATGTCAAGAGAAACAAACAAAATCAAAACCCAAAACAGCCCCCAATCTGCTTTAATAATATCAGTAATTTGCTATTTTTTAACAAAGGAATCAATTTAGTGCTGAGCTTATGAATATGTTCCATGCCAGAAACACAAATATCAAAACTGAAACACACCACAAACCAGCCCAATAAAAAGAAAATCTTACATTTTCATCATCTCTTCACATTTCCATCCAGTTAGAACAACAATATTAGGCCAGTCTCTAGTTGAAACAAGGTCAAAATGGTTTCAAAGAAATCAATCAAATTCATGAGCAGGTTTTAAATAACTGAAAGAGGAATTTCATACATTAGGTATTAAATGAGCACACTTAAAATAGGAAATATCAGACTCCAAGCACATGTATCATCATTCATATTACAATTTATGTCTTTGAGCCTCCCAGCACAGTGAAGAAACAAACAAGTGTGGCAAGAAATTTCACAGTCAGTGAGGAGAACAGCATTTCTTCTACTATTTACTATTTATTACTGCCTTTCCTGTATAGAACCACAGAATGCTTTCTTGTGTTCATCAGGAATAATTTTTTTATGGTTTTAATGTAAATTCTTTTGTGTGTTTGCTTTGGGCATTTTGTGTGTCTTATTCTATAAAATCTAGGGTGATTCTTTCTCCCTTTCTAATCATTATACTTTTTCACCATTATTTTGTTTATGCTATAAAGGGCTCAGAACTGGTTCTTTGCTATATACAAATATGAAAGAAATCACAGTCTCATCCCTCAAAAACCTTAGGAGGAAAATACTAACATCTTTGGGTTCATCCCTTTTATGGACACTAAATTTAGCCTTTAATATCTTTTAAAGAGAAATCACAACTTTTTGGAAAATTATTTACTCAAGCCAGAAAAGGTACTCAGTAGAATCTTATTTGGGGTTTTTTTCTGACTTGCTAAGACTTCTGAAAATGTCTTGTTTTCCACTTTGAAGGGATAAACTGAAAAACATTTTGCTATTCCAGTAGTGCTGGGAATTATAATTCTTTGGTCCTGAGTTTAAAAAAATGCCCAGAGTAAAGCATCTTCCAGCACAATTTATCCACTACAGCTTAAAGGCAAAGATCCCAATGTTAATCAGGTCTGCAAAATTGCTACCTTATTAAGTCACCAAAGGCCTTCATAATAATAGCAAAACTAAACAAGAAGTGGGCACATAACATGATATTTGGATAAGTTTTGCAATTATACTCCCCTTTTGAGGGTGCTGTGTTTAATTTTGTTTTTTTAAAGAAACATGGGATCTGAATATTGAAGTGTCTCATTTGGAAGCTCATTAGATGAAGTGGAACAGAGCAAAACTAAAAAACCAATGTGTTCATACCTGTGATGCCCTGGTCATGACTGCAGTGAGAGTTGAGAGCTCAGGTGAAGCACAGAATTGCTGAAATTTCACTGTAATTTTAATTTTATCTCATCATATGAACTTGGTGAACATGATGAACAGGAATATTTAATACAAAATATGGCTAATCAAAAGTCAATTTGCAGTAAAGACTGCTTTTGAGGACAAATTTATCACTACAACTTTGTAGTCCACAGCAAAAAGGAATTCTCAGGTGGGAGGTAAAGACCTCCCTTTTACTAAACATATTCACTGCCATAATATCAAAGGTATTGAGGCCATTTTTCTCAGGTACAATCAGACCCAGAACTAAATTGCATGGTGTCCACCTTCTGCAACCAAGGAAACTGATCTCTGATATACAGAAACTTATTAATTATCAAGAATCTGCTCTCCACCCTCCACAGAGTACAGAAAAGTACTGGGGTCCTGGAAAAATAATACATGATCATGTACCTAAAGATTGCATAATAGACTCAAAGTCATTAGATTAAGATATAATGGACAACCTGAATGCTAAATACTTAGAATTTATTTTCTTACCAACTTAGCAAGCATATTAATAACAAAGAAAAGGAATTGGGTGTCTATTAAAACTAATATTAAAAAAAGTTGTCCCATTAATTTTATGTAAATAAAGCTTTTGCATGCAAAAGGTGTGGAGATGTAGGCACAGATTTTTAGGAGATAGCTTGCTTGGTCTTTGAGCCTAATCTCTCATGTCCTTAGTGCCCTAGCAGGTGTTAGCCCTCTATGTGAATAGTGTATTAAAAGAAAAACTGCCTCATCCATAAGCTGTTTTCTATTTTAGATTAAAAAATATGTAGAATCCTTCAAGAAGACATTGCACTGTAGAAATCAATAGCAGATTGCTTTGATAGAGTGAAAATAAAAGAGATTAGGAACATGAAAAACATCAGGAAATGCCAGAGCTGCTTCTTCAGTCAAAAATTATTCCCTAGTTTAAGTTAAAAGGGAAGACAAAGATTGCCTCAAATTTTTCCATTTGTGTCATAGCATTTTTAAGGTATAATAGGTATATTAAATAAAGCATAAGGTATTTTAGGAGTACTGTCATACCTTGAACACCTGTATGTTGTTGGATCAGCACTGAATCAAGCTGACTTTGCAGATGAATTTTCTCTCTTTGTCTCAGCCTTGCTGGCTAGACAGTGATGCTCTTGTGGGTTTTCAGGGGTGCTTTGCCTGGAAAAGGATGGATGAAAGTGTGTGAGGATATGGCCACCATGAACATGCCAAGGATTCACAAAGGGAAGTTGCCATGGCACATTCATCCTCACGGGTCTGACAAGCAGATGATCTAAATATGCCGTGACTTCCACCCATAACTGAATGCCTGAAATGCCCATTCCAACCCCAATTTACTCTAATTTGTTAGTTCTTCTAGTTGTAATTCAAGAAAATCACTCTCTTTTTGGAAATGTCAGCTGAAAACCAGGGGAATGATACCAATGCACCTGATATTTAGATTGACTGAAGTGCTCCTCTGATGCCCTGTGAGGCAAAGTCCTGAGCCTGCTGTTTCACAGGATGATGAGAGCTGCAATTAATGCTGTCAGAGCAAGCAGACAGTTCTGCTCATGGGCTGCCACTTTGTTGTGCAGCTTTCACAGCTGCAGGGTAAATAGCTCTGTAGCACAATCCTGGAGGTTAATTCTCCACCAGGATAATTATTCAGACTCTGAATTATGCACACAGTCCTTGGTGCACCTCTGTCCCTGCTCCATGTGCATGCTGTCAGCTCTGCACCTCCATATTCCCAACACAGCCCAGAATCAGGTGGGATAATTTAGTTATGGCTGCAAAACTCTCTCCATCTAAACCACAGTACTTTGGGGGTGATTGACAATTGCCAGAACCTCTGGACTTCCCTCTAGTTTTTCTGAAACAATTTTCTCCTTTCTTTGAGCAGACTGCTTGCTGATCCGACAAATGGTTTCATCCTCCCTAAAGCTGAATTTTCCTCTTATTACTATTTTGTTTGCAAACCTCCTCCAGTTTCTACCTCCTCTCCTGTCCTTGGACTGGTAATAGAGCAAATTGCTTCATCCAGTCCATCCCATCCAGAGGTGGATGGGAGGTTTCTCAGCTCCACTCCCTCCCCACAGTCCATCCCAAACAGAACCCAACTGAGTTGTTAGCACAGGTGAGAAGAGCCTTTCTTTTCCCTTTCCTTTTCCTTTTCCCTCTCCCCTCCAACTTGTGTCATAAATCCTAAGTAGGAATATTTACTCCCTCATTGATTAAGGGAGTTTCTTTGCAGCTAGAGGCTGCAGCCCAGGATGCTCCCAGTGCACTGCAGCTGTGGCTGGCATGCAGCACTGCATGCAGCATCTCACCAGCCTGTCTGCACATCTGCAGTGCTCAGGGGACACACACACACAGCTGATTTCTGTGCCCTGAGCAGCAGGAAAAATACCCTGGGCTGAACAGGGTTGGACTTCAGGCCTGCACAGAGCATGAGGATGCACAGTGAGCTCTCATCCTCCTCTGAGGCAGACCAGCAGCTGGCCATGGGGAATGCTGGGGTGGATCTCCAGACACTCCTGGCCATGCTGAGGGCACATCCATCATGGTCTCTCAGGGCTTGGAATGGTAACAACTCAGGGAGGGAACACCAAAGGCAAAGAAAGCCCTGCAGCTCCAGGGCAGCAGCCACATCCCTGGACATTCCTCACTCCAGGCAGCTCCTTAAGGCAAAATGTGAGCAAGATCTGTGAGCTCCAACTAAACTGATGAGGGGAGTAAAGATAAAAAGGGAAGCAAAATATTTTCAGCTGTTTGAATAAGAAATTTCTGTGTAGTTCAGACCTCAAAATCAGATTTTGTTCAGGCATCAGCACATGTTGCTGCACTGGTTTTTACAAGACACCAGATGCTGATCTGATTTGCTTCACAGAAGCCATTAACAATCCAGGAGATTTAGGAGGCTGCTGATAAGAGAAGGAACAGCAGCTCTGTAAAATTGTCTCATTAAACGTCAATAAGGTTGAAGTGGGAGCTTTCATCTACATTTGATCTCTGCCTAAATATGTGGAATGGTTGAACCTGCCCATTTTCCTGAATAATAAAACTATTACAGTAAACCTTTTAGAAAGTACTAGATTAATTCACCATCGTTCACTGAAGAGGCAGTTGTAAAGAGTTTTTTTAAACTGCATTTTTTTTTAACGTTAAAGCTTTGGAGGCTACTGCTGACATTTACTTAGGTGTTTTTAATTAAGTAATATTTTCAATGCTCCTGAAGCTGTTGTCAAAAGATTTTTTTTTTATGCATGCTGTATCAGCAGACCTAAGCAATAATTCCACCTGAAGCTGATAAGGTATAAATGTAAGTTTAGAGAGCAGTTATAGTCAAGTGTAAATCTTTTCCATGTAAATATTTTCCACTTGATCTTTCAGTTTTTCAGTTCTGCCTAACAGATCCTTTCTAAGATGTGCTAGACTCTCCCTTGGGAAGCAGCTCCTTGGATGGAACTGCTCCAGGTTCCCTTTGAATGGAAGCCCTGGAGTACTCCACAGCAAGCTTGCTGTCATCAAATGGGAACAGCAGAAGTCAGGTCAGAAATACTCTTAAAAGGAGATATTACAAATGAGAGGAGACTTTTCCAAGGAAAGGATCTCACATTCCCTGCCCCTGTTGTCAGAGTCTGTAGTTTGCTGAAATTTTGGAAGCAGGGATGCTGTTCTGAGTTGTTATTAAAGTTCTGGTGGGTTCAGGTATTTGCCACAAGGCTTTTCCATGTGACATTGTCAGCACAATGGCCAAGTAACACCCACAGCTTGCAAAAGCTGAAATATTTCACTATATTCAAGTGATTTAAGTGCTTTGGGGGTTTCGACCCTAATTTCTTGCGAGCAGAACTTAAAATGTCACTTACAGAAGAAGAAAGTACAGCAAGTACACATAAGAATAACATCATTTACAATTAAAGGATAACTAAACATTCCTAGGGATGGATATAAACCAGAACAATTGGATCCAAACAGAAGCAGCCTTTCAGACAGATTCAGATCTGGTTACAGTCTTTGTAAGCTGAGGCATCTCTCTAAATATCCCTCAAAGGAATGTATAACAACTTGCACTGTAATGTCTGAGTCACCCTTCAGCTAAGGAGGCAGAGGTGCTGGAGACAGCACTGAATATTTGGATGTTAAGGGCACCTTAGGAGCTGTAGAATCAATAGCCAGCTTTGGGATAAGTAAGGGAAAAAGTCAATAAAAAGTTTAAAATTCATGTGTTTGGTTCTGAAGCTACAAAGCTATTGAATTGTGGGCAAATAAAATGAAGCATTTACCTAGCACAAATGGAAAAAGAGATGAGAATTCACATCATATTTGTATACATAAGGTCCAAAAAAACCCCTCAAAACTGTTCAGAGTATATCCAGCCTGTCAAATAATTTAATCTGCATGCTCTGCTCCCAGATCTGGCCCTTTAGCTGTCTGCATGGGATGGAATAAAACTGAATTCTTGCCCTCCCCTCGAAATGGGATCCAGGGAGCAGTTTCCCCTGGACAGTTCCTGTAGCATGGGACTAACTGTTGTTAAAAATAAATAACCCTTTTGGGGGGCTGATTGATACCATGGGCTGAGGGGTCCAGAAAGTATCAGTCCGAGTGCTCAAGCAAGGAAATTGCAGCAGAATTTTATGGAATCAGTTATTTCTACTGATAAACTGAAAGATGCAGGCATTTTCTACACACTAAAAGTCTTGCTGGGCAGACTGGATAAAGCCTGTGATTACAGATACCAAAGATGAACTGACATGCTGGCTTTTGTACAAGGACAGCCAGACCTGTCTAGGGTAGAGATGAGATAATTACATTTAGCTATTTTAATAAGCTATTTCTCATCATGCATAAATATAGCCTGATCAGTAATTAAACTGAATTATACTATCTGAATTATACTAACTGAATTAAACTAAATTATACTATGAATTTGGGCAGTTTTTTTCTTTAAACAGGCTCAACTCTACTTTGCTGCCTGTTCATTTTGGTATCTCTTTGTGTCACCGTGCCAAGGATAATAAAATTACCTTTTTGGGAGACCAAGTGTGAACACACACACTGATCACATACAGTAGTAAAGCATTGGTTCAGTGGTTTCAGGTCACTAGGGGTCTCTTCAGAAACCTTTTGTCTCCATCAGTGGTACACATGTTGAAGAGACAAGCTGCACCTTGTGGCTGTGCACAGAACAAAGACCACACAGGGCTCTCAAAAATAAAACTGTTAGTTTGTAATGACAATTAATGTAATCATCAGTGTTTATTAACAACAATAAAATGCACAATGATCCCACATCAGGGGAAGACAAGGATCTTAATTGCAATTTTATCCTAATTTGGCTGAGCATGAAAGTATGAATCAGTGAGATTTTAGGACAGGCTGATATGCTTTATGTGAGTGCTCATGTGAAAGAAATAGGAAATAATATTGCCAAAAACAGTAGCTTATCCTGTTGATACTGGGAAGATTTCAAGAGATCTTAGAGGGTATTATTAATAGAGGGTGTTTAAGAAAACAATAACTTGGTCTTGGCAAAAGTGTCAGAAAATAGAGGATTGCTCATATTTTTAATGTTTTTGCTGGTCTTTTAAATTACTTTTTGTTGGTTAGTAATGGAAAATGAAAATATTTCACTTTCTAATAGAAAAAGAATATGCTCCTGTTAGGAAAAAGTTTAGACTAATTTGCAAGCTAGTTAACATTGTCAGCAAAAGAACAGCAAATGAAACCCAACAGGCCTGCAGGTTTCCTCTGTGCTGGTGCAGAAACAGACAAAAAGCATCAGATCATTTCAGCTGGGAAACACCTCTAAGATCATCACATCCAACCATTAACCCAACACAGCCAAGCCCAGCCCTAAACCAGGTCCCCAAGTGCCACAGCCACACATCTTTAAACACCTGCAGGGGTGATGACTCAGCCACTGCCCTGGGCAGCCTGTGGCACTGATCAACCCTTTCTGGGACAGCATTTTTTTCTTATATTCAACTTTTTGTGGTGCAACTTGAAGCCATTTCCTCTGTTTCTCTCTATTCAGGAGAAGAGCCCAACCCCACCTGGCTACACCCTCCTGTCAGGGAGTTGTAGAGAGCAATAAGGTCCCCTCTAAACCTCCCATTCTCCAGGTTGAACAACTCCAGCTCCCTCAGCTGCTCCTCCTAAGATCTGTTCTCCAGCCCTTCACCCTTCCTTGGGCACACCTCAACACATAAAACAACTCTCAGCTTAAATGGAGCATTGGACTGGCTCAGAAACTCACCCTTTTCCCACTATATTGGTAGTAAAAGCAGCGTTTCTCATTTCTTTCTGAGCTAGCTTTCATTCTTGTAGAGGTTCTGCACAACTTCCAAGTTCATTCTTTTTCTTAAATGAAAGGCTTGTAATAATATATGCCATTAAAAGACAGGGGGAAAACCAACTCTATGCATCAGAGTCTGTCATGACCTTAAAAAAAAAAAAAAAAAAAAAAAGAAGTTAAAAAGGGCACAGAGTCCATCTTCTCTGAGTTTGGAAGGTTTTCCTAAAAAAATGGAGCCATGGAAGACAAACGAGCCACGGACTGTAAGGAAGAGTAATTATATTATAATAAATATTGCAGAAGACAGAGTCAGCTTTCCCCTGAACATTTTAGAAGTTTCAAGATATATCACCCTGGCCATGACATTGAGCTGGGGCAGAAGAACCCACTCCCACTTGATGGTCTGGGAAACCTCATTAAACCAAATTCTGCTCCTTGACACATTCCCAGGAGCTGTTTGAGGACCATATGGAGCCCTGCATGCAGCTCACGAGGCCTGAAGTTTTGCAAATGCTTCACCACGGTATAATAAAGATCTTGGAACATCTTGCATTTTGCAAGTGAGGAAATGGAGCCACAGAGACATGGTCCCCTCCCACGCTGTTTTGAGGGATAGAAGATAAAATGTGCTTCACACCAGAGGCCCCTCGTTCCATCTTTAGATTGTGCTGTTGCTATTTGTAAATATTTATCCATTTCCTATTCCAAATTTATCCATTTCCTCTTCCAAGTATGGCTGATAGTGAAGGCTGTAGTAACACAAAACAAATATGGCTTTAGTTTTATTTTACTACACATTAGTGATGGCAAAACTTTGCACTGAAGAGGAAACTTCAAGAGTAATGATCACCCTGGCATGGAGAAACCATTTAAAACATGCAAGAATAGAATGTTTTAACCTGCACATGGCTGTCTGAGTGTTCACTTCCACACTGTGAGGAATTCCTCTATATGGAAAACATTCCTCCTTTGTCATGAAACAAATGGTTTCATAATCTGACACAAAATAGAACAGAAAACTGGCTGAAATGAATTAAAAACTGTGAGGGAAGCTTGTTGAACACTAGTGAACACCATAAGCCAGGTTCCATCCTCATTCTGTATAATAAATGTTTGGTAACAAAGCAGAATAAAAGTGAAACCCACCTTCTGCTTTTAGGATTGTAGATAAGAAAGAGGTGCACTAGAAAAAAAAAAGGAAAAAAAGTACTTTTAGGGGAGAACAAGTATGGAGGGAAAAATACATTATCAAAGCTGGGACACACTATTGTAGAACTTAAGGAACCTAAAGATAAAGCAGCTTCATGAAACCAGGAAATATAGAAAATAATTTTTCATAAAAATCCATCTATCTCATTATGCCCTTGGGAGTTGCCTATGTATTTTTTCTGCAAAGAACAGACTGAAATTCATCTTTGGAGCATTTTGCTGCTGGCTGGGAAATCAAGAAGATGCTCATAAAGAGAAGCTACTAAGTGCATTAGTAACTCCCTGGGCTCAGCATTTACAGTGGGAATGACTAGCTTTTAGCTAAAAGTGAACTGGAAATTTCATGCTAGGAGCTAAGAAACGGTATGTGGGAAAGCAGCAACAAGATTATTCTAGTTTTCATCCTTGGTTCAGATCTATCCCACATGGCTGCTGGTCAAAAGCATTTTCCCATCCAGATGCATCTGGACATAAGCCAGGAGGATACTGGAGAGTCTTTGCAGCTTGTGGCTGCCTGCAGCACGTCCTAACTGGGTCTAGCTGGGGTTTGTGCTGTTGATTTGAGCAGGGAGTCTCACATTCCCTCCAGTGTGCTCGATGCAGGCAAATTCAGGCAAATGCGTCTCCAGTAGGAGCAGCCAGACAGAGCAGTGGGACTGTCACTGAGACCACACCAGCAGAGCTGCCTCTGTGTCCCAGCTCCAGCCCCAGCCCAGCAGAAAGACATTATTTTCCAGCCTGAAACCTCAGTTTTCTTGAAAAGCTTCTGGTGGTGTTCCCAGGGTCCCCAAGATGATGGAAGAGATGAGAATCTTGTCTTCATGTTTCAGAAGGCTGATTTATTATTTTATGATATATGTTACATTAAAAGAAAATTATATACTAAAACTGCACTAAAAGAATGGAAGGAGGACTTCATCAGAAGGCTAGCAAGGAATGATAATAAAATTTTGTGAGTGACCAGAGTCCCAACACAGACTGGTCATCAAGTAGAAACAACCACATGAGACAAATCAAAGATGCACCTGTTGCATTCCACAGCAGCAGATAATTATTGTCTGCATTTCATTTCTGAGGCCTCTCAGCTTCTCAGGAGAAAAAATCCTGGCAAAGGGATTTTTCATAAAATATGTCTGTGACATTTGTGGTGATCAGGCCACCACTGTGCTGGTGCTTCAGCCTGTTGTGGATTTGGGATGGTGGCCCTGGCACTGCTGTCCCTGCCAGCCCAGCTCCTTGGGAACACCTCTCTGCCAGCACCTTCAGGCAGGGAAAGGTTCCTTGCTGGTTTGTGAGAGTCAGAAGATGCTGCTGTACACTGTGATTTTAACTGTTCGTGTTCCCTGTTTGTTATAACAAACTCCGAGGCAATAATTACTTCCCTGAGGTAATATAACTGCACTAACAGCATGAGAAATTTGATCTGCCCATGTCCTGGTTTTGGCCACAGCTCATGAAATCACAACTATCAAATGCAGGGCCTGGATAAAAGGGTCATTCTCCTCTACCTGCACATCTATTTTTGGTATTTCACGGCTTATAAATAAAATAATCTCTGAGAGCTAAATTGATCAGGAGTTCTTTTCCAACCACATGGCAAGCTCTTGGGGAGACAGGAGAACTCAATTTTTGAATCACGATTCTGAGTTTGAAGTATTCAAAAATGAAAGCATGTTCCTACAAAAACAGATACACAAATACTCTGAGTTTGATCCTGTCCCTGGAGGAGCATTCATAGCCTCAGTGATTTCCATGGAGTTATGCCAAATCACACAAGCTGGATATTTGCTCTAGGCCATTCTGCTATCACAAACAGCAGCTCCATGATAAGGATCACAACATATTTCTGAAAGGAGGGCAAGAGTCACTGATAGACTGGTTGCAAAAACGTCATTCATTAATAAAAAGGTCATGAGTGACTGCAAGGGATACAAACAAAGTATTTCACTTTTTTGGAGCATCATTTTGAAATCCTGTTAATTGTACCTACCAAACAGTTTCCTAACCTTTTCCAAGGTTTGTCTTCCTGCAATTTAAGGTCTGTGTTTGGGAACCCAGGTTAAAAAGAGCTTCCCCTTTCAGCCTCTCAGCCTGAGTACACGCTGGGAAGGTGAGGACTAAAGATGCAAAGTGAGAGGGAACCTGGGCATTGAAAGGTGCCTCAGACCAAAGAGTGTGTGCAAAACACAGGTCTGAGTACAGCAGCAGCAGTGGTGCTCTAAAAATTTGGGAATTACCTGCTCAGGGAATAACAGACTGCATTTTGAAGCAGGACACATTTACATTTTGAAGCAGCACACACTTAGCAGTGTGAGCCTGTAGAGACTGAAAGCATGAAGTGTTACCCAATCCAGAGCACAGTAGCATCCTTAGAAAAAAAGAGCTCCAAAGAAAATTATGTCAAAAGAGATGCAATCTCACAGCATCAAGCATGAAATGACTGAATACTTGACTTCCTCAGTCACTCCTACCTTAGGCAATGAAAGCAAGCTTACACTACAGGGTGAGAAGGAGAATTGTGGAAATAAATCACAGTGTTTTACTTGTCTGTGGTGTGCAGGTTTTTCTCAGAACCCAGAATTTTTTTTTTTAATTCTTGTTCCAAACACAAACAAGGAACGTGTCCTGAATGAGTGCAAATTTTAAGTCAGTTTTTCCAAGATAAAGAGCTGTAGCATAATTAAGAACACTCTAAAGTCCTACTTTAGGGATCACAAAAACTGTCTAACTCCTTGATTTGGACAGCACCAGAGGTGAAGGTCTCCAATTCTTACACAGTACACTATCCAAAATGAAATTAAATTGTAAATCAGTTGCAAAACACTGAAGATTTTTATACCATGTAACTTTGCCCCCTCTTCCACCCAACTGATGCTAATGAGCAAGTATGAATAGGCAGTACCAGAATCCACTCATGGCAGGGATAACCCCAAAGCATTTGTACAGTTTTTCCTGTTCCCTCCCTGACCTGCTCTGCTTTATGTCAGTGTCTGGTTGGAGGGGGAGGATTTGTCTTTCTGTGCCATGGTTTATGTAGTGTCACAAACGCTGATATTGATCTCTTGCAGCCAAGGTTTCTGTTTGATCTCTCCAGTGTAAGAGCATGTGTGTTATTTTCATCAGGGCCTTTCCAGTCACTTGATTCATTTGTTTTGCACAAAGCAGGATTGTGACTGGGCACTGAGAAGGGGGAACTTGTATGTGCAGAGCAAGATTTAGCAATTCCTATATTTCCTGTAAGACAGAGGCTATTTTTAGGTTGGCTTTTTATGCTTTCTTTGGGGGGAAAAAGGTATCTTGCCAAAGCAGAGGACAATGGCGTCTAATTTTCCCATCCACTGCTTGTAAAATACTCATTTAATAAACTTTTACCTTCTCCCTTCTTAATTCTCAGATAATTCTGGGACAGAGTAATCTTGTTCTGAATGTAAATGTCACTCCTCTCCCAGTCAGAGAAAACATCTGCCTTTGACCAAACAGCACATCTCCATTTTTCAGCATTGCTTTCCCACTGCTTGTTTAAAAGGCAAAGCAAATGTTTTTGCCTGTGGGAGCAATTTAAGATGAGATAAACTGTGGGTATTGGCCTCTCAAAGGTCATCCCAAGCTGATGTTATAGCCTTGTTCTGGTGGTTTGTGAACTCTCCTGTAGCAATATCCATGGAAATGGTTTAGTTATGGATCATCCAGCAGGATTATGAATCTGCACCACTGTCACAGGTGGGTATTCTCCTAAGTGGGCTCTGACTCACTTGCCTTTTGCATTTTTAGAAGGAGGAAAATCCTTAGAGATGCAAATCAAAGGTGTTAGTAGGGAACAACTCGTACTCATCTGCAAGAAGCAGGACAAAAGTAGAAATCCCAATGTTTTGAGATTACACCATCATCCTCATAGGAGCAGCTGAGCATTATTACAGGGCCATCCTTACTCAAAGGCTGTGGGATGCAAATTTAGGTGCCAAGTCCCATAAAAGGTCTCTTGGGGAGGAGATGACTAAGACTAGGGTTCTGTTTCAAAACCAAAGTCTAACATGCAGCATGTTCACATTTACGTGGGAGTGAGGGGTGCACAGGGCTCTGAGAAGCTGCTTGAACAGAGTCACCTGGTGCCACCTGGGGCAGCTGCAGGGGGCTGGCTGCTGTGGGACAGCACCTGTCAGGACCTGCCAGTGCTTTTCTGAGTGGCTGCTGGAGCCATGTAAAGCACTACAGGGAATTTCTAGCACCACCTGGTACCTGAACCAAACCTCTCCACTGCTCCTCGTGCAGTTCAGACAAGCAGCAAGCACAGCCCAGGAGGCAAATGTCCCTGGCTACCAAAGAACTGAGCCAACAACTCGGTTCTCTCCATCAAAATTTAACCAAAATCTCTTGATCAATGCAGAAATTTGCCTGGCAGAAAATAATTTCCTCCCTGCAATTGACCTAAACAGTGGGAACAGGGCATCTCTGTGCCCTTCTCTTCTCCTGTCTTCTTAAACTTTTAGACCTTCTCTCACACCACTAAATAAAGAAAATTTTGAAGTTCTCTGTGGGGAGAGTGAGTCCACCTCAAGGTCTAGAAAACAACATGATATCCTGAAATGTTGAGCTGTGACAACCAGCCAGCCTACTTGCCTGTCAATTCCTGCCCTTGGTTCCCTTTATCTTCCTCAGATATTCTCCTAGATACCATTGGAGGCCGTATTTGAATAGCAAAGGCATTTTTGACATTACTCAGGAAGAATAGCATCATTATTCTGGTGCTTTACAGCCCCCAAAGGCTTCAGAACCTGCAGGCATGGTGGTTTGCTGTGCTGCAGGTCCCTGGTGTCTAATCCTGCAAGTAAATATGTGACTCATTCATCCTACAGCAGTGGGGGACCATAAATATCAGGCATTTCTGATAGGCCACGTTCATGTGTAGCTGACAAACACAGCTCTCTGGGCAGTAAACACTCAAACCTGAAACAACCTCGGCCTGAAACCAGAATTAAAAGCTTTGCAGTTCTGTAGAATTTCACGTTCCAAGGTGGACTTGGTAGTCAGTACTTCAAGAGTGGTCCCTGATGAGAATTATGCTGTCTGACTTTCATAACAAAAGTATATAACAAGTATTAAATGAGCTTTGTTGTTGTTCATGTCTTTGTATCCTTTTAAGGCCAAAAATTATGTTCATTGTGTCATCAACTGTTTCCAGCCAAAATGTGCCTGACAGATTCTAATGAGTACATTCAAAGGGGCACTTTGTTAGCACAGTTTCCCACATACACTTCTACAGCAACTGTGTTCTAAGGGGGCCATAAAACCAAAGGAGATTTTGCACTGAAAGAACATTTGGCTGTTTATCTGTGCTCAAGGTTACCTGGGTGTTTCATGTTCTCTCCTGGCAGAGAAGAATTAATTCAAATGGGAAAAATAGTAGGAATCTTTCAGGTAGAGGGCTGCATCATCCTGGAGATTTTTTTCTTAGCAAATCAAATTCAGTGATATTAGCCCTAGCAGAGCTAGAAAGAGCTCAAGAACCCATAAATGCTCCTTTGTACTCATTTAATTTCCACCTAAACTATTCACTACTGTGATGAAAGTCGAATACAGCCTTGAGATACCACTACAGAAGTACCACTAGAGACGCCAGCATTACAGGTACATTGACAACTGCAGCATAAAAATCCTGCTAGTTCACAAATTAATGGTAGCTTTGGAAACCAAATTCTAACACAATAGCTCTTCAGGGGACAGTCTGGAGGAGGAAAAGCATTTTAATTTGGTTTTGACAAGCTCATTTGTTTCCTCAGCCCCCTTTTTGCTAGCATCCATTTCCAACCTTGCACTTTGAGAGTGCTCTTACTCCAGTACAGATCTGAGGATGCATGGCACATTTCAAACCCTTAATCACAGCATTCTTCATTACCAAATTTAGTTCTTGCAATTAAAATGTCAAGCTTCATGGGTTGCACTGATTTTCTAGAACAGCCTCACAGCTCTGACAGGGATGTCTCCTTACAGTGTTTGCTCTTTCCCTGCCCTGTTCACATCCTAGGATCAATAATCAATATTCAGAAGCAAAAGCTCTCAGCCTCAAAGACTTGATCAGTTGTGTGCAAATCCTGGTGACATCCAGAGGGTGCAATAGGTGTGACTTTCCAGCAAACCCTCAAGCTCTGCTGCTCAGGAAAACACAGTTCTCTATTACAGGAGCTGCCAGTCTTCCACTCCCCCAGGATAGCAGCACAGCAGCTTCTCCCTGTGATGAGTTTCCTGCAGTGCAGCAACTCCTCAAGCTTCAGTTTGTAACTAGTATAAAATAAAATTTAATGAGAGCTGAAGCCCAAAGCAGGAGAAGCAACATGGGCAAAGAGTTAATTCTCCTCAAACCTTCCTGTACTGGAAGAGAAATAGGCACTTATGCCACAGAGTTTTGGTTCCAGGGTAAATGTTGTCCAATGGGTACATTTGACAGGTTTAGGGTCTAATATAAAAACTAATATAATAAAATTGTACTGCACAATAATTCACTCTCATCATAATTGCTACTGAACTCAGAATTGAGATTTTAAAAAATCAGAGTGGGGCACTGCAGAAAATTAAGGGTTCACACCAGACTCTAGAGCGTAGGATAAATATTCATTATGAATGGGAAATAAGAGAACATGTCATTGTGAAATCTAGTCACTTCTTCATGTTTCTCTAGAGTTACAGTCTGAGAACTTCACTCTCTGAAAGGATTAATAACCAGTAGGATGTAGTTCATGCCAGTCACAGTTCACTGACCATTTTCCCCTCTGCTCAGGGCCAGTGAGATCTTGACCTGCTCCTCCCAGGGCTTTCAAAACCCAGGCATGAAGCAGCCAGAGTGGTCACTCCCTCCTTGTAACCTCTTTGTAGACAGCTGGAGAGCACAGAAAGGTACCCAGAGTGCCCTCAGGTTCTGTCACTGCTCTTCTGGGACTCACCTCTGACAGCAATCCCATTAAATGCGGATTTCTCTGGCATCCAAGAGCAGTGCTCTTTGCAACTCATAGCTTAAAGTGCCAGGAGTCAGTTTGGGACTTGGTGACCATTTAATTGTATGTGGTCCTTTTTTCTGTGTTACCCATATGCACAGATGTGAACCATGCACGTGGCTCCAATTTTGCTAAATATATATATATATATATAGTCAAACATATATCAGAAATACATAAGTAGATTTTAAGGTAAAGTACAACTATAGAAAAAGATTCTTGCAACATCTAGACACATCACTGCAGGCAAACTATTTTGAGGCAATATTTTTGCCCCACCTGCCGCCTGAGTTTTTGGCATGACCATGCACCTTGCTTGTTGCTTCAAGTGAATGCTGTTGCTGAAAGAGAATGATCTGATGGCAAATTGCAAGAGCATTTAATCTAATAAATTCTTGCTTTGAACTCCTGCCTGCCAGATTGCAGTGTTTGCACAGTGCAGCTGCTCCTCCTGAGCCTGCACTTTGTGCTTTACCCAGGGCTGCTCCAAGGTGCCAACAGAGCTCGAGGCTGGGGCTGCCAGATGTGCAGAAACATCTGGGGGCTGTGCTGCAGCTCAGCCCTGCTTGCACAAGGAATACCAGACTCCTAAGAGAACCTGCTGTTGGGAAAGTGCAGTGTTTTTCTCCTGATCTCACTCAAAGCCGGGCAGAACAAAAGGATGTGGAAGAATTAAGGAAAAAGTAAGCAAGGAGAACTTTCCAACTTCAAAAGGAGTGCTGAGCAATTCCAGCCACAGAGAAACTCCAAGTAACAGAAACAAATAGATAGATTAGTTTGAATGAAACCAGGATGGCACTCAAAGTAACTCTGAATGCTCTTTTTCCTCATAGAACTATAATTAGTGAATGCAATATACTTCATATTTTATGAAATAAAAAATGCACGCAATCTTAAAAATCTTAACTTGAAAAATCTTAATATTAAAATCTTAACTTTACTAAAAAAATTTAGCCCATGCAGGAAAATGCCACAAAGTAGTATTACCTGATGGAGTCCAGAACTGGGGATTTCTTTTTATGTCACTTCTGCAGAATGGCTTTCAGCAAATCATGTCACATCCACATAACCCCTGTTTGTCATAAAATGGCAAAATATTCTAGTTAATAAACCATCTTGCAGAACTGTGGGTGCAAAAAAGTTTTTCTAAGAGCTCATACCAAATATTCATTATCAGTTTGCCTGTAAAACTGAAAACATCACATGGATAAAAGCTGCATGCAATTAACTGGAAAGCAGGAAATATCAATTGCTTATCAGCAATAAACTGGCAAAATATTTTGGGAGGTCTTGCAGGGTTTAGGAACCCAAAATTTAGCTTATATAAAACCAAGATCACAGCAGAAGGAAGGCAACACAGACCCTAGGTAAGAAACTCAGAAAATCAAATCAAAAAGCTGTAACATCATATGATTGTAAAACACAACAGCATGCAATTGGCTTTTTTGTGAATGGAAGTTTACATCGATATAGAGAGAATGTAACAAAAATATGAAGCATAAACGTTGTTTCAGTACTTAAAATATAAGTGCATTTATGCAGAGCTTTATTTCATTAATCTCATGGCTTGCTGTAGGCAAAGTGGGTATAGTGCAATAAAGAGGATAATAAACAAGAAAAAAAAGATGGGCTCAGTGAAAATATGTAAATGTAAATATGTAACAAAAAATAATAAAGGATGACAATAATCAGAGAAACAGGAATACTAAGAAAAACTAAAGCTCCTCTCAGTCTTACTCAACCCTCTTTTTATAAAGGGAACACACCAAGAATTTTGTTTATTTATTTACTTACTTTAGACTATTCTAAATGCTATTAACTATAGAACAAACATCCCTGTGTTGTTTGTGGAAACCAAGTGAAAGAATGCAAAGCAAATATGCAAGTAAACTAATAACCAGTGTTTATTCAATTACTGTTTTGTGCAAACAAGCAGAGTGATTTAATATCAGTTTGTAAACATCTTACCCAAACTGCATTTCCAGTTGATCATCTGCATGCAAATCAGTTTAAAATAAGCACATGCAAAAGCAGGCCAAAATTCAAAGGAAAAAGTCCCTCAAAAAATTAATAAGAAGGGATGAAAAAGTATGAAGAAAATCAAGTAAAAGATAAAAGCAATTGTTCAAACTTTTCCTGCTAAACAATGTTAGAAATCTGTCAACCAGAAAAAGACACACAAAAATAAAATCTACTCGTCTCGTATAAACTCACTTGTGAATTGATAATGAAAGATTTTAAACAAGACTGTCTGCCAAGAAGAGAAGTGGAAGTCCCAGCTGCAATTAAATATATTGACTACTCTTTCTCTGGAAACAGCAGAGCCAAAGCTCCTCTTTGATGTCTCCCAAAACTTCCCTTTTTCTGTGGCTCTTCCAGTGGAGCCCACCTGGCTCAGGGCAGGCTGAATTTGGAGCACTGAGGGGGCTGGAGGGTTTTAGGGCTTGCAGCTCTTTCCTTCAGGTGCCTGCAATGAGGGGGAAA
Source organism: Loriotus luctuosus (assembly GCA_035582745.1). Taxonomy (NCBI): domain Eukaryota; kingdom Metazoa; phylum Chordata; class Aves; order Passeriformes; family Thraupidae; genus Loriotus; species Loriotus luctuosus. The sequence continues at coordinate 67,889,667 of JAWWEY010000055.1, read as the reverse complement.
GGATCTGTTTGTGGAAAGGAGGGGTGTCCCAGGTGAGATCTCCTTTCCTGGTGCCAGGACACTCAGGGAGGGGAAAAGGGGCAACAATTGCCCTCAGATGATGATGATGATGATTATTATTATTATTGCTACTACTACTGTTACTATTATTATTACTACTACTATTATTACTGTTATTAACAATTACCAAGAGAGAGGGTCTTACAGTGCCCATTGCTGGCCCCACTCCTGTGAAGGAGGGCATAACGGAAGAGAATCTGCTTTTCAAATGTAGAGGTTATTATCTCTGATGAATAAACCATGTAAACTGTAGATTGTAGTCAGGTATGCCCAGCAGCAGATCTGCTTTCCTGGGACAGTTACATGCATGTAACTGAGCACACCCATCCTTTACTGAAGTATTTCAGCCAGTTTTCAGGTTCCTGAGTTTTCCTACCCCACAGAAATTGCTCCAGCAACCATTCAGCTTTCCTATTGGGAAACTCCAAGCATGGAGATTTTCTAGGACATGATGAGGTGCCTCATAAAAGGACAAAGCAGCTGAGTAATTTGTTTTCACCATTTCCTGTCAGACACACATGTCCCTTGTTCTGTCCTCCCTCCTGAGGTGCCCTTCAGCACGTGGCCATGGCCCTGGTGGCTCTGCTGCAGGGTGCTTGCTTTGTCCCACACCTCCTGAGAGGAATCCAGGCTCTTCTTTGCAATCCACCTCATGCTGGAAATCTCCTGAGAGTTGTTAGATTCTGTAAGAGCTGACCTTTAAAAGTCAGCAGTGTAATTAAGCAATCTGGGCAGCTCTAGGCCAGCAGCTCAGCTGGTCCAGGAGAGGCAGGAACCAGACAGTTCCCTCCTGACTAATGTCATTACAGGAGGACAGGAGGGGCACCCAGACTCTCTAATTAAACAGCAGCAGGTCTGTTCAGCAGGCTGCTGTGATTGAGGGCAAAGCAGAGAGACAGTGCAAGACATGACAGAACCCCTGGGCTTGGTCCAGTTATGTGTCACAGCCCTTTCTGGGGGTTTGCTGGCTGTAGGTTCTCATAAAGGTGGCAGAAGGAAGGGAAGGTGTCCAAAGAAATGGGGATCCATCACTGCTAATGCTCTGGTCTGAAGGCCTCTGTCCTAACTCACCTTATCAAAATCAATGCATTAAAGCACTTGCAGAATGGAAGAAAAGGCAGTGTGGTGAGGGGATTGCCTTCACTATCTGTGTGGGACTCCCTGCTCTGCTTTCAGGAATTTCTGCATGTCAGAAATAACCCTGCATGCCAGGGAGCCCCTGAGATCAGAGGAGTCAGCTGCTCAAGTCTGACCCACTGTTTCTTTGCCTTGGGTCAGGAGCCTCTGGCCTGTGCTAAATGATCACTTCTCTCTCCCCCTGTCCCTTTTACCTTAGATATGGACTCAAACAGCAAAATAGGAGTCCTGCAGAAAGGTGAACCTTGCCATTCTGTTGGAGTGTTTTGCTTTTTCTGGTGTGTCAGATGGCTGGCGTTGTGCACCGGCTGCATTTGTCCATGTCAGTGTTTGCTGTCCTTCCACTGGGGTTCTGCTGACATTTCTTGCTTCTTTCTCTCTCCTGCTCACAGTAAATTGCCTCTGGTTCCACACGAGCCTTTTCTGTTAACAAATGAAAAAGTTCAGACTTTAAACTAATGACTTTTTACTTGAGTCAGATAGGGCAGGCCTGAATTTGGCTTTTATTTAGGTTGGTAAATTATTTACTCTGCAGTACAAATGGAAGTCAAAGCTGGTGGTTGCTGATTGTTTTGGTCCCTTATTTCTCTCATCTCTTACTCAGAGAAGCAAAGTTTTCTGACCAATTGCCTGTGAAAGAACCACAGGCTCCACATTTACTCAAGAGAGCCTTGAGCTGTCCCTAACCTTCCTACAGTATGCCAAAAAGACCCTTTTGCATTCTCAAGGAACCTAAATATCCTTCACATTGCTGAAAGCTGAATACATTCATAAATGTGGGCATGAGCTCCTTGCAACTCTGGGATTTCAGTGTTAACTCCTTTCCTGTATGGTTGTGTGTGCTGCCCATACCAATTTGAGAAGATCACTTCTCTCACTGCATCTAAACAACTCCCTGAGGCAGGAGCTTCAACCTACACAAAGAAAAGCTTTGATGGCTCCAGTAGGTTCTGCCTCAGGCTGCATTAAAGAAAAGAAGAATTCAACACAAAAATCATCCCAGAAATATACCCAGCTGCACTGAGCAAGGGCAGGGCACTTGCCAGCTGCTGAACAATTCAACAGCCCAATCCAAAATAACATCCTGATGGTGTTTCACTAGGAATAATTTCAGTGGCACATGAATTTTCTTCCCTTTCATTGTCAACTTGATTTCCAGGAACGTTTTTATTTTTTTTCCAGCCAATGCTCTCTGTCTCAGCAGTTTATGTGATAGTAGCTTGCACTGGGCTTGCTGCTTCTCTGCATTCCCAAATTTACAGTCCTGGTCTTATCTGCTCTGCCTGACATATCTTTATATGTTGAACTTTATCTGGTTAAAGTGAGTGTACATTGTTTGCCCCTTTTCTGGCCAGACTATGCTCATGGCTTTAGAGCAGTGAATTATTCAGCTCTTCTTGCCACTTCTCTTGGGCTAAACCCTGAAGAATGGGAGGGAAGGGAATTCGGAGAATGGGGTGGAATAACAAAATTCCTGCTTGAGCTCTGATCTGGATGGCAATGGTGAGAGCAGGAGTTGCTGCTTTGATTGCTGGTGCTCCAGGACAGCAGGTGGGGCACAGAGAGGAGCAGAGCACAGCAATGCTGGGGGGCACAGGAGCAGGATTGCTGGGTTTTACTGCTCCCCCCTTAGGGCTCCATCACATCTGCCCTGGGTGGATGAGCAGGAGGTGCCTCAGCCCTCCCAGGTGCTCTTCCATCTCAAAATAAACCTCCAGGGCAGGACACTACCTGTGAGTAGAGTTTAAAGAGCATATCTCTTCCTCTATATGAAACCAAAACAGTAAAGAAGGGATTTAAGGCTAGTTTAAAATATAACCCTTGCTCCTGTAAAAAGGGTCAGCCAAGCTTTCAGCTTTGGCTGAGCTCAGCTGGAGCTGAGGAGTTCACCCCACCCACAGCAGAGTCATTTGTGAGACCACAAGGCTCATCTTTATCTCCTGGGGAGGTTGTGTCAGGATGCATCAGGAAAGTTAAAAATGCCATCTCAATTTGCTTCCTCTTTTAAAAGCAGTAGAGAACCCAGAGTTATAAGCTATTCTTGCAGTCTGTAAAAAGCTTCTAAAGGTACATTTGTGAAAGCTTTGTTTCAGCATCCAAGTGCTATTTATATTTCTAAAACACTTCTGCTTTGTCAGCATCTGTCTATCTGCAGTGATAATCCATTTATGCCAGCAGCAATAGCATTACACACAAGTTCCAGATGAAACCAGGGAATGGCCAGGGAAACCAAAGACCAAAATTTTCAACAGCTGCTTGGAGACTGAAAAAGGAAGACAAGCTGCAAAAAAATTTCTAGTGTAAGAGAAATCTCCAGGTGCAGCAACAACAAACCAAATAACAACAAAACCAATGAAAACAAACAAACAAGAACCAAGCAAACAAAGACCCACAACAAACCAGTTTTGGGGAAAGAGCACCTATCTTTTGAATCAGGAGAATTTAATTAATTCCAGATAGAGTCCATCCCCACACACAAGTGAATCAATATGGCTGGGTGGGTGCACTTGGAGAGCTACAGACTGGGGAATGACAAGAGACTTGGAGGGCAGGAATGGATGGGATTACACTGGGACAGGGCATCCTTTCAGCCCAACACCATTTAAATATTACTGGGCATCTTGCTGGCTACTTCCCTGTTCTGCCAGGCACACTAATAGTGCTGAAAAGTGCACGTTACTCTGGGAAAAGCAAAATGTAAAGCACAGTGAAGCAAGGAATGTAAACCTCCTCTCGGACTGGTTCCCTAGTCACTGCACCAGCTTTCATTATGAGCAACTGGAGGGTTTTTTTACTTTTTAAATTTGGAGTTCCAGGGCTGTGTTTCTTCACTTCTCCTAGGATGTCTTTGTGAGCAGCTAAGCAAACTCAGATTACTGCAGCCACTCCAGGGCACTCTGCAGGGCAGTAACAGGAGAAGGAAATGTATACTGTGCTGTTCAACTGCTGTCAGAGAGAGTGGAGTTGTTTATGTGCTCTCTGCTCACTCTGGAAAGAGCTCAGGGTGAAACTGAGGAAGTGTTCTTAAAACAAAGCATTAGAAGGAAAACTTAGCCCTGAGAGGTTTGTCACGCTGGCCTGAGAAAATAATAGAGGCTAATTATTGTATTTGCAGGGAATGCCCTGAGGAAGGCAGGAAAGATGCATCTGACTCCATGTTCTAACAAGGCTAATTTAGTACTTTATGATACTATATTATAGTAAAGAATGCTATACTATACTAAAGAATACAGAAAGGATACTCACAGAAGGCTAAAAAGATAATAATGAAAACTCGTGATTCTTTCCAGAGTCCTGACACAGCTTGACCCTGATTGGCCAAAGAGTCAAAACAACTCGCACCAGAACCCAATGAAACAATCTCCTGTGGGTAAACAATCTCCAAACACATTGCACATGTGAGCACAACACAGGAGAAGCAAATGAGATAAGAATTTGTTTTCCTTTTTCTCTGAGGCCTCTCAGCTTCCCAGGAGAAAAATCCTGGGAGAAGGAGTTTTTTTCAGAGAATGTCAATGCCACAGCTGATACCATCATAACCGTAAACTTAGAGCTGCATGATCTTCGAGCCCCTGAAACTGTGGTGGTGTGCATCTACCAAGCTTCAGGATGGAGGGGAGCATCCTTGAAGGGAAAGATGCCCTTGCAAAACTGCCCTGGGATCTGTAAAGTTCCCCTGGAACAAACAGGAACTTGGTGTTTTCAGCCTCATGTAAAAGGAATGAAGAAAATCCCATCACTAAGGTCACTTCAAAGTGGATAAACCACTGCCTGAGATAATGACGGAAAGAGCCCTGAATATATGACTTGTTATAGTTCTTATCTGTGTAATTTCTATGGACAAGAGACTCTCACACAGATAACACCTCAGACTTTTGGGGTATAACTCTTTATTCAGCATGGATAAATGTAGAAAAGCTCCCTCCTTTTAACTAAGCAGGCTTTTAACTAAGTACAGCTAATTACTCAGCTGAGCACTCCCTTTAGCTCTTGCACTCTGGGGAGGCAGGGCCAGGTCTCCTGGCAGCTGTGATGAACATCATAAACTAAGTTATGTTAATCCTCCAAGTTTCAGACTTGCAATAAGTCAGAGGTTTTACAGCACCCATTATCTACTACTGTGGTTTTTATTTTGTTTGAAGCCATGTAATGTTTATCAGCTGAATGCCCTTAAGCATTGAGAATGAAAGCAGAAATTTACCATTTAAATTTAGATCATGCTTCCCCCCGTCACACACACACATAATTTTAAAGTTTACTCTGAACAGTTCCCAGGATTGTGTGTCCAGATTCCAAGCAGAAGGCTAAGAATAACCCCTACATTATCACAAGCACCAAATGGGTGCTCATAAAACCATAGTTGCAGCCAGAGATAGGAGATGATAGTTGTTTATCAAAACAATGAATTAGTTTAGATTCATTTTGTGCTGTCACTAGCACTGGGAACCAAGCACAACACTCTGTAGTGCCATGGCTGGAGCACTTAGCAGTATATATCTTTGTCCATTATGACATGGCCTTGTAGGAAATCCCTGCTTCCAGGATCTGGGATTAATTATCCTCCCCCTGACAGAGGTTGTATGGGATGAGCAGGGATGTGAGCCCTGGCAGGTCACCAGCCAGGCTTCAGACACAAACAGGCTTTGCTCACCGGTGCTTTATGAAGAGTTGCTCTCCACCCACACCCATTCCTCCAAGCTGCTCCACCAAAGTGATGCTGGGGAGATACTCTGAGACAGCACCTCAGACTTTTGGGGTATAACTCATTATTCAGCATGGGTAAATGTAGAAAAGCATTAGGTACCTACCAATTCCATCTCCCCTGGGGTCACTTTTCTGCCTCCAGGAACAATCATCATCAGCATGTTAGGAAACCTTTGCTCAGACTGAGCTTTTGTCTTCAGCTAACCATTTCTACACTTTACATTTATTTTTACTGTAAGAAAGATGTGGTCCACAGTGTTTGCCTTCCATTTCACTTCAGTTGTTGATCATAGTTTCTCTATCATTATCTTTTATCATCCTGCAGCATTGCAAACCCTACTGTGGAAATACCTCTTAAAGAGCTTCTCTGCTCCTCCTGCTGGGTCTCTTAATTCTCCAGGTGCGAAGGCAAAGCTGTTTCTCTTTAAAAAAAATTAAATTCCTGGTACAAACAACAGTTCAAGATTCCAGGTGGCTAGCAAATAACAGGAGCAGGTGTCCTTACAACACAGAGAAAAGGAGGGAGGGTAAATAAAGAGGCATAGCAAAAATATGAGAATAGCCGATTTTGAAAATATGGGTCCCCCTAAATATTCTGTTGTGCACTGTGTTAAAAAGATGCAACATTTATCAAAGCTTATGTCATCAGACTCATAAAAAAAAAAAAGGAGGATCACTAAAAATCCATGAGTCAGTTTTCAACGTATTTTGTTGCCTTAATTCCTCATCTTCCTGGGACATTCCAGGCCTGCATCCATCAACTGATTCAATCATCAGCCATCAATCAATAGTGCTGGTACAAACTTCTGGTGTTCACCTATGCTCCACTGTCAAAGAAAGATGGGAATGGCACAGGACAAATGATCTTTCAAGATCTTCCTGAATATCCTGCTCTAGCTGGATTGCAATCACAATGCAAAACTTTTCCATGTTGTCTGAGTTTTCCATGGAGCCAAATCCAGAAAGCCAAGGTGTGCATGCAAAGAAAAAAATAAGTTTATCACAGAAAAAGCCAGGGAACAACTTGTTTTTAGTTTGATGCAAGCTGTAGTCTCATTTGATATAGTATACTGATATACCTGAAAATAAGACAAGGAAATTGTTACAGTCACACTGAGGAGAAGAGAGTGACAGGACTCTGACCACACAGAAACAGCCAGTGCTGTCTACCAACATGAAATAGAGAGCCCTGCATCTCTCAATGACATTTCTAGTCACCATTTGTGCTGCTCCACACTCGGTGAAACACTGCCAGAGCAAGGCACTCTGACAAAAGCTCTTTTTGTGTTGTGAAGATTACAAGTACAGGCAGTGATCCAGCATTAATGCCAGTGTCTTTACTCACTCAGTGTGCCAACTGCCCTCCCATTCAAACTGACTCACCAGAGCCTGATAAAACTGTATTTTTTTTAAGCATTTTGACTTATTCTAAGCTGCAAATAGTAAGCTGTGCCTTTCCAGAGTGACTTTGTCATTACCAGAACAGACCACGTCAAACGAAATGTCTTTTGCTCCCAGCCAGAGCAGCAGAAGGGAAGATGTTGAAACTCCAGCCCTCAGAACTATCAAATCCTAACCCCAAGAGGAGGCAGGTTGGTTCCTTGAGTTCTTGAGGAGCAGCCTCTCCCTTGGCAGGGCTGGGATTTGTGGCCAGGTTGCTGCTGGCAGCGAGGATGCTCTCACAGAAGAGCTGGGCCCTGCTCACCAATCCCAGCCCTGGTCAAGGTCTCACAAAAAACTCTCTTTAAACTTTGTCAGAAAAATTTCTTCATGTCCTTGGTGCATGAGACTGTGCCTATTCCCTGCAGCCCTCCCCAGATGTGTGCACTAAGAAGGGAACAACTTCACCTCTCTCCCCTTCCTTCCAGCTCTTCCTACTCATTCATCTCTTGGCTTTTGAGCATGGGAGAGGGAAGAGAGCAGGATCAGACCAAAAGCTGTAAGAGACCCCAAAAACAAAAAAAAACAACAAAAACCCACTCTCCCACAGAAAAAAAATCAAAAACCCAACCCTCAAAACAAAAAAATAACAAAAAAAAATCAAAAAACAAACCCAAAAACAAAGAAAAAACCAACCAAACAAACCAAAAAATACCCCAAAAGAAAACCAAAAAAACCAAAGCAAACCAAACAAGCAAAAAACCCCCCAAAAAAGCAATATCACCACCAATACCAAAAAATCACAACAAAACAAAAACCCCCACCTCAGCACTGGCCATGTGTTGATGGCCACTCTCTATTATAGTTTTTTTTAAGTGTGAGTTTTACAGTGCTTTAACAAATTAAAAAATGGAATTGTATTTTTCTCTTTATAAGTGTTTTTAAGGATAAATTGTCTAATTAAGAAATGATACTTAAATTATTTTTACTTTTAACTTAATAACTAACTACTTGTGATTCATAATGGATTTTTATGTAATTTCATAATACTAGTTAAATTTATGAAGAAGAAGGTAGAGAAGAAGGATTATCTTCTTTTTACATTTTTTTTCTTGTTTTATATATATTACTATATTTTAAGACTTTAAACCCTAAGTTTTCTACTATGTGATATTACACACTTCTATTCAAAGTACACACTTATAATCTTAGTTTTATCATTCAATTTTGGAAGCTTTCTCCACAGCCTCAGATCAAATGCAGTGTTCTCTTGGGGGTCAGTGCTTTTCAGCACAGAAAGTCTGAAATTCTCAGTAACCAGGGTTCCAACACATATGTGTTAGCAATAGCACACCAGAAAGTTTAGGTTTCACAAATGGGGTGACAGAAAAAGTTACACAATGAAGTCAGGGGAGAGAAATTATACAAGTGTGGATATTACCCTAAAAATGATCAAAACCACTCAGCACACCAGTCTGATAACTTATCTTTCACATAAACACTCATGTGAAATAAACAACCTTAATCTGAAATTATATGTTATGGAATGGGGTAATGTAATGTAAATTAAGCCTCCTGCTTGAGTTCCATATGCAGCAACCTTTGTAAAAAAAATGCCTTGAGCACTGAAAGCAGTGGGGAGAACATTACAACAAAAATCCTCCTGTTCAGTGAGGATGGGATGGATGACTACTAATCAATAAAAAAGTCAGGGTGAACTATCCAGAGGAGCATACAAAGATGCCCAGTCTCCTATGAAGACAGTTGAGATGAATATGTAAATACACTGTGCCATGGGCTTCCAGAATTTCAGATGAACTCCCTGAAACAGGTTATTTTTCCCCAGGCTCTTTCCACTCAGAAGTTCCTAAAATCACATATTTCCCACAGAAGCAAAATGCAATTACATCTGAGACAGATGGAAATTGCCACTAACAGAAGAAATACTCCCCAAAACCTTGTAGCAGAAATTGAAAAGTGACAGTGGCGTGAAATACACTGACATTTAGTCAGGCTAGAACATGAATAACCTGATGGAGACTGCAAAAAAGCAGAGCTGAGCAGGAGTGTGGTCTTTGTCTCCTCCACAGTAGGATACTCTCTCCAAACAACTTGTGAAAAGAAGGTCAATTATTGACATCTAATTGGACAACCTGCTGAATTATTATCTGAAACAGCCTTTGGAGTTCTGCTGCATTCACATTTTGCATGTAAAACGTTATTCACTGTAAAGATAAATCCCATCTACAGCACTTAATATTGTACATTTGAAAGCTTATTGGTGGTTTTGAAATACTTGAATGTGGAATGGTGGTTTCAACCATGATCAAGTGGGAATTGAGATATTTGAGACAGGTATTCCAGTCCTTTTATATTCCCCCAGAACAAAAAGACATTTGAACCACTCTTGCTGTTCAGATTTGAATCCACAGAACTGAAGCTCTTTCCATCACCCCTGAAGAAAAAAGGCTTGCATTACACAGTGAAACCTCCTGAAAGGCAAAAGCAGCACATTTCATCCCACAGCTGTTCAATCCTGGGCTGTATTTGCTACAGCACTGTATATATACACCTGTATATACACACACACTGTTGCATATAAATTGCTACATGTTATATATAAGAATATATACATTTTGTATTTATGTTTAATTGATCTTTATATATTAAAGTGTACATACTTCTGAACTTACATTGGCAGTCAGTGGAGGACCTCCCTGTGCTGTTACAGAAAAATTATCATAAACAGAAATTTTTCTGAACAGTTCACTGCTTGAGACAGTGACTTAAAAAGGCCTAAAACATGCAGAGTTTGAAACAGCAAGGCAGTGTAGAACAAAACATTTTCATGCTTCATGGAGTTCTCCCTTATTTTTCTCACTGATCTTACTTTGCTCCATTAGATTTACTGTAGGAAAACTAGTTTACTGCAGCAGGTCTCAACATCAGAAGTGACCACGGTGAGCAAGCCAAGGGAGGAGGCAGAGAGGTGCTGCTGTTGATGTCTCACCCAGCCCTCACATCCCCACATCACAGAATTGCAGAGATCCCATCAGAGCTGAGTCAAACTCAGGCCCACGGACGCAGAGCAAGCAATGAGTGCATGCTGACATCCCTGATGCATCAGAAAAGGACTCTGCATTATATGTTCACACTTTCCCCCACACACAGACACCCCCAGACGACCTGCACTTCCAGAAACAAATTAAATCCTCATGGTTTTGCCTTTGAAACAAGCCATTATTTCCTGAAGGTGGACAGAGAGCTCTTTGAGGAGGCAGAACACCACCTGCCAGAATCCAGAGCACTGCCATCCTGCAGGCTGGAACTCACCCCATCTTCCAGGGGGGCTGAAATTCCAATACCTAAAGGGCCTCTGAGAAGGTGAATGGGGGATGAACTCTCTAACAAAAAAATAAATACATATTTTTAAAAATAGTGAAATACTTCATTTCTGAAAGTGCCTTTTCATAATTCTAACCTTTGGTTTTAATCACTCTGGTGTCTCCTGCCAAGTGTGGTTTACTGATGACACATCATCATGGCACCAGGAATGGACTTGTTGATAAGTTAAATAATGGGACTACTTTTAGGCCATTTTCATAGCTGAAAATTCTCATGGCATAAAAGAGTCATCATACAGTTATTTCACTGTGGAAAACTGTTATTTTTCTTAGAATAACTTTGAACTCTGTAACATTTTGGGAAGGGGGTTGTTTTTTCAAATGAAACCCTGCTTCCTTTCTTCCCCAAAAAAACTCAGCTTGTATTAGCTGGAACGATACCAAATGCACAGAGATATGTATTCAGGCAGATTGTAAATTTAGCTAGAGCATTTATATGTTACTAAATCCAAACAAAGATCTAAAGCAAGATGCAAAATATCACACACACACACACACACAGATAAAAAGTTCCAAAATATATGGAATGGGATTTTTAAAGCTGAGCAAGGGACTCAGCCACACAAGTTTGAAAGAAATTGATTAATTATGTGGTTGATAACCTTGGTTTATATGCCATGTTAAATCCTGGTATAACTTCATTGTCTTCAGTGGAGCTGCACTGCAAATGTATTTGACAGATTGTCATGATTCTTCTCCAAGAATAACTTCTAAGGCAGAAGTTTAAAACATGAGTGAATGAAAGTCCTGTGCCAAGTTCTACCCTAATTTATGCCCTGTATAAAACAGCTGAGTTGGAAGTGAGGGTGTCAGGAAAGGCAGAAGGAGACATGAGTCTGTTCTTCCTTTGCTGGGACGTTACATCAGCTCCCCTTGGTGATGGTCATGTCTCCAAACAGCACAGCAGGAACCCACAAGGCAGCTTGTGGGAGATTCTTTCCTTCCCAGCCTGCAAGTTCTTGTGTTTCACAAGCTCTGAGTGTTCAGGGAAGAGCCTGGACTAGTCTCAGTGGAGAGCCATGAAATTCACTCCCATTAATTACTGCATCAATCTGAGACTGGGCTGCTTCGAAATGAATTTGAGGATGAGCACTGGAAATGGCCATTTTAATATGAATATTGGAATTAGTCACTTAATTTAATCAGAAAATAATGTGTTTCAGACAGTCTCGGTCTCAGTGTTGTTTTGAATCAAAACCCAGCATTTGGATTGGTTTTCTTTAGTCTGTTGGGTTATTTTTGGCTCATTATTAGCATTAGAGTAAAACTGACTGGTCAAACAGTACACACACCTTTGCTCAGGTGAGAGGGAAGTAATGCCCATCTCAACTCATCCTTTATGCAACATTACTAAGGACACAAGGGGGATTTTATTATTTTGCCCAAAGCATCATTTAAGCCAGCAGCAGCAATCTGACTGCTCCAGCTCCAAGTCTAGCAAATTGCTGATGTCCTCACTCCCGATTCTTCTGCTGGCAGAGCTATTTTACAGCAAAGTGATGTAATCTGGCAGTGAGTGAGCTCAACATAAACAGCCTGGCTCCACAGTAATACCCCTGCTCCAGGATATCATTGCTGGGGCAGGAGGGACCAGCCAGCAAGTTGGACTACAGACTCACAGCCCAAGCACTTGGATGCCCTTCCCAGCTCTTCCCTCATCATCTATTTTCAGTCAAATCAGGCAGCAAAGTCCCATGCATTGTTTTAATACCCCACTGGATGTCAAAGGCCCATCTCCTGAGCACCCCTAATGAGGCAAAAGTGAAGACATTTCCCATCCAACATGGTCTGCAATGCTTATAAACAAAACAGGCTCTGGATCAAGAGCCTCTCACGCTCCCCATCTATGAAATGCAGCTAGCTGCTAATCTCCAGCCTCATAAAAATGTGTGGAAGTGAAAAGCTTTATAGGATGTGCTGTGACCACTGCCATGACAGAGAGCAGCAGCATTTTGAAGGAATTTGACTGGGTCAGAAGCAGGGAGGCTGAGCAGAGCCAGCTTGGAGGAGCAGCAGCCCTGCACAGCCCCAAAGTGCCCCAAAACTGACACAGAGCACATGATTCTGAAGCTGGTAGTTCCCCACTTACTGGAGTTGTGATAAGGGGGTGTTTTCTTCCCTTCACTAGGCCCAAAGAAAAGGAAAATACTTATAAAAATACTTCATTGGCAGCAGTGCCTAGCAAGCAGCTCACTGTGCTTTCTGCGCTCACCTCTGGGGTCTGCCAGCAGAGAGGCTGATTGCCATCTGACTGTGCATGGCAGCCACCTCCCACCCCTCTTTCTTTAGTTCTGCACCCTCCTAAACATGTCATTATTTATGTATCTGCATGTGCTGGAGATAAATACCACCTAGCTTCCCCCTCCTCAGCAGAGCTTACACCTGAGATCTCTAATTCTTCACCTCTGCAGCACTGCACACCTGCTCCATTTCATCCTGTGCAGTAACTGTGGGTTGTGTACCCTGGCTTTTCATGTGACCTGGGTTTCTCCTCCCAGGCTCATCTCAGCACCTCCAGCCCAGTTCTGCTTCTGCTTCTTATGGCTTGTCACCCTCTTATATTTGGGCATCTCCAAAGTCAGCTCTTCTCTCTTTCTCTTCAGAGCTCTCTCTGTGACCTGTCTTAGTCGTGCTTGACAGACTTCCAGTCCCCTCCATCATTTCTACTCTCCTCTGCAGCAATTTCCATTTGCAACTACAAGGTTATCATAAATAGGGGGACCATATTTAAGTATAAAAACGGTTGTACAGGTTCTTCTATCTTCACTCTGTCTTCATTAGCTTCTCCAGGTCCAAGCACAGGCTCAGCTCTGCCAGGTAGTCCATCACTGCTTCTCCTTCAGATTATGGCTGTGAAAAATTTTTTTAAATCTTTAAAATTTTAAAATAAATTTTTAAAATCTGTTGGATTTTTAAAATCTGTTTTAAGTAATTTTAAATCTGCTTAAATTTTTTAAATCTGTCCTTGACAAAAAAGCTAGTAAGAGAGAATCTAGTACTAGCAATTAGAGAAGAATCATAACCAAAATTTCAAAACAACAAGATGCTTGAACTATTCCAGCTATGATAATAAGTACATGAAAAAAAAAAAAAATCCTGGTGCAACATTACCATGGATGGGAAATCAGCTACAAAGAGGTCATCTTGTTTTCTTATGGAATTCAGGTTAAGGACCATGACTTGAAAAGTTACTTTGACTTAGAATTGCCATATCTACTCTGAGGAACAAGGACAGCATTTCAGCAAAGCCTAAGCAAAAAAATCAAAGTAGGATTTCCTAAGGAAAAATAGAAACTTAAAATAACACCAACTTCAAATTGCTTCTTGTGTGGTGATCTCATTTCCTAAGGATCAGCTTCTTATTAGCCCTCCAAGTATGAGATATATTAATCTTCTTAAAACTAATATTCTGATTGTCTGATTAAGGAAATCTTAAATCATTCGATTTATTCTGCAGACTCTTGCCTTATCCTAGTGTTGGGCAGAGAAGTGTGGGATGGAGGGCATTCTCCTGGTTTCAGTTTGGAAAGGGATCAGAACTGGGTTTTACTGTCCACCTGCAGCCAAAAGATGGAACAATCATATGGGTCTGATGACAAGGAAGAGTTTTCCTGTAGCTGTAATTGCTGCACTCTTAGCTTGTGCAGTGATATCTCTGGCTTCATTTGCAGGAAGGATTTTGGATGGTCTGCAGGGGTAAATGATTCATTTGCATCACTAGAAATTCAAAGCACTGCTTGGTTTTAAATTCAAGAATAATCAAAGTCTATAAAAGTTGTTTTTAAAGGGTTTGGAGTGATAGAAAAACTTAAATCCAAGAATATAAGTAGCAAGATCTTATCCTATAATCTGAAACTAAGAACTACCTGTCCAGTGCTCCAAAATCTAAATGTTTTTTCTATTTCTGCAAATTGATTAATAGCATGTCTTGACCATTGGTTTGAAATATTAAATCTGCTTTCTTCAAGTAGGCAAAAAGGGGACATTAAACTGTTACAAGGAAGGCATGCCAAAACAGAGAAGGAAGCTATTTAGCCAGTTATTTCTGCCTTACAACGTTTATAATCCAAAGGCAAGTTTTCAAGAATAAAGTTATTTTGATCAACCCCTCATTTTGAAGTGTCAAAGCTGGTTCTAAAACAACCAACACTTTCCCCACTGGTTATAGGATACCTAAAGCATCCAAAGTAGTGGCTTTAATGCTGCAAAAAGTTTTTGGTTTGTTTTGGTTTGGTTTGTTTTGATTTGTTCTGTTGCTCCCATCCAAAAGCGTGAAGTGGGCCACAAACAGTGACAAGTTCTCGAGTGCCCCAATAAGCTCACAGCTCAGAGGAGCTGCTACCTGTCCACTCACATAGAAAACTTTGCTGGGAGAGCTTTAAAACCAACCTGTTGAGTTGATGCCTTGTCCTTCTGACCTGAAATCTCTTTGTGCCTGCAGCTCTCGTGGTGCGCTTCCTGACCAAGCGGTTCATCTGGGAGTACGACCCGACGCTGGGTAGGTGGCTGTGTCCTGTATTTGTGGGGTTCCCAGAGAAAGGAAGGAATGATTAATCTGATTCCATGTTCTTAGAAGGCTAATTTATTATTTTATGGTACTATACTATATAAAAGAATACTAAACAAAACTACACTAAATTATATAGAATGCTAAAAAGATAATAATGAAAACTTGTGACTCCTTCCAGAGTCCTGACACAGCTTGGTTGGTCATTGGTCATAAAGTCAAAACAATTCAATGAAACCAATGAAACAACCACCTGTTGAATAAACAATCTCCAAACCACATTCCAAAGCAGCAAAACACAGGAGAAGCAAATGAGATAATATTGTTTTCCTTTTTTCTCTGAGGCTTCTCAGCTTCTCAGGAGAGAAATCCTGGGCAAAGGGGTTTTCCAGAAAATGTGACGGTGACAGTTGTGTCCTGGAAGCCTGGTGTGGAATGGCATGGCTGAAGCAATGGAATCACAGAGCTAAAATTCCAAGCCTCAGGCAGCCTCCGAATCTGCTGCAAAAAGGCTTCTCTATGGTCATTTTAAGCTGGAACAAATTGTTGCCTAAGATGGCAGAATAGAGAAGCAGCAGCACCAGACAAAGGCTGAGTTAGCGTATGAGGCACATTTCTGCCCACTCAGAAATCCAGGGGAATTCTGTCATTGAAATAAATTGCTTCAGCATTAAACTCTTCAAATCATTTAGTGTGAGATCAGTTTTCTCCTTTTGAATAACCCAAATGTCTTCTGCTTGAGAATATGATATTGGGATACAGATCTGTGCTCCGGGAGAGAGATCTTAAAAATTTGTGGCCAAAAAAAGATTTTTACAGTCAGCCTACCTAGACTCAGGTAACTTTTTTGGACCTCATTTTCAAACATATATTGTCTCTTTTTGGGTGACCAGATAGGGGCACCAATCATCTAAAGGGCATCCACATGTCCCTTCCACTGCTCCCACTGAGCTCTGTTGGGTCTGGCATTTTCAAGAAGCTGGCCCAGATATTTCAAAAAACCTGTAGAACAGTTGCCCAGAATTAGCGGTGTCACTTAAAATTTGTGCCAAGGTCAATTTTAAAATTTTTTAGTATTTCTTAGATTGGCATATATTTAAATGCTCTGCAAATCCAGGCCAAGAAGTCCAAGACAAGGTATTCACTTCTTAGAAGGTGCCTCCAATACCTCAGGACTAAGTAATTCACACACAAAGTAAAGGGCTGGAAAGTTCTCTTTTCTCCAACAAATGTCCTCCTCTCTCCTTTCTAACATTTCTTTGCAGGTTCCAACACAGATCATACAGTTAAATATCAATTTCTTTATTAATGTTCCTTCCTTAAGGAAATAGAAAATGCCATAAAATTGCACAGCAGAAATGAAGTTTAATATATTCTATTACAGAACCCAGGCAGCCCTTTGTAAAAAGCAAGTATCCAGGATTTTTGTTTGGCAAAACGGAGAGATAAGAGATATCAAAACTCCCATCTTGGGAAAATAAATCTCAGCACAACCTGAACTCAAATACATTATTTTATCTGCTACTATCAATGTAGTCCTCAGTGAATCATGTGTCACCTGCCTTGTGCTGCACAGTGGAATTTTCAATAGGATACTCCTTTGGCATTATTAGTATTTGTACCTCACATTTCTATCACCAGTACATCATTCTAAGAACTTGACAAGAAGTGTGTAAAGCCTTCTCTATCTATGTAGTCCAAGTTCATCAATTTCTTACAGGGCCACTGCATGCAGAATCACCCTTTTTTGCCTTGTTTAAGCACACAGATGAAGTTATTAGCAAGCTACAAGGTTTATTATTTTTTGCCCCATTATGAGGGCCCCATGCCCTTTTTGCTGTACGAGGCTTGACATTTGTTTCTGTTTTACAAATGAATACAATTGCAAATTACTGTGCCCCTCAGGAATCTAATTGTCTTCTCTTTGCAACAAGGAAAGCTTTCGTGCAGGCAGCAATAAACTAAAAAATTAAATCTCTTCTGACTTACTGAATTCTACATCACCATTCAGTCTAGAGAATAATAGCTTAAATTATGTATTACAGTCACTGTAATGCTCAGCTCTCTAGGTTGCTCTGAGGAAAAGGTTTGAGAAATTCAGAAACTAATATACTATTGTCAAGGAGTTATTCCTTAATCACTGTAATCTCTGGTGGAAGCTGCTCACCAAGAGATTGTTTTGTAAAATATTGGTTTTTTCAAACTACAGACCACAATGGGATTCAAAAAGGGTTCTGAACTGTTAGAGATGACAAATAATCTTGAAATTGTAACCACTATTTAGGCCTTCAGAGGTCAATGAGAAAGAAACTGTACCTTGAAAAGCTTTGAAAACCAGTGCCTAAAAAAATGCATTTCTGTATTTTAGCATTGTCATCCTGCAGTGATTTGGTGTCCACTTACTTGTAAACATCTGAATTCACTGAGAAGTTTCAGCAGAATCAATCCATTTCTTCTCAGCAGTCATGGGCTGGCAGGTCTGTGGAAAGAGGGATATCATGCTCAATCAGTATAAAAATTAAAAGTTATGTCAGTGAGGATAATTTCCTCTACAGGGAGAAATAAGCAGCTTTGTCAAGTTATTCTAAAAGGACAGGAGTAAAACAGATGAAAACCATCCAGCTACTAAGCAACGGGAGGTTTTGCCAAAAATCACTGGGGCTGAGACAAGAACATCAAATTTCTAGCTTATTTCTTATGTCAAGCTTTCAACCACCCATTAGCCCTCTGATGCAAGCAATCTCCAGATAACTCCTATTTTTAGGAAAGCTTTCACCAAGCTGTTCAAGGCCTGATGGAAAATCAACATTAACCTAAGCTAAGCATCGTATTAAAAAAAAAAAAAAAAACAACTATTCATCTTTTTATTCAAGGGTGGCACATTTTAACTGGAAGAGGAAAAACACACCTTATAAATATTCCTTACTATTCTAACCTGCCAGAAGAAAATGAAGGGCCATATTTTTAGCAGCACCTGGATAGAATGCTGTACCACCAGGAGCCAAATTACCAACCACAAAATAACATTTTCTGGCAGGTCACTGAGTCCTGCAAGCTTTGGAAAACAGAGCTGCTGCTGAAGTCAGGGCTCTGCAGCTCTGCCACTTTTGTGCAGCTGTTGGATCTGTGCAAACACTGGCAGGACAGCTGCATCTTCACCAAAAGTACATCTCACTCTGCTTTTTATTTAACTGTTCTCAGCCAAAGGGCAACAACCTCAGCAAAGGTCATTTTCTGGGGAGTGTTAACTTGACTTGTCCAATATTTCTGTTTAACTGGCTACTCATTGTCACCATCTTGGCATGGGGATTTTGTTTGCTTTTCCAAAGGGTGCTAAATTCCTCAAGGTAAATTCCTACCTGGCATTATCAAGGTGAATGGGTTTCCACATCCATCTTCATTTACAGAAAATTGCAGCTCTCTCACATTTTCAACATAATTAGATGAAAGAGCTCTATGTAGAAATGGGCTGGAATAACACATTTTAAAAAATACATGCAGTTGCAGTTTCACCAAAATTCATTCATGTTTACATGTTTTTAAACAGGACAAAACTTGAAAAACATATAAGCAAGCTTGGTGTGATGTTAAAAGGCCTCAAAATGCTTGGCCTGAGTAGGGACCAGTGAAGTCACACTCTTGTCATTAATGTGGGACTCTCAGTGACCTGGACCTCAGTGACCCCAGGGCTTGACCCCATAATTGTCAGGGATTTCAGCAGGGAATAGCTGCTCTCCCCAGGCCCAGTAAATTGCAATAACAATTTTTGAGTCTGCATCTCAGCAATTCCCCCCAGGAGCTACTGGCAGTGCCCAGAATTTAAGGTGAGCTTCACCTGAGCTCAAAAATTGATATATTGTTATTGACTTTGATATTTAGTTGATTTTAAAATTAGACATGCTGAATCAGAGTAATCAAGGAATCTGCTAAATTTATTTTTTCCTGAGAGGCAAAAAAAGGAGGAGAAAGCCCAAAGAGCCATCACAGCAGCAGACAGACAGGGGGCCTGCAGAGAACTTCATGGGTAGCAGCAAATTTGCTGCCTCCATAAGCCATGGCATACAGGGAGAATCTCTTGGATCAAATGATGAAAGAAGAAAATTCATCATTGCTATGGCTGAGCACTTTTAAAAAAAATTTGCAGCATTTCTCTGAGAACACATTTGTTGTTCCACCAAAGCTTGGACAATTTACTAAAAACAGAGCTGGGATATCCAAGAATTGGGGGGGAAAAAATCAAAACAAAACAAGAAAAACAAAACCAAAAACCAAAAGGGAGGAGTGTTATGAGCTATGTTTTGTCATTTGGCTTGGATTAGCATTTTTATGTATAGTTGGGAGAATCAGGGGGGTCCTGAGGCTCAAGGACTGAAATTACCAGTTTTTGCTATATAGGAAAAAGCCACAAACAAGTAAAACCCCAGGTAAATGCAGCAGAAAGGCTCCTCAGATCTTTTCTTCTTTCTGTAACTGATTTGTTGTCTGCATTCTCTACCTCTGTGTCTCACCTACAAAATCCTTCATCTTACAGAAGGACTGCAAATCCTTAGAGTAACTGATATTCACATTTAAGACACTCACCAAAGGCACACAGAAACACCAAGCAAAGGCAGGGTTTGAAACAAAAATCTACTTCTATCAGCAAACAAGGAGATGATATTTTTGCTGACCTTTCTAAAGTGTCTTGGCTTTCTCACACTGCCCCTGTCTTTCTCCAGCTATTCACACATTTCATAGGAGTTTGGCAATCCTCTGAAAAGAAAACTGTCTGTTAGCAGATGATCAGTAGAACAGGACTGTGTATGAAGGCAAAGAAAGACAGAAAGCAAAGGAGTTTATTTAATTTGAAAGGGATAGAGAGAAGACTGTTCACTACTTTAAAGGAGTAGAGGTAACTGTAAGAAATGGTGGTTTTAAGAAAAATTATAATTTTGCCAGGACTAGTAGATTCATAATGACATTTTTGAAGAGTATTTCTTGTGACTACATCACGATTTCTTTACAGGTTTTTGTTCACTCTTTTTTCTCCCCTGGCAGAATAAAACACTTGAACAGTGTTTCTGTAAAGTCCTATCTCATGCAAGACACAGACAGCCCATAAGAGACCCTCAAACATGGGTAAGATGTGTAGGCATCAGGAAAGCAAGAAAGAAAGGAGACAAAGTAGTAAAAATTGCTTGAAGGAAGGAGACAGAAACCTCTCTTAGAGCCCTGAATTCTCCCACAGCAGAAAACTAGATCTCCTACAGACGAACTCAAGACTTGCAAATTACACCACTGTGGCAAGAACAGCAGAAATTACTTTCTGAAGGTATTTACACTGGCAAGGAGGCTTTTCCCACTGGAAAACTTCTTGCAAGGATGATTATTTTTACATTAGAAGAGCAGTTTTGCTTACATCTATACCTGGGGGGTTCTGTTAGCAAAACAGTATCATTCAGGAATCACAAGGAAGGGGTGGAGGTCCCATAGAGGATATAAATAATATGGCAGAACTAGCAAATAATTCTGAGTTTGTTTTCTGCACTGGATAAATACAGGTCTGTATGAACAACATAAACACCAGAGAAAAGTAGGAACATGTCAGGAATAGATCCAAACTGGCTTTCATCAAAATGGTTGAGAATCAGAAACAGCTTAGCTGTGGGAATCAAGACCTCACTAAAGAGTAGAAGTATAGTTATTTAGTATAATTAATTATATAGTTATTATTTTTAAGAATAGGAATAGAAATAATATATTTAATATAAATATATATAATCATAATTAAATAATATAATTAATAAGTATAAATTATAGTTCAAATTATTATACATATATAATAAATAAATAGATAAATTATAAATAATAAATAATATATTTAAATAATCAATTATAAATAGATATAATTTATTATATATGTATAATATTATAAACTATAATTATAATAAATTCTATAAAGAATTCTATATTATATAATTATAATATATAATTATATAAATAATTATATATTATTAAGTATAATTTACTATATATTATAATATATCCTAGCAAGAGAAGATAAAAGAACTATCTTTTTGGGACAACTTTGTGCCCCTGAAGCCATGATAAAGAGCTCAGGTCCAAACAGAGCTCTCCAGGATTGTCTCTGCTGTCTGGTTTATTCAGCTAACACATTGTCTGGACAGCTGGAATACCATGTGAATACAAACTCCTGATCCCTGGGCTTGCCATCCCTGCTGCAGATCCCAAGTTAAAGAAACATTATCTTTGTGCATCGTGGGATTTTGAAATTTTCTTGACTGGTGGCTTACTCAGCAAGTTTGCTCTAACACCCCTGAAGGTTTAACTGCTTGTCTCCAGCACAAAACCCTGCAGCAGCACAGCTGAGGGAGAAACTGCCCAGAGAGCAAACAGAGCTTTGAACAGAGCAGCCCAGAGTAGAAGAGGTGTTTATAAACCACTAAGTGATGCCCCTGCAGCCCTGGGTGGAACAGCTGACAGCCCTGGAAGGACTGTCAGTCCCTCCTCTTCCAGCTGCCCCACAGGACAGTGCAGTCTGCAAGCTGCTCATGATGGAAAATAACCATTTCCTACAGGGAGCAGAAGGCCAGAGAGTTCTGCCACCACCTTGCAGAACTTTTCTTTCTGCACATTTCACCTAAACACCCATGCTGACAACTCCAGCCTGTCCAAGCACACGTGGTCCTGGTGGGGTGTAATGGTAACCAACATTTGGGGCTGGGAGGAAGGGCTGCCAGCCTGTGCCTCAGGGACTGCCATGACAAATGTGTAGGCACTTCATAAATCACTGGCAAACAGCCTTATTCTCAAGCCAGACTCCAGCTATTCAGATCCTGGATTTTTATTGACAAAATTACTCATTCCTTCTGCCTCAGTGCTTGAGGGATTCAGTCCTCAGCAGTGTAGGTTTTGCCTTCCTAGGCATCTTCCTGTGATCATATTTTTCCTACATCAAAACAGCAGTAACATTATTTAACTTGATGTACATTTAATATGCTGTATCATTTCTACTGTGCTCTTCAGCAGGAGGAATTGATACTGAATGTATTATAGCAATGAGCCATGAAAGAATTCCCAGTTTCTCTGAGGTGTTTCTAAGGAAATGGACTCATATGGCCTAAAGCACCTTAAAACACCAACTCTGGCTTCTAAAATTCTCAACAAAGCCTTGAAATGATGAAATTGTAATTGAGAGCAGCAACAGAGGATTCTTACAATGACATGGGAAGCAGTTATCTGAAAATGTGGTTTGTTTTCTTTCATATGAGTCTCAAGATGAAGATATTCCTGATGCCAGTAATAAAAATACTGCTTTTTTACAGTAGCTCAACAGACAGCAAAACTCAGGAATGACAGTGCCTGTTCTTGCTATAGCTACAGCTGCAAAATATTTCTCCCCTACTTTTGTGCTCATCATATTCTGAAATGTTTCCCAGATGGAGAGAATTTTCCAGTGCTTGCCTCTGAACCCCCAGGAGAAAAGGCTTTTTGTTTTACTTGTTTTGGGTGTGAGAAAAGTCTCACTGGTTAGTTTTCATTTATATTTTCAGAAGTAAGGTGAAACTCAGCTTCACCAACAAAGACTCCTTGCTGCAATCAGACAAAAAGGCACAGCAAAATATGATTTATTTAGGCTTAAGTTTATCAGGGTTGTATTTCCTACCAACAACCAACACCCCTTCCAAGAATTGGCAAGAAAATTAACTGAAAATCAAAAAACCAATAGGCCAAAACAACCAACAACTGTTTAAACCTCTGAGCTTACTCCCTACTTGTCAGCACTGCTCTGGCTTTATTGGTTTGGTTCTAGCATGCCTTGAGGAATTCAGTTCCAGGTACCTGCCCACATTTTCCTTGCCTGTCCCAGTAAAATCTGAATGAGGACAGAAACAATAGGAAAGGGAAAGCATCCTCACTTCACTTTCCAAAAGAAACCCATTCTTCCCATGCAGCAGAAAAATCTTATTTGCATGTAGCAGGAGGTAACAAAACAAAGACATCTTTCATTGTTTTTAGAGTCCTCTTCAAGAAAACTATTCTACAATTTCTGTTTGGAGGCCAAAATACTATTTATTGAAAACACCAACACATCAAGAAAAAATTATTTTCTCTAGGCCATGTTTATATTACCCATGTGTTCTACCTAAAAAGACGAAATTCTAGGGATGCAACAGATCCTCTCAGACCAAGAGGAGAACTTTATAGTCTATGTAAACACTAGCCATCTATTACCTTCCCACTTAATCAAAAATAGGAAAACATGACAAAAAACCAAACTTCTCACTAAGCAGGAACCAGATCAAGCCTCGTTCCTTCTGGATTTGTTTTCCATATTCCCCGCTACAGTAGCTGGTTGTTTTTGTTTTGCATGTGTCCTTGTGCTCCATGGAGCATCCTTTCCCCCCATGAGTCCCCACAGCACCTGAAGCTTCTGCTCAGGTCACACACAAATATTCTCTGCCCATCTCCATGGACAGCCCCAGATCCTGCCTTGTGCAGAGGCTCTTGCCTGCTGACTATCCTGTGCTTCCTTAGGTTGTGGATTTTTTGGTTTTTTTTTTGCTAAGGTTGGGATTAAATGTGTGAGAGGGAATTTCTTGTTCTTACTCAGATGTTTATTAGATGTTTATGTATCTTATCTATATTATAGTTTCACAATCTGTGAGTTTTACAGCATTTCACTTAAACTAAAAATGAAGCCCTATCTCTCTTTCTACAAGGCTTTTTAAGGCTAAATCATTTAATTAAGAAATGACACCTAAATTATTTTTACTTTTAATTTAATAACTAACTACTCATGGCCTGCAATGCAGACTTTTTAATCTAATTATATAACACTACCTAAACCTATGAAGAAGTGACAGAGTGTGCAACCTCCTGGAGCTTTTCCTTCCCTATTTCCTGATTCTTGGAGCTACACATGCACAGTACAACATTGAAGAGTCCAAATCCAATTATCAGTCTCAAAATTTCCTTTCAGAAACATTATTTTTACTAGTTTTTCTCCTTTTACACATGATAAAAATGATGCAATAGCCATTCATGGCATCTTGTTTTGTGGTATTATTAATAAATAACCCAACTTTTCTCATTTGGGGGTCTGTGATATTAATGAATAGAGAGACACCCGAGGTTATGCTGCATTAGCATTAGAAATATGTGCTAAATACACAAGGTACTGTGTTATACTGTGGTACTGTGTTTTTACTTACTGTAAAACCACTGCTGGTGGCAAAATAAAAACCCTCCTGTAAGGTAAACAACAGAGGGAACACGTAACAGCCAAAGGCAAGCAAGAAAAATAAATTCCACCGTGCTTTGAGAAAACCTGGGGTTGAGGAAGGAAGAAGGCAGGAGAGACTTTCAGGAGGATACACTCAACTTAGAGGGGATTTCTAAAATGTTCTTGCAGTAGCAGAGAAATGCAGAGGGGGACAGACCTCCCAACAACACCAGGGTTAGTAATAATTTGTTGGGGTGTTTTGTCCCCAACAGTCAAAGTCACTGTTCTCAAACGTGACAGAGAGGTGCACTGATGGGTGTCAGAGATGGCAGGAGTCTAAATGAGTAGTGAAGTACCAACAAAACCACCCCAAGCAATAAACAAGAACATTTATTCTGTTAACAGAACTAATTATGGGAGCTTCAGTCTTTTAGACATTGCCAACCAACAGGACTTTAACCATGACTTAAGAGTTCATGTCTATTAGCTGAGGATTTTGGTCTGAAAACTCTCCTGCAATCACTGCACAAATAGTCTTTCTCCAGATCTCCTGCATTTCTCAGATGCACCTGGCTGAAAACCACCCCTAGACCAAAGTTTCATAAAGCATTTTTATATGGCCTTGTTTTAGTAACCTGTCTTAACAAAAAAATTCAACTAAAATTCTGTTTGGAAGGAGAAGTTGTGTCCCTCTGTACTTAAAAGCAAACAACAGACCAAGCTGGCTTAAAATTGCCTGTAAAATATAACTGCTCCATCTCAGCTGATTTACCTACTCCTAAAACCAAAAAACACCTCCATGTATCTTCTAGAGCTATGACATATCCCAATATATCTTGCTGGTTCAACATAAACACCTATTAAAAACAGCTTTTTACATCACTAAAACTTTTTACATCACTGCAAATATAACTCAAAATCTAGAAATTAATTTCCAGAGAACAAGTTTTCTCTACAAAATACAATATTCTGGAACAAATATACTCAGAAAAACAGAATAGTCCTGGACAAAACAAAGGTTTGAGAGATGACCAGCCAAGTCTTATAGGCCAAAACTCTGTTTAAAATGTCACAGTAAACATAGTTCCAGGATGGGATGTGAACAAGCTGTGACTGAATATTTCATCCCTTGACAGTCTGTGGATCATGGGCTTCAAAGTTTTCCCTAAAAAGTAGGCTTTTTTCCTGTATTTTCTTAATCATACTGCTCAGAAGAATAGAAATATTTGTAATGTGCTTATCAACACCAAGAACCCCCAGGGAAGTTGTTTTTTTCCCTGCAAAATAATTTTTTTCCACAATTATTCAGCAGCCATAGTAATTTGATTAATTCATTAATTAATGAATTATTGTGGCTCAAAACCAGACCAAGTGCTGCCATTTTCCAACATGTTTCTCAGGCCTTTTGACAGCTCAAAATCTATTTGAGGTAAACTTGAATTTTTCAAACAGTGGAAGCATGAGAACCAGGAGTGCTTTGCACTGCAGGAGTGCTGGGGGATTTCAGCTTTGTGACCAGGAGCCACTCTGAAATCTGGTATCAGCCCTCAAAGCCACACTCATCACACCTTTGAGCCTCTTACTGGGAATATGACTGGAAGCACAGCAAGAACAGGTCAGATTTTCTTATTTCTATTGAAGCAGGGCAAATCAATCAATCAATTCCCACAGCACTACCGGATTCAGGCAGGCTCAGTCTGCACAGCAGCTCCCTGACTCTGCTCTGACACTGAGTTTTTTGCAAGCAAAGCACAGCTTTGTGGTGTCTGTTCCGTCTCTGGGGGCTTAGCCACACAGCTAGAGGTAGAACAGGTAACACCTGGTGCAAAGCAAGGTCTGAAGTGCAGAAAGTTCCCCAAAATCATCTTGGGAGCTGCTGGTAGAGTGCTGCACCTTGCTTTGTCTACTTAACCACGATGATGCAAGCATAAGACTTGTACAGCTGGGTTCATCTCACCAGTTCTGGACTTCCCAGTATTTTTGAGGTGCAGTTTATTCCAGGAGAGAGCTCAGACAAGCTATATCCACCAGCAGCTATTTTCTTTCATCAAGTCTAATAGGAGTCAAGGGTGCTCAGCTGAGACACAGACACCTGTGTTGTCAGGGGTTTGTTTCAGTCAGGGGTCCAGCAGTTATCTCAAGCCCTGTGGTTACTCTCTGGCTGCATGTCTCAAAAAAAGGAAAAAAAAAAAAAAGAAAAAAGAGGAGAAAAAAGAGGAGAACAAAG
>JAWWEY010000055.1:67852520-67862922 GCA_035582745.1 Loriotus luctuosus | reverse complement strand
AAAAAAGAGGAGAAAAAAGAGGAGAAAAAAGAGGAGAAAAAAGAGGAGAAAAAAGAGGAGAAAAAAGAGGAGAAAAAGGCAAAAAGGAAAAAAAGGGGGGAAATGAGAAAAGGAAAAAAAAGGAAAAAAGGGAAAAATGGAAAAAAGGGAAAAAAGGAAAGAAAGGAAAAAAAAGGAAAAAGGGAAAAAAGGAAAGAAAGAAAAAAAAGGAAAAAGGGAAAAAAAGAAAAAAGAAAAAAGGAAAGAAAAAAGGGAAAAAAGGAAAAAGGAAAAAAGTAAAAAAGGAAGGAAAGAAAAAAGGAAAAAGGGGGAAAAAGGAAAAAGGGGGGAAAAGAGGGGAAAATGGAGGAAAAAGGAAAGAAAAAGAGGGAAAAAAGGAGAAAAAAGTGAAAAAAGGGGAAAAAAGAAAAGGAATAAAAGGGAAAAAAAAGAAAAAAAAACAAAAGGAAAAAAAAAGGCAGTGCCACAGGGTAAATTATACAAATAAATGCCAAAGCAAGGCAATGTTTTTGTGATGTACCATGGGATCAGTGTGAGCAGACTGGAACTCACATCTTCAGGGCTCATAATTTACAAGACAACCAGATTCTTCAGATTTTTCTGTTCCCTTGAAGGAGAAGCCATGTCTGTGATTACACCAAAAATGCTTTCAACGTCCAGCTGTTTTACACTCCTCATTAAAATTCACCCAGCTACCACACATTCCAGAACACAGGAGCAGACACACATTTAGGAAGATTTATTTACACGAATCTGACCTGAATCGGTGCTACTCATCCAAGATCAAATTCCTTTCCAACATGAGCAGCCAAAGCAAGTTAAACTTGCAACATAAAGTGCTGCCAGAGTCCTATTTTGAGAAGTATCATTTAAGATTCATGCTGCTTTTGCATGGTGAGCTAAAGTCTATTCCTTGCAATTTATTCTCACATTTCATAGGGAGAATAAATCTCAAGGATTTTATATTTTTATTATATTATTATAAATTATATTATATTATATTATATTATTATATATTTATTATATATTTTATTATTATTATTATTATAAATGTCATAGGATGGCCTACCCCCTCCTGCCTCCTGAGGACATTTCACAGATATCCTGCAGTCATGGCTGGGTGAGCATTTTCTCAGGTTCTGTGGAAAAATTCTCAGCAGCCACTTGTCAAGCAGGACCAGATGGTTGAAGACAAATGAGCACTGCAAAGCCTTAGCAAGTAAGGAGCTAAAATCACACTGCTCACTCAGAGAGCCATCTCTCCTGCACAGCACCCTCCCCCAAAGAAACAGAGCACAGGTTCCTAAATAACCTCGAGCTTGGAGTACTACACAGGGAATCCCAACCCAGCACTGAAATAACTCATTGAAGGTGCAGCTCTAACACCAAAGCAGAGTTTCCTGCTTTTTCTGCATTCCCTGAGGGAATTGCTGAGCCAGGAGGGTGTGAGGAAGGCACAGATAAGACATTCCACCAAGGGACTTTGACATACCTCACTCTGCTGTGTAGGCATAGCCTCGGGATCACAAAGAGAGACTCCAACACCTTCAAGAGCCTGGAAATACCATCCAGAAGGAATATTTACAGCCTTTCAGGAAGCCAGTCTTCATGGCCTGAAACCCTACAGCAAGCTTGCTTGCCATCTGCCCAAGTAAATTGGCCATTTGTCCCTATTGGAGACAGCTGGGCTGTTAAAGCAATTAAAGTGGCACAGGGAGGGAGTGACATTTTTGGTTTGGGAAGAGACTGTTTACAGCACTGAAATATTCCCGATTGTGAGGAGGTGACATTCTTAAGTGAATAATGAAAACAGGCATTCACAGAACACCAGCCCTTGCAGAAGTTCAAGTTAAAGAAACGAGTTTCCTCCCTTTGTTCCTGTTGAAGAGATTTGCACCAAATGAAAGAATTCTGTCTCTGACAATGCAAAGCATTCATAGTCACTGGCCAGACTTTTACAGCATACATATTTGTCTTTTGATATAGGACATCTGTGAGCTAGCAACAGTAATAAATCTGAATGTTAGCACAGGCAGTTTTCCACATTTTAGGTCAAATGCTATCAAATTTAGCTTATCAGCTTATTAAGATAAAACAAGCTGCTTTGTCATTAGTTTTCTGATTAGTTGCTTGATTCCAAAACGTGGGACAGTAAATAGTGTTGTTGGTTTCTATTTTTCCATAGTGTAAATGCTTAATGCCCACTGGTTATCCTTATAAATCGTAAACAGGGAAATCACTGCTTGATCCCTTGCTAGAAGAAGGGAACGTGATGATTTCAGCATGTTTAAAACACACATTCCTTACATACCTAACTGCTCTGTAATTTTTTCACAGTATAAGGCCTGAGCTTAGTGGTTGGGTTCCTTGATCTGCATCCACCCTGGTTTTGATCACCAAGCTATGCAGTGACAGTCTGTTGAGCTGGATACCTTGAGAGTTGTGGTATTGTCTTCCAAAGGTAGCAGCCTTTCCTGGGAGCAAACAGGAAAAATGGGACACAGCTCTGCAGAGCTTCCTGCCACAGCAAACTGCCCTTTGCTGGGTGCAGACTGCAGCATCCACCAGGCTTTTGCAGGTCTAACCCATGGGAAAGTAAAGGTGGTGCCCCATGGAGAGAGGTAAGTGCTGCTGTCTTAGAAAAGAGGACTTGAGTGTGCTCCAGGAGGGCTGGAAGAGCTCCAGCAAAGAAAATTTAGCCAAACTGCACGTCATATGTCTGCTCTTGTGCTGGGAGATCTGTGAGGAAGATAGATATATAAAAAAAAGAAAATTGCGTTATTCTAATACGTTTCACAACATGTGTTCTTATTTTAGAGTCGACATACCGTCACCAAGCTACCATTGATGATGAAGTGGTTTCCATGGAGATACTAGACACAGCTGGCCAGGTGCGTGGGTGCCTGTGCTGCTGCTATCCAGTGCCTTGGCTGGGGTGTGCAGCAGGGCAGGAAATTGTGGTGGTGGCAGCAGTGCAGGGGCTGGCAGGTGTGCCCCACTCTGGGGACACAGATTTCCTCCTGGGCAGGGGCCCCTCTCTCCTCCCCCATGCTGGATCCACACCCTTCCAAGCAGGGATCCTGCTTGGAAGAACAAGCAAGTCAAGGGGTTTACTCTGGGGGTAAAATTATTTTGTTGTCAT
This sequence comes from Loriotus luctuosus, assembly GCA_035582745.1. Lineage (NCBI taxonomy): Eukaryota > Metazoa > Chordata > Aves > Passeriformes > Thraupidae > Loriotus > Loriotus luctuosus. The sequence continues at coordinate 67,859,780 of JAWWEY010000055.1, read as the reverse complement.
GCCTTTTTACTCGGGGTCATCCCAATAAGAAGGGCTGGCCAGAAGGCACAAAGTCACAATTTATTTCTACAGTCAAATGATCCAGCTTGGCAAATTCAGCCAATGATTCCTACCAGAGTGAAGAGCAGATTTGTCATAGTCAGGTCTCCCTTGTAAAACACTGCAGGTGAACATGCTGCATAGGCCAGATAGATCATGGCACTGGGTGGAATAGATCTCCTACGCCATGTGATAAAGAAGGTGATGTGAGCAAAGTATAAAGCAGAGCAGATGCACACAGCTTTGTAGGATCAGCACCTCTCTGAAGGCCTGCTGTCTTCTTCATAAATCACCCTTCTGCAAGGGATCCTGCTTGGAAGAACAAACAAGTAAAGGGGCTTACTCTGGGGGTAAAATTATTTTGTTGTCACGCCTTTTAATTCAGTGCCGGCCCAACAAGAAGGCACCAAGTCTATTTATACAGTCAGGTGATGGGGCTTGACAACTTCAGCCAATGATTCCCACCAAAGTGAAGAGCAGATTTGTCGTAGTCAGGTCTCCCTTGTAAAACATGACTGGTGCAGGTGCAGGACAGGCCAGATACGTCATGGCACTGGGTGGAATAGAGCTCCTATGCCACATGGTAAAAAAGGTGATGTGAGCAAAGTATAAGGTAAAGCAGATGCACACAGCTCTGTAGAATCAGCATCTCTCTGAAGGCATGCTGTCTTCTTCATAAATCAAATTCCTAAGGTGGTGTTTTGTCTTTTCCAACAGGAGGATGCCATTCAGAAAGAGGGACACGTGCGATGGGGCGAGGGCTTCGTGCTGGTTTACGACATCACGGACAGAGGCAGCTTCGAGGAAATGCTGCCGCTTAAGAACTTGCTGGACGAGGTCAAAAAGCCCAAAAACGTCACGCTGATCCTGGTGGGCAACAAAGCAGACTTGGATCACTCCAGGCAAGTCAGCACGGAGGAAGGTGAAAAGCTGGCCACGGAACTCGCGTGTGCTTTTTACGAGTGCTCGGCCTGCACGGGAGAGGGGAACATCATGGAGGCCTTCTACGAGCTCTGCCGCGAGGTGCGGCGCCGCAAGATGGTCCAGGGCAAGACTCGGAGGAGAAGCTCCACCACCCACGTCAAGCAGGCCATTAATAAGATGCTGACCAAAATCAGCAGCTAAAAAAGTGCTGTCCTAAGCCAGAGAAGGGTTTTAGAGCGTGTTCACTTGGAGTAGGGACGGGACAAGCAGAGCGCATTTAATGAGAAATGGTCAAATCTTTGCAATGAAGAAAAAAACCACAAAAAGACAAACGCCGCCACTTTTTTGAGTACCACGGGATCATACTGTTTTCCTGTTTTGAAATGTATTTAGCCACACTGCTTCTGACTAATGTGGGGAATAAAAAACAACAAACAAACACCAAATGAACTCCAAATGACTAGACAATTGTGGGGATTGGCAACTAAGAGAGAATCTTCTGCGTCTACGTGGCTAGCTCCAATCCCCTGCAAGTCAGTAGTGCCTAAACATCACTTCCAGCCAGACAGCTGCTCAGTAGCCACTGGAGAGTAAGATTCAGCCCTCAGTCCATCAACAACCATCCCAACTGATGTTCTCCAGGCCTGAACATGTCTGTGTAGAGGCTGCTGTGTTGAAACAGAAAGTTCACCTGACACCTTCACCAGCTCTGAGTTGGCTCATTGTATGCTTTCACTCTTTCCTTGTTATTTTTGTCAAGTCCATGAGTGTTGATGTTCTTAGCAAGGTATGCAAAAAATATAGGAAAGGTCTATGTCCTGGAGTGTTTAGCCAGCTAGACACACATTTCAAGAGAGCTAAAGTTCAGCTGCTCTTCCAGCTCCTCTGAAACTGCAGAGTTCTCTGAGATAATCATCTAGTCCAGCAGCATTTCACCATTTCCCCTCAAAGCATTGTACTGTGTTTGGGGAAATGGGAGTATGTGTGCTGGGAAATCAAACTGAAAAAAAAAAACAAACCCATATTACTATTAATGTAGCCATGGGTAGTTTTTAGATTTTTTTTTTGTCTTTTTCAATCCAAGCAGTTCCTCTTAGTCTATTTTATACCGAAGAAGAACGGAATCCTTGGGAAGGCAAGTATTTAAAGTCTAAGCCCAAATGTAAATCAGATCTGAATGGCCTCTACCATATCAAAAGTCCATAATTTTCAGCTGTTTAAATTCCCAGATGCTGCTTGGAGCACTCTGGGGCTCAAAGCAGTGCAAATTTTTTGTGACTTTTATCTGGCACATTGAAGCAGAAATGCATTTTATCAGATTTTGGTGCCAGGGATAAAAGGTGCCCAGTGCTTTCCTTCTCCCTCATCATCTCATTTAAGTTTTGCCTCCTGTCTAGTTGGTTTGTTAACTGCTAAAAGATGCAAGAACCAAGATTGGAAGCTTTTAATTCAGATTGTGCTGTTTTCCCACCAGTGGTGTAGCATCCCTTTGGGCAGCTCAGACTGTCAACATGTAGAACCACAGCCAAGAGCTGGGATGACAAATTAGCAGTGTTCTCCTCTGAAGAACAGCCCCCTTGGAGCATTTGCTTACAACTTTATTCTCCACTGCTTTGTACTTCATGTGATTATTTGTGAGGAAGTGACTCCAAAAGCCTATCAAATTCAAATTGCCACAGATGTTGGAAAGTGAGTAAATCTAGCTGGCTAGCACCTTGTAAAGCTATAGGTAGCCACATAGGTGGTGGAACAGGCTGAAGAGGCAGATCTGTATATCCATATAAACAGAGAAAAATTCCAAATTGTGACTTCTTTTAAAAGTATTCTTTTAAAGATATTTTACCAAAGTACTTTTTTTTTTAAACTTTAAACTTTCACTTTTACCCAACCAGCAAAGAACATCACATTCAGATGTATATTTTATTTGGGCTGTTGTTTGTTTTCTCTGCTTCTGTATTCTAGGTGGTAAAAACTCATTTCACTGCCCTGGAATCTATGTCAATATTTTGGTCCTCATGTTCACGTGCGTTGCTGTACATCATCTGGACACACTGCAATGGCAACTTCACTGTGTGCTTCTGGGCAGGGGGTTCTTGCAACAGGCCTCTGTGACACAGTTGTTCCCAAACTACTCATCATATCGTTAGCTTTTTTAAAAAAGAAAAAAAAATACAAAAAAAAAAAAGAAAAATAGAGGTTTTGCCATTTTTAGTATTGTAGAATCAACACAAGTGTAAAAGAGCGAGCTAGTGCCTGATCACAAACCAGAGTTCTTTAGCTGAGGGACTGAACTTGCCAGCAATTTAGCTACATTAGGAGCCAGAGTGAGCATTTGCAAGTTGAAGCACTGAGGTTCTGTTATCTTTCAAATCAGTGCTGGTGCACGAAGTAAACAAAATCCTTACCTGCAATCCCATGGCAACGTAGTCATGTCTTCACTTTGGTGTGCTAAGCAACTGGTTCATCCCTCTTAGAAAACCTCAACTGTTCTTTTATCTGAAAATCCTTTCTTGGGGTTCAGGTTGCAGCTGCATTTAAAATACAAAAAGGTTATAAATGAATGACAAGAGAAAATAATTAATCATATTCATACAAGAAGAGTTGAAAGGAAGGAGAGGCTAAGTTACAGCCCTCATATTTTCCAAAAGATTTCCGGCAAATTGTATCTTCTTTAATAACATCTGTGTGGATAAATTATAAAATCCTGGTGAAAATAAAGTGTTTCACTGTGCAAACATCCCTTGTTACATAAAGAACCTCCAATAAAAATAGCAACATTCCTTTCCAAAGGCTGAATTTGAAAGCTGCCAAACAAGTTAAACACTTGGTCAAAAAGGAGGCTGCCATTTTGCAACACTTCCTCCAAAACTAAGACAAACTTGTTTAATTAATTGCTCATTAATTTGTTTCCCTCTAAGCCATTTCTGTTGATACACATTACATAGCATTAAATGCAACTTGATCTACTGTTGCTCACAATGTTGCAACCTATTACTGGGTATGTTATAAATCTTTCATATTCCCACAATGTGCAAATTGAACCCAAAATTGCCCAAGCATTGAAAGGGCTGATTGCAGCATGAAACCACAATCAGTAGCCTTTCTGCAGCAGACATCAACAGATTCAATTCTGTTTCTCCTAGTGCTGTTTAAGTGTGTGTATGTGACACTTATATTGAATTTCTCTGCCCTCTCTGCAGAGAGAGGATGGGAAAGAAGATAAAAATGGGGAGGAAAGGTGAAAGGAATACTTGTTACCTTCAACAAGTTGACTGTCATTTATGAAGTTTTTAAAAATATTTATCTTCAATTGATGAAGAGTTAGTCATGCCCGTGCTGCAAGACCTGGATCAGGACCCAAAACTTCCCTGGAACTCTGAGAATCTTTGTATCTGGGGGTTTGGTGCAACTACAGATGGAAGTGAGGATCAGCCACTGGGTTTGCACCTGGATCCGGACAGGTTGTCCCCAACCTGGGGATAGTTGGATCTGGCAGTTTGCTACAAGGCTAGTTGATTTTTATATATATAAAGATCTGTATGCATTTTTACATTAAAAATATGAAAGCTTGTGCTTGTAGATAATATATAAGAAAAAAAAATAAAAAAGAAAAAGCAAATAGAGTGTTTTCTGTACTGAACTCTCACATATTGATCTTCCATTAGATGTCTCCAGTGTTCCTTCCAACTATTAAGGGGACAGTTCCAAAAGATCTGATTTGGTTCTTATTTAATCTTTATCTAAGGAAAACAAACAGTGAATTTTACCAGAATAAGCACTGTAAAATTTGGATCATTTTACTTGAACTTACTTGGCTTTTAGTACTGGAATAGAGAAGTCAAACAGCACCTACAGTGAGGCACAGCTCCAAACGTCCTTGCTAACTATTCCAAGGCTGATGAAAAAAGTTACAGGGTCATTAACTAACCTCAGTGAAACCCACCAAAAGCTGTCCTGCCAACCAAATAACACAGACCTTGATCCCAAGCTTCTGAGGTGAAATCCTGGGATAAGAAGTCTGGGAGATTTACGCTGGTGATTTGGACAGAGGCGACTTCTCACCTGCTGCCAACTCTGCCCCTGTTCCAAGGAAAATTCACTGTTAATCTGAGGAGGAGGTACATAATTTGTACCTTATGAAAGGAACATTATATGAATGGTAAATAATCAAACAGAGTGTGGGTATTAAGCTGTAGCAGAGGAAGCTTCAGCACTGCAGAGGGGAGCTATAATCCATTCTTTCTCCCCCAAACTTTGGCCAACCAAATGGTTGAACAGGAGTGGGGGTATAAGAATGGTATAAGAATGTCACAACAGGCAGAGCACTGCATAAAATCTGGGTGCAGGATCTATGCTGGGAGGTGACACCTCCCAACACCAGTCACTGTCTGCCTCTGGAGCACTACAAAGCAGCCTTGAGCGCTGTCAAGCCACAGAACATTATTTTGCTCCAGTCAAAATAATGTCTCCTGCAAAGTAAGTAGTTGCAGTCATAAAGGCTATGCATAAACAGTCTTGGGGTTCCTTTTATCTTTTTTCTTTAATGGCTCAATACATATGCAAATCTTAAGAAGAAAAAGAAAAAGAGGCTTTAATTAACAGAGGCTTCTTGGCATTTTGATGTATCTGCCTTTATGCTCTTTGCAAAATTAAACCTATAATGAAAACAGTGTCATCTTAGAGACTCCGGTGTTGTGCATTTATTTCCTTTACGGATGCCAGGCACTAATTACCTCAGGCTATGAAAATACAAAGCAGCAGCTTGTCCAGTGCTGTGCAAGGTTTGCAGGAGGTGATAATGGTGTGGGGCCAGCTCAGCCTGGTTTCTGCGAGCACCACTGCCCCTGGGGAAGCTATTAGTGCAGCAGGAGAAGGGGCAAACACCGGGGGCAGGACTCTGCTGGCCCTGGTGGGGTTTGCATGGGATGGGTCAAGCCCCTGGTCCCCAGCACTGGCAGCCAAAGTGTGGAGAACACACCCCAGTGGCCAATTCCTCTCATCCACCTGAAGGATTTTATCCATTTTCAGTTTGAGTAGACTGGCAGGAAACTCTAAATCCACACTGTTGGTTGTTTACAAAACCCAAGAATTTGAGGGGAGTTTGGCCTTTTTGGACTGGTCTCTTTCATCTCCAGTTTGATTCCCCAAAGCAGCATTTGTCTTTTGCTGTTTCCATCATATTAAACGAATTAATTTTCAGTTTTGTTTGGTTGTTTGGGTTTTTTTTTAAAGGTAGTTGTCAATAAACTCTGATACCCATAGGCAAAGAGGCTGTATCACTTCTCAGAGGTCACTCTCACAAGGATGGATATTTGCAAATGCCTCTGGATATAAATTATTAACACTGAACACAGCAGCTCTGAAGAGTTGGAAATAATTTTTTTTTCAATAAGGGAACCTCTCATCATTGTAGTACAGATGGCTGTGTCAAGTACCAGTCCTAAACAAGACTGAAATATTCTGCATCACTAGGAGCAGCCATGGCCTGTCATGAAATATTAACATGCAGAATAATAAAACAAAGAAAAAAATTGAAAACAATTTACAGGCAGACTTCAAATTATACCTCACGGAAGAAACCTGCACATTCTTTCCTTTTAAATTTTATGTGGTATCAGGAATTTACAGAACCTCATTTCAAAATCCAGCAAGTTCTGGAGGCTAAGAATGTATCAGTAATGTCAAAAATAAGGGTTTTTATCAAACTCCTTTGTCAGCACACATGATTTAACTCCCCACTCTGTTTCCTCTAGCCTGGTCAAAGCTGTCATTACTACAAAGAATATCAAGGAGACCCAGATGGAACTTTTGATATAAAAAAAATCAAATTAAAAACCCCCAATAAATAACCCCAGGAAGACATAATCCAAAGAAAGGCTGAATTCTCATTTTCCTGGAAAGCAATTGAAAGATTTCATACACCAGTGCTGGTACACAGGTGATCTGACCAAACTAAGTAATCAGAAACAGTGGAATGCCTTGAGGTTTTATCTTGGATTTCTTTTTGCAAATCTAACTGTAAAGAAATAAAATTATTATTGTTCAACAGACATTAGGTCTGGAATTTGAAATTGATCCCAGGGTTTTTTATATGCAACTTTCAAAAAATCAAAAGGAGGGAAGAGGAGAGGAGAAAGAAAAAGAAACCAGAAAAGGGGAAAGGAAGAGAGGAAAAAAGAGAGGAAAAAAGAGAGGGAGGAAAAGAGAGAGGGAGGAAAAAAGAGAGGGAGGAAAAAAGAGAGGGAGGAAAAAAGAGAGGGAGGAAAAAAGAGAGGGAGGAAAAAAGAGAGGGAGGAA